>JARJHM010000210.1:0-415000 GCA_033356055.1 Carex pumila
TTTAAAAATTATAATTTATAAACATTTCAATTAGTTTTTAAATTATTCATTTTAAAGAACAATTACTAACAAAAAAAAAGTTAGAACTCCGCCTATGTTATTTTACATAGCCGGTCCCAAGCCCGGAATAAAGGAGGAGGGTAACTTTTATTTTTTAATCTATTGTTTTCAAATTATTCATAATTATTTGTAATGTAATAAATTAATTTAAGATATTATTATTTATATTTTATTGTTTTAATTATAATGAGAATTTAAAAATAAAATAAAATGACTTGCTTAAAGAAATAAATAAATAGATTTGTACTTAGCCGTATAAATATACAAATTTTCGTACGAATAATTTTTATATATAAGGTACAAATTTTATTCATTTATAAATTATAAAGACGCGACTTGATAATTTCATGTATATATATACTCTATTTGATATCGAACTATTCATATTATAAAAATCAAATTATAAACACGTAATAATATTTATACGACAATGTAAAAAAAAAACAGAAAAAAAAAATATAAAACAGAACACAAAAAAAACAGAAACAAAGACAGAAAAAAAAAAACGGAAAAAAACAGAAAAAAAAAACTAAAAAAAAAATTACTGAAAAAAAAACAGAAAAAAAAACGGAAAGAAAAACAGAAAAAAAAAACAGAAAAAAAAACGGAAAGAAAAACAGAAAAAAAGAAAAAGAAAAAAACAGAAAAAAAAAACCGGACCGGACCCGTACCCGGATACCCGGACCCGGACCCGCGGTACCCGTACCCGTAAACCCGCAACGGGTACGGGTAATAAACGGACCGGATATAAGTTTTGAAAAAATTACCCGTCTACCCGTAACGGGTTTTACCCGTACCCGACCTACCCCTTTACCCGTCCTACCCGTTACCCGTAACGGGTAACCCGGAACGGGTCACGGGTTACCCGTTAGCAAAAGACTACGTCTAGATACGGCCGTGTCAATTTTATAATTTTTCAAATACTGTGGTTCTTTGGTTAATTTTTTGTTGAATTATGATAAAAATTTCGGCAATTTTACACTTTCATGCCAAGTAATTCCCTCGAGTAAGCTTTGTAAAGATGGGAATGGTAAGAACCACAAGATGATCAGAAGAGGGAAGATTAGCGCTTAGGGTCGCTGTAGAAGAGATTGTCGGGAGGGAGGGATTAATTGGAGAAGAGATAGGCTCGGACTCCATTATAGCAAGGCTCTGATACCATAAAAGCTTTAGCAGAGAAGAGATAAATTTGTGAAATCAAGATTTTGTATTAATTCTTGAGAGTAACCTTTGTTACAGTACATGAGTCACCTATTTATAGATAACAGTTCAATCCTAATTACATCATCTAACTGTGATTTAGACTATTTAATCATAGTTCTAACCACCACTCTATTACTAACTAATTTCTTAACAACTTGGCTAACTAATCTTCACATGGCTGTCTCTGAGTTGGTTGAACTGTGCTATGCGCTGTGACTCTATTATATATATTGCTGCGACTTCTATATTAAATTTATCTCACTTATTAGATAGTTTAATCACCTCCAATTAATGTACTTGTGTGTTTTCTATGGAATTACTAACCCAAAATTTGGAGTAAGTTGGAGGACTAATTGATTCTTATTTCGAGTTGACAGGGACAAACATGCAAAGGACCTATATTTCAAAATGTCGTGTGAATTTGACCAGAACCAAATTTAGTTACACATACCCCAAAAGATTCATCATTTTTCTGTCAAGGAGAGAGTAGTTCAGACTTCAAACTAGAAAAGAAATATGGACTTCTCAATCACACTCCAATCACTCTTCCTAGTTCTTCTCTTGTCGTTTCTACTCTACTATTACTCCAAAAATCAGCGATCCACCAAGAAACCCACTATCTATGGCCTCAAATCCTACCCAGTTATCGGCCACCTGCCGCACTTCATCCGAAACAGCCACTGATTCCTCGATTGGATGACCAAGATCATGTTACGAAGCCGAACTCGTACCATGGGATTCTCAAGCATTGGGACGACCAGTGGCATCTTGACTGCTAATCCGGCAATTGTTGAGCACATGCTCAAGCTAAACTCGAGTAATTACCCAAAAGGTGACAGAACGATCTCGAGGATGGATGATTTTCTTGGTCATGGCATCTTCAATTCAGATAGCGAGGACTGGAAGTGGCAGCGAAAGACTGCCAGCTTCGAGTTCAATAAAAAGTCATTGTGCAACTTCGTGGTTGAGACAGTTCATTTCAAGATTTCAAACCGTCTTCTGCCGATTCTCAACCGGGCTGCAGAGAAAGGGATTAAGGTCGAGTTGCAAGATTTGCTCGAGAGATTTGCATTTGACAACATTTGTAGGGTGGTCATTGGGGAGGACCCAGCATGCCTCACAGAAGAAGGGTTCTGTGGTACAACATCATCAAAGGAGTTTATGGCTGCTTTTTCTGATGCACAGGTACGTATAGGTAGATGCCATACTGCGAGTCAAATTGAGAAACATTGTTAAGGAATCGGAATTGGATCGGCAACAATAAAGTGCATTGGTAACTTGATGTTTCTAATGACATCAATGCCAATCCTAGAATTTTGAATCAGTTATATACTGATACAGTGATACCAAGATGAAGCTCTTTGATAGTTGAATTCATCTTGGACAAACACCTATAAATTTCATACAGGACCTCTCAGTAGCCCATTTCTTAGAACCATTTGAAGATGTATGGAGGATCAAAAAGTTCCTCAACATTGGCACAGAGAATCGTCTAAAAAAAGCATTATCCATTGTCCGGGGGTACATGATGAACATCATTCGTTCACGTATGCTGAAGGGAATGGAATTGGATGGTAGAGAAGATATGCTTTCTCGTTTTGCATCCAATAGCAATCACAATGAGGTCGTGCTACGAGATGTCGTAACCAGCTTTCTCCTTGCCGGACGCGAGACTACTTCTACGGCTCTTACATGGTTCTTTTGGCTGGTACTTTCTTATTACTCTTTTTAGATGGACAGTTTTTCTAGTGGTAGCACTTGGAATGTACATTAATATAAAGGCCAGTACATTAGTCGATTAATTGATGTTACTAAAATGTTTTTCTCATTGTGTACATGATTTAAAGGTAACAACAACACCAAACATAGAAAGGAAAATAATAGACGAGATAAAATCTGTGCGCACCTCAAACGGAATCACATCTGAGACATTCAGTTTTGATGACCTGAGAGACATGAACTACCTACATGCGGCCATCACAGAGTCAATGAGGCTCTATTCACTGGTGCCTTTGGACACAGTATCATGTAAAGAGGATGATGTGATGCCAGATGGAACTTTTTTCGGTAAAGGATGGTTTGTTACTCATAGTGCATACGTCATGGGTAGATTGGAGGACATTTGGGGCAAGGACTGCATGGAGTTCAAGCCAGAAAGGTGGCTTGATGAAAATGGGGTTTTTAAACCTGAGAGTCCATTCAGGTACTATATTTGAGTTAGCTGCAAATAACTTGTATCGTTAGTCTGAATTGAAAATGGAATAAATCTGGGGCATTTGTAGGTATCCAGTTTTCCATGCTGGGCCGAGGATGTGCCTGGGGAAGGAAATGGCGTACATACAGATGAAGTCAATTGCAGCATGTGTGCTTAAAAGGTTTCAGATAAGGGCTTTAGGGAAGGAGGGAATTCCTGAGCATATTCTCTCTCTAACTCTCAGGATGAAGGGTGGTTTACCTGTTCAACTCAGAAAGAGAGAAGATTAGTATATGTTCAAAATTTTGAATGGTTTTATTATAATTGAAATAAGCTCTAACGATTTGGGGCAGCGTTAGTTTTGTCTAACAATTTTTAAAATATTAGGAGTTATTTTGTGGAATATATTTTATAATTAGATAAATAGATTAAACAGATCTGGGACAATCTTATTAAGACTGTTGTTGTTGTACAATGTAACTAACAGTAGTTTGGTATTTAACTACAAAACTTGTCCCAAACTAAACAATTAAGAGAATTATTGTGAAGGAAACAAATTTAAGGTAGCTCTCATACCGAAATGAAGATCAAAATTAAAACAGTAATCAACATACTGTTCTGTTCAATAAATTTTCTAGCTTGTTATCACAAGAAAAATCTCCATACATCGTCACATCTGAGAATGTGCCTCAGTCATTCACAAGGTTTACAAAAAAAAAATTATTTCTCAATTATTCAAAACATAACAATTCTATGTTGCAATGCATCTTCCAACAAACAAAAAAGGCAACAAAACAAACTATAGTCTATTTGAGGAAGGCAGCAGGCAATCATACATCCTTTCAACACGCGAAACAACAGCAAGCTTCTCTACTGTCCCCATATCAGGCTTGGCTATATCAACTATATCTTTCTTCAAACTATAATGTAAAAATAAAATTTGAGTTCAAATCTTCAAACTGAATACAAAGAACTTCAAAGGTAACCAAATCACTATAGCCCACTAAACATGTTGTATCAAAACAATACAGCAAAGGATTGCAGCACCAGAATTTGAAAAAAATTCAGTTAGTTATGATATGCTAACAGTTAGTTACTCAAAGCATCTCAGTTTCAATTAAGTTTTGCTTTTTCTATTTGTCTTTTCTGGTCCTTTAGGAGTTCAGTTGAAGTTTTATGAATTGACCAACAATTCAAAGAGGTGAACTCCATCATACAGGTTGAATTAAGAAGTCTAAATAGAGATTCTTTAACTTCTAGCTGAGATTTATTGGCTTTAGAAAAATTGAACTCTATTTATATTCTTATAAGTTATCTTTTGATATAAAGCAATACTTTTATTTAATAGTAATTTAAAGTGCATTAGGTAAGATTTCACCGGGACTCTAAATTAACAAAATAAAATAAAATTAGATATAATTAACCTTATCCACTCTCCAGTTTCTTTTGCATGCCACTCAACAGCTTTATAAAGACGATCTAGGCTGTACAACATCAACCCAAACCTACATCTCGCCTCTTCATCCTACAAATATCATTAAAAAATGGGAGTTATTGAACTATCTTATACATAGCAAAATGCCACATATCCATGTGTTTCCTTTTTCCAATTGCTGTTCTTCTTCAGTTTGTGAATAGTTGAGTTCTGTTGGCTGAACTAGGTTGGAAACCTAATTTTGTAGTGTTAAATGTATGAGAGTACTTGTGCATTAAGGCATATATGTGAAAAGGATGCCTTTGTAACTAGGGCGAAGAAGACCATACCTTTGCGTTACAGCTATTGAAATTACCAAAAAAGCTATTGCTGGCAAGAACAATGTTACATTGTTGTAATGTTCAGCTACATTTTTAGTACCATACCTAAATCAACCGGTACGGTACCAGACAAGAATAGTTCAGTTTCCACAAAATCAAGCCCCCCGAGTTTAGAAACCCCAACCATGCATCTATGTTAAGTTGACCAAATTAATCCTCGAGTAATGTCATATAAAAATAACTGAGATTCAATCAACCAATTATGAAATAAAGCATCAAAAGCCAAGGAAAAAAATAAAAAAAGGAGACCAAAAACTGGTTATATACAAGCCAGTAAATACCATTCCACGATCCATGCATGCTTGGAACTCCATAAGGCGTTTCTCCACTTCAACAAGTAAGAGCCGCCTCTGGCGCCTTGCTATTCTCCCCCTTCCCTCTGCCCCTTTGTCCTGGCATTATGTGACTTAATTTTATTAACAAATTCAATGGATCACAAAAGGTTGTCAAAATAAATTTTTGTTTTAATCAAAGTGAATAGTTGCATACATGGAGTAGCCATGCCCGCATCAACCCGATCAAAAGAAAAACAATGAAGCAAGCTGGCAGCGCTGCCAGAGTTGCAAAATTTATTTGATTAGCCTTCAAAATTTGGTCCAACTCAAGCATGGCTCTGTTCCAAAGAATTTTAATTAAAGAGTATTAGCACCATAATAATATGTCTCACTTTGTTAACAAATTCTCATGCAATTGATCGTACAAAATGCTAATGAAACCTGAACAAAGTTTGAACAAAGTTCGGTTAAGTTAAATGTTTGTTTAACTCAAATCATCAGGTATACAATGGAATGACAGCATGTTTTGGTACTGCAAACTGTAGTTCAGGTAGACCTATTTATAATGGCTTCACCTGAAGATTATTTATTTTTCACTCATTTTTTCATTACTCATTTTCATTTTGCCACTTGGTTATTCTTTTACATTTGAGGTTTGAACATCAATCAAAGAAAAGAAAGAGTACTTCACTTACGTCTCAAGATCAAGTTTGAGCCTTTGAATCTGCATCATCAATGACAAAAGGTGAGGATAACTCAATTCGCTCATATATGCAGGTCAAAAAGAAAAGAATATAGGTAGACAGATATGACAGAGAAAGGAAAAGAAAGATGAAATAAAACAGGACCTGAATAAGCATTGCACGAGCAAGTTCTCCATTAAAAAGGTTCTGCACAGGATGCATCATCTCCTTTTCATATCTGCACAGATTCATTGCATGTATTTAATGAATTCATATTCATATTCACACATTCCAATATTGCGGTGTGGGCATGGAGAGAGAGAGAGAAATTATGCCTTGCCATAACAATTTCCATCAATTGCTGATCAGTGACATTCAGAGGAAGCTGTTGTCCTTTTGTTTGTTCACAGAAGGCAACTAGCATCCTACAAGAAAGAACGCATGGAAGTGGGGTTATAAAATTGACACACTAATGTTGAACATACCAATGAAATCTTGATTCCTGTATTTGTTGCAAACAATCCTAAACATCTCCCAAGTAATTGCAGATAATATCCATGAATTTTTGGTCTATTTGCAACCAAAAGTCAACCCAGAAACAAACATCAAGTCAAGCATCACAAAATTGCCCTATAAATATTCCCTGTATATCTTCATTAAAGATAAGAAAATATGAAGAACTACAATTTTGTTAAATGTAAGTTCAGTTTTAGCTTTACTTCAACTCATGGAAGACCTCAAAAGGGATAAGGGTAAGGTTGTCACTAGTTGATTAATATATACTTCCATTGATTTAGTCTAAAGATTGGACATAGTCGCATAGTTTCCCAAAGAAAAAAAATATCATAGAGGTACATACTGAAACACAAGTGGGGAAAGGGTATACATGCCTTATTTACAATGGAACTAAAGTTTAAGTAACCTTCATTCTATTGATAGTTGGCATATGCGCTTATTTTTTTTAATTTGAGGAAAAGGATTTTCAGGTACACCCATCATTTTAGGTAGTCAAATTGGTGGTACTAGCTACGCTATTTTTTTATGAAAGAGAGAGAGAGGCACAGAGGGGGGCAGGAAAAGGAAAGCCTAACAAACCTATGGAGGGCATCTGTGTTCAATTGCACTTCCAAATCTATGCTGCCTTTTTGTCTTGTCTTGAATGTCTCAAAAAGCTCATCTCTAATCGAAATGAGCTGAAAATAAAAAGAATTATCACTTAAAAAAAAAAAACACAGTTTCGAAAAAAGAGATAATAATTATTTCCAAACTATGAAATTATAAATCTTCCATTGATAATCACTCTGTTACTGAATCATATCTGTAAATGCTTGAAATTCAAACGAGTAATTTGCACTCCGTGTTAAATGATTATATTTGGATACAAATAACATCATGCATCTTAAGCTCTAATCTGAGTGTGACTAGAGCAAAACACAAAAAAGAAAAAGTTCAGGCTAGAGATACAAGTAAATTTATATTGTTAAGACATTCATTGCTTATATACTACTACACTAAAAAAGCAGACCAAGTTAAAAATCAAGATGACTATTGTGCCCCTATGTTCTACATCAATTAAATTACGGCCTATGAACAACAAATGAAATCACACTTACCGGCATCTCCACGTGCTCTTCCCAAAACACACACATGGATTCTTTCGCATCCTTGATCCAGTTGTCAATATCTGAACTTCCCATTAATCGGCTGTGCTTCAACAGCCAAATCGAGCATGCTGAGAGGCCAACAGCCCCTACAGTGTACCTCACCCAGTGAGTGGTCACTTTCTTTGGTTTTTGACAGGTCGATAGCTAGAAGCAGAAAATGGATAGTTGGTTCATTAAAACTAATCAAATGTCAGTGAGAACACAGACAAGGAACTCAATAAGTTGTTATACTAGGTATTAACTATTAAGTGCAATATATTTGCCATTTTGGGTTCATTGTAGTTTAGATTTCCATTAGTACAGTTTACAGTTGTAGGTCTTTGATTTTTGATTTTTATGGTTCAGACTTCCAAATTCCAGGTTCAATTTTAGGCTTAGGTTTTGAACTAGTCTAATAATGTAATTGGCAAAAATTTGTTAAGAAGATAGCAATGTAAGCCCTTAACTTACTAGGGAAGCAAGGTACAAATTTAATCTTTGGAGATTTTGATAGATCAAATTGGTAGCAGTGTTTGCCTCAGCTTCGGTCCATTGAGGCCTCTCTATATCAACCTGAGGTAGTTTCTGAAACTGAAGTGCAACAGAATTATCATCCTACACAGAAGCAAAAGGATATAAAGCTCCAGATGTTGCTTTTACTAACAATCTTCTGAAAAGAAAAACAAGTACACTACTTGCTGCATGTAACATACAGACAAGCAACATAGCAAATGGAATACGGTTATACAAAAGAAAGCATCATGAAATAAATTGGCCACATTCAAACCTTCTTTATTTCATTTGCATGTGAGAGGGAAGCCTCCAACTTTGAAAATAGACCGTCTATAAGAACCAAAGCAGTGGATAAAGATTTCTCTGAGCCTTCAGTCAAAACACCTCTGTATTGATTCACCTCCAAATAAACCTTTGATAATGTAGAGATGAATGAAAAAATTATACTTCTTTCCATGCAAACATCTACAGTTTTAGTTAAAGACACCTTCTCGAACTTCCAAATTATACCAATAGTACTCATATCAGAACCAAAAAAATACTGACATGATTGTAAAAAACAGAAATTTTACACAGGTATTATGGAAAGCATATATTATTAAAATTGACAAGGACCATATATATGTGGACTTGTTAGGTAATACTACTAGATAGTTCTGGAAAACAACTCAAGTATATATAAAAGTCGGATATCATTACTAGCAAAAAAAAAACTAAATTATTGAATCCACAAGGGAAAACATTGCACAAAAACACACATACTACACAACAATTTTACAAACCTCTGCAAGAAAGGTGGAGAAGATATGCTGGAGACTTGTCAGAGCTGCAAGCTTTGTTGCAACCATATCAGAAGCTGAGTCTGAGAGGTACTGAATTGAAGAACCTTGACTTGCTAAAGAAATAACAAACTGGTACATTTCCTTGGCAAAGGCCCTTGGGCCTCTTTCAAAGACCATAAAGTATATCTTTTGAGAGCTTGTTCCCTGTTTATTGTCAGAGCATCAGAAAATTGATAAAGAAATATTTGGATATTCTGCAGAAACAAAATTTTGCGGAGCACATTGCCAAAGGCAGTGTGAAAATATTTATAATTCCGTAATAGTGAAAGTATTCCCTGTTTCACAGGAAAAGAAGCTTCATAGGTTCTTGTCATTCTTCTATGCCTAAAAAGATTAGCAAATCAGTATAAACAAAGCAATTTCACCTCATTCTTTTATGGCATCTCTGAAAATTCAGAAATTGCATTATAATTCCACTCCCCAATCATAGTGCTGTTCTTTTATGTTTAAATGCATGAATAATTTGAACCTTCTAATCTTGTTAACATATTACTCTTTGGAATTTCATTGAATGTGTACCTCTGCTCTGGATTGCCAAAATAACAAGCTTTTCTGAATGGAGTGAAGATGTGAAAGTACATGCTCCATGATGTCTTCAAAGATTACCAGTGATTTTGATGCATCTCCCATAACCCTGAAAACCAGGAGCACTCAAGTTAAACATCATGATGAACTAGTGTTTATGGATCAAACATGCATAAGGATCAACTACAGTCCAGAAATATCATAATGGTGGTGATGTGAACAATTAGATTCTGACATCACATGCGTACAAAGAGTCAGCAGCAGCAATTTCGATAATCATTTTCACTTACTGGAGGCAATTTTATTGGCTCATCCTCCAATCCCATTGCTCCACATATGATCTGCTTAGCATTAAATTAAGTGTTAACTCTGTTCATACATATGGTAGGAGACGCTGAAGTAATGTGGTGCGCTGGGAGTTGTGGGAATGCCCAGGGCAAGGTTAGCCCGGCTGATAGTAAGCAGGCCTCAATGCTTTTTGCTGAAGGAAGTTACCTTCTTTACACCAATCAAACATGGTTTACCCAAAGGTTGTGTTGTGTGCGTGTGTGTGTATATATAGATAGAAAGAGAGAGAGAGTGCATAAACATGTGTTTTTCCCCTTTTTCCCCTTTTTCCCCAGTACTATGAGTCTATGACAGAAAAATGCTAATTCCAGTTTGCGCACATAATATGTTTGACAAAATGTCTCTCAGACCAAAACATGTTACATGGCCATAAGGCTCAACTTATTAAATTCCAATTCACGCCAAAGGATCCCATACACTGATACACCTCAAGAAAGGTAACTAAAATATAAACACTGGCGCGCTCTTTCTGAGAGGTAGGACACACCTGATGGAATGCACCGACGTGGAGTGAAGTGGAAGAGGAAGGCCGTGTCTTCTACGCTGAGACCTGAGCAGAATTCTTAAGCCAGATAAACCGGAGACGTTAGGGATTCGGATTTTGGAGAGGAGATTCGGGTCCGGGGACGGGATGGCCCCGGCCACTGCTCTCCAAATCCGACCCGGATAGGAGAGCACGATCTCGAGGGGTTTGCAATCGGCAGTGGACTTCATATCGGCCGTCGGATCACCGTCCGGTGGTGGAGGCACCTCCATTGTTTTGACAGCGCACCTCCCGTTAACTCCCGTTTAATTGTTTAAACAATGGCGGTGGTTTTCAGACTTGCTCTGCAAGAGCACAGTGGAAACATAAATGACATTTTTTTTTTCTTTCTTTTTTCTATTTGTTTTACCATTTTTCGTAATTTTCTCATTTCCGAGTCAGCCTGTTGTAGGGGTGCAAACGAATGAACCAAATCAAATTTGTCTGTGTGAATTTGAGTTTGAATAAGATTCAAATCGAATTGGATTAATTTGTTTAGCGAATTTTAATTGAGCAAATTAATTGTGATTCTTTTTCGAATCGAATTGAAGTCAATCGAATCACGAACTACGCATTTTTTTGACAGCCACTGATAATTTATGCTAGTTTTTTTCACACGGAATAAAATTCAAGTAAATTTCTATTACATTTTACCTTTCACGAATTCACACTGATAAATTATGAGCCAGTCCAAAATTTTCTTACATTTTACGCTACTAGATTGATTAAAATCACGGCATGAATTTAGTCTAATGAAACTTATTTCCATTGTTAATTTGTTACGCTGCTAAAGTATTTTCTTATTATAAGTTACCATTATATTAACAATTTTGAGCTATGATATAAGTTTGGTTTGTACATTATTACAGACTGATAGTTGATCCCATTAGTTGCATTATTTGAGATTTGAATCTAAATAATTCACGAACCCATTTCGAATGAACTATATCCAATTTGAGTTTGAGATTGAACAAGATTCGAATCGAACTAGTTTGATTTGTTTCAGAACGAACTAATTTTGAATCGAATTAATTACAAACTTTTTCCGAATCAAACTCAAATCGAATCACGAACTATGAACTTTTTGTGCAGCCCTAGTTGACAATCATTTTTATTAATATCCAAAGTTAATTAAAAATTAATATTAATGCCCATGATTTTTGGATATTTTTAAAATGTCCAAACTAGTTATTTAATGGCCGGTCCCTTTTTTCTTTTTTTCAACCGGCCATTAAATAGCCGGTCCTCAAATTTTGCTACTATTTCAGACCCGATAAATAGCCGGTCCTCAATTCTTTCTCTGTCTCTCCTACCTCTCACAACTCACTCAAACCCACAAAAGAGAAAGAGAGGAAAAGTGAGATAAAGAGAAAGTGATTTCTGAGATGAAAATGTCGATATTTGATGTGATTTTTCTATAAATTTATTACTTTTTTTTAATTATTTTTTTAGAAATTGTTTAGAATTAATATAAATTGTTTAATCCATCAATTGCATTTCAAACCATAGATCTTACCATGGCACTAAAATCCGAACTTTGAAAAGGAAAAAATAAAACCTCTTGCCAGCTCGCATATCCTTGGCGAACAATTTTTGGACTAGTGAAGCATGCTTAGAGAGACACTTTTATCATTTAGGGTTTTCACCACAGATGTTGAAGAATACATGAACACAAATGATCTGACTATTAGAACCGTTCTTTACGAGAACTTTGGTGATATTGACCCTCCACCTGAATGCGTAGTTTACGCCGCATATCAGGTCAAGGGAGACATTGAGAAAATATTCTTTTGTCAACTTTGTGGCATAAGAGTTCACCCAAAATGTATCGATAAAAATGCTGATATGATAAATGATTATCATTTCGTAATGTGGGAGTGTGTTGCGGGCTACTGTAGGCCTTCGAAGACGACAAGAGAAAGTTCCACTACTCCGAAGCCATAGTCTTTGCTATATGACAATATGTGGTGTGAATTTTATGTTATTGTAGTATTTTCTGTTTAGATTTTATATTGTAGTATTCTTGTTGTTATTGTTTATCTATTCGAACTGAACTAATTTATTTTAGTAAAATTTAGCATAATTAGTATAATTTAGTGACAAAAAAAATCTAAATATTACCATAAAAGCATCATAAAGTAGCACATAAGATGAACACGGTTGATTAAAAAAGAGGACCGGCCATTTAATGACTAGTTGAGAAAAAAAAAAAAAAAAAAAAAAGACCGATCATTGAATGACCGATTTGGGTATTATTAAAAATAGCCGAAAATCGTGGACATTAATATTAATTTTTAATTAAGTTTGGATATTAATAAGGAGTAAAGCTAATATACACTTAAGTGTACCAATGAACCCATACACTTAACTCTAGAACCGTACGATTCGCTTTGAGATTCGTGTATCACGACTTTTAAAGAAGCTACACGACTTTTAAAGAATCTACACAAATCTCAAAGCTAATCGTACGGTTCTAGAATTAAGTATATGGGTTCATTGGTACACTTAAGTGTATATTAGCTTTACTCATTAATAAGAATGTCGGAGCTGTTGACAACTTGACATTTATCTCGTAGGCCGATCATTCAAGCCCAGTGTAAATAGAAGTCCAGAAGCAATTGTCGCAAAATTTAAGCCCATTATAAGTTACAGATAAAAGGCTGGAAAGGATAGCTGGTTAGACTTTAGAGCCTACATTCCTACAAGCAGTGCCAAGCACTGAAGCTTCTCTCGTCTTGCAAAGACGGCAAGTTCAGAAAAAAGAAACCAAATTCAGAATGGTATTATATGAAAGTCAAATTGTGATACAATTTTGAAAGAAAATTCATTCATAATAGATTATTTTAGTAATTATCTTTCCAAGAAAATCAAATGAGGAAATTCTGAGCATCATGTGAATATTTTTGGTTTCAGAAGAAAAACAATGCTATCACTCCTTTGTTTCGGGATTACTTTTGCCCTGTTTTATAAACAAGTCTTCCAACTTTTTACAATTAGATTGATTTATTTGATCGATTTTCCACGAATATCCCGAGTTCCTGACCATGTTACCCATTCGTCAATTATCAATATATCAACTCATCAAATCCGACCAACCCCGAAAATGAATTATGTTTTGAATCAATATAATTGTGAAAATGAATTATGTTTATTCATTTAAAAATTATTTATCTTTTATTTGTTTTAAAAAATTGCTTCTTTATTATTATATCAAAGTTGAATTATGTTGTGTTGAATTAAGAACTTCATTAAATTGATATTCTTAGAATCTCATTAAGAAATTTATTTATGTTAATTTTTGTTGTATCATGTTAATTTGTATTTTTTAATTATGAAAATAATTAATTTTGTTTTTATATGCAGGATAAAAAAAAATTGCCAATAAAATTTACAAAATTCGTAAAATTTGACCATCTAAAATTAAAATATACTAGACATTGTTTTTTCTTTTATCTTACTTAATGTAAAAGATAAAAACATCACGAATCTATGTTAAGGCTCGCAAATTAGATTGTATATTATATGATTTAAATTCCATTGCTGCTCGAAAAGATATTAGATTGCATGTATTATTTTGTTTACGATTCTAATTGGAAAGACATAAATTAGAAAGAGAACCTTTTCATGTTATGGTTATTTTTCTTAAAATAAGAGCTTTTGTTAATTTCGATATCTATTATTTTCATTTTTTATATAAAATAAAACATATATTTCTTTGTAAAGACTAAAGAGGCGTCATGATCTTATTATTTAAGGAATTTCTTATAAAAAACTTGATAATTATTTAACTTAAAATGAATGGTAGTACAATAGTACTAGTCAGTGTTGTAAATACCAGTATACGGTTGTTGGACAAACGGAGTACTGCCAAGTAATTAATTGATATACAGTTAATTAATTGGAATTATGCTTGACAATTAACCGTTTTCATTAAAATTATGTGTATATATTCATAATTTATTAAAAATGATTTATTTAACTCATCAAACTCGGCCATTTTTATTAATATCCCTAAAAAAAATTAAAATTTTAAAAATGCCCCTGGCCCCAATTTTTTTTTATAAATGCCCTGACCGTCTGGGCCCAGGGCGGTCCAAAATACCCTGTGAGGCGCCCCACACCCTGGCGGCCCATAGCACAAGTGAGGCGCCCCATGTCCTGGCGCCCCACGCCCTGGCGCCCCACTACCCAACATTAACCCCCCACGCCCCATCCCTCTCTGTCTCCCTTCTGTGTTTCACCCGCCCAGAAACCCCAAAAAGAAAAAACCCTAGCCCCCTCCCCTGCCCCCACCCCACCCCACCCGAGCCCCATCGGCCACCCTAACCGCCGCCCTAGCTCCGCACCACGCACCTCTACCTCACACGACGTCCGGCCTCGATTCGCTTCTCCCTCGATTGAACAAGTAAGTTTTATTTGTTTTTTATTCGATTAGAGTTTAGGTTTTTAGATTAAATGTGATTGAATTGTGTAATGTGATTCGGTTTGATTCGATTCGATATTTAGGGTTAAATGTGAGTAATTAGTTGAATTGATTGAATTGGTCGAATTGGTTCGATTGGATGCTTGAATTGGTCGAATTGGTTCGATTGGTCGAATTGGTTCGGTTTGGTTCGATTGGATGCTTGAATTAGATGGTTGAATTGCTTGATTGCTTGAATTGGATGCTTGAATTGTTTGAATTGGTTCAATTGCTTGAATTTAGGATTATGATTTATGGTAAAATTGCTTGAATGTCATATGGTTCAATTTAGGGTTTATAGCTGTGAATTGTGAATTTTTTTAAAATTTAGGATTTATAATTAAATTTAGGGTTTATGTTTGTGAATTGTGAATTACTTAAAAATTTAGGGTTTACGGTTCAATTTAGGGTTAGATTTTATGGTTCCAATGGTTGAACTGTTTAAGAATTTAGTTGTTGGGTTTATGATTTAAAAATATGCATATTTATTTTTTGAAAATTATTTTTGTGATAGTTCATAAAAAATATGTATATATGAATACAAAAGATTTAAAGTAAAACTAATTATTTTGAAGTATATCAATATTTGTTTAAAAATGATATATATATATATATTTTTATTGTAAGTAAATTGTATATATATCTCATTTTTTTATTTTAAAATTTAGGTCTGCAAATATTTTAAAATTAATTTTGTTTTTTTGTAAAAGTTCATTTGTTTACAAAAGAAAATGCATATACATGCAAAAATAATTTTGTAAACAAATTGCATATACACCCAAAAAATAAATCTAGAATTGTATATGCATTTTTTTTTGTAAAGTTTATTTATTTTCAACAAAATTAATTTTTGTAAAAAAAAATGCATATGCATGCAATTTACTTACATGCAAAGTGTAAATTAATTGTATATACATGGAAATGCACATGCATGCAACAAAATTATTTGTATATGCATGAACATCATATACATGCAATTTATTTACATGCAATTATTTTGGGATTATATACATGCAATTCTTATAAAAATTTTTTTTATAAATTGTATGTTTTGATTAATATTTTTTTGTAAACAAATTGCATATACACCCAAAAAATAAATCCAGAATTGCATATGTATTTTTTTTTGTAAAGTTTATTTATTTTCAACAAAATTAATTTTTGTAAAAAAAAAATGCATATGCATGCAATTTACTTCCATACAAAGTGTAAATTAATTGTATATACATGTAAATGCATATGCATGCAACAAAATTAATTGTATATGCATGAACATCATATACATGCAATTTATTTACATGCAATTATTTTGGGATTATATACATGCAATTCTTATTAAAAAAAATTTTATATAAATTGTATGTTTTGATTAATATTTTTTTGTAAATGTAGTATGTCTAGAGTTAGACGGTGGGGAGTACAAGCTGAGCCTGCAGCGGGTGCAGATGCTGTGGATCCGAGTGGAGCGGGCACGTCCTCGGTGGATCCGACTGGAGAGGGCCCGTTGTCTCAAGCCGATACGACTGGCAGGGGCTTTGAGGATCCGACTGGAGCGGATCCGTCGTCTCAGGCTGATTTTCCAGATGGTGTGCATGATCCTGACACATTTAGTCCTCTTCTATGGACCCATCATGTTAAGCACCGCGTCTCATTGGCATCTCTTGAGGTACGTGATTTTTATACTTAAAAAAAATGACATTCTGTTAAGTTACTAAAAAAATTGCACGATTTGAGTCTGACAAATTGATAATAAATACAGGATGATGTCATGCTTACGGTGAGGCACCGCAGGTCTGAGATTCTGTTTGTTCCCCATAAAGAAATGCAGCGATACATCTTGAACCTCGGGTTATACCAGCTTGCCACCATGCCGCAGAGTAAGATCGATGTGTCTCTGATGCATGGTCTAGCGGAGAGATGGCGACCTGAGACGCATACATTTCATCTCCCGCCTGGGGAGATGACAGTCACCCTCGGTGATGTGAGCGTCCTATGGGGTTTACGTATCGATGGAGACCCCATAGGTGGCATCTCAGACCATCCAGAGCTGCAGAGGATGATACCGGAGTTGTTAGGGTGTGATCCGAAGACTCTGCAGAAGAAATATAAGAAGAAGAAGGGGGAGGAGGAGGAGTTCCACTATTCCGGGTACTGTATTTCTCTAAAGGCACTCCGGGCTCACTTCTTTCAGAATCAGATATTTCCCGATACTTATGACATTGAGACGGTCAGGAGGTACTATTACACTCTTTAAATTAACTTAGTGGTTCGTCAACAATCTCAGTTATTTATATCAATTATTTTACATTGCAGGTATACTAGGGCGTATGTGCTGGATTTGCACGGTGCTGTCATGTTCGAGGATTCCAGCGGTGACGCAGTCCCGATGATGTATCTATCCCTGCTGAGGGACCTGGAGAGAGAATCAAGATGGAACTGGGGTGAAGCCGTCCTCGCCCACTTATACAGAGGCCTCTGTCATGCTTGTCTGGTATGTCTGTATTAATATACGTTGTTATTGAAGGTTGGATAAGAAGCACCCAGTTTTTATTTTAAGTTAAATTTTCAGGTCAAGAATAAACAGATGTTTGGACCACTTCTTCTGCTCCAGCATTGGTCGTGGTCACATCTGCCCATAAATCGACCAGTTATACCGTTGCCACATCCCCGGTGGGGAGGTCCTAACCCAGACAGATGCCCCGCGTACGCCGCTATATGAGGCAGTCATCACGATCATGAAGAGAAGGGAAGGGGGATTTCTTATGTCCGGGGTCAGCTCCAGATGCTCCGAGATGCGAATATCGACTGGTTTCCGTATCGTCCATGGTATCAGCGTGGATGGCTGAGCCCGCTGACATTAGAGCAGACACAGCTATGGTATTATCGGGGACCGGTCATCTGTTTCTGGATAGTCGAGTATCACTACCCCAATCGGGTATCTCGACAGTTTGGCTTGGATGTTTTCATTCCGAAGCACCCGCTGATGGGCAAGGATGCTACCGACAAGTTCCACAAGTAAGTATCATCTACTTAATTTCATTATCACTTTAATATTGCCACTGTTTCTCTCCTTTCTAATTAATTGCACTTGCAGAACGGCGCACGCTAAGTCGAAAGTCGACTGGAGCCAGCATTTCGTCATGCAGTACAACTGGGCTCAACATCCGCAACAGCACTTAGGAGCCCGCCATCTACAGTCACGTTGGGTGCTGGTCCCAGGGATCTGAGATATGCCGTATGGTACCAGAGATGGGGCATGACGTCAGTCTACCTGACGGGCCATTATGGCGAGACCCTTCGACGTAGACTGATGGATACATCCAAGAATTATATGCCTTGGGGTCCGATCAATGCTCGCGCGGTAAGTACAACCGAAACATACTTTAATTTAAAATTGTAAATTTTAATTACTTACCGTTGGCATAATCATGTTGTGTGCAGCTGTTGGCCGCTACGAGAGGAGTTGGACACAGCTTGGTGTGCATGACAAGGGATGCTTGGCGATATATAGGATGCCAGATGCTCCAGCACACTGCACCAATCGTGGAGACAGGCAGTTTTGAGGGCCGCCTCATTGGCATGCTGCGCAATGCCGGGGAGAACATCAATTGGCGGGAGATAAAGTCTGCACCGCAAAATCTGAACTACCAACCAGAGGCTATCTATAGTCACGATATGCCACCAGCTCCTGCAGGTAATTACAAGTTAATATTAAAAGTACGACACACACAATATTCTTATTTTTCGTTGAATTGTTCGTTCTAACTCAGTTAACTTCCAATTATGCAGGTGATGACTCGGGTTGGTCGTTCCACGACTGGGTGTTGAATACCCAAGGATGGGATGCTTATAAAAATAAATACGGAGTTCCAGTAGAGCTTGGCACAGTCAGTCGCCAATTATACCATTATTTGTTGCAGAGTTCTTTGTATGTAGCAAAACTAATATTATTTTAATATAGGATGGAGCACCTCGTTGGAATCCCGTCCCAGATTCAGCATGGATGAGTTGGCCCCGACAGATACAGATGCAGAGGCGTATGACTCCCACAGACCACGATATGGGGTGGAGATGGAGCATGACTTTGTGGCTGGTGGGAGTTCATCTCTGACTGCAGATGGCTTTGTCTCTGCATTATTTGGAGCACCGCCTCCTTCCACGTATGCTGCAAGCTGGGAGCAAGATCCATGGGAGCTACGTACACAGCCCGCCAATGCAGAGTCAGCTGCTGGATTTGATCCATGGGCAGCCAGGACAGGTACACAGCACATGTATACGGGGGACGAGGATGAGGATATGGGGGACGAGGATGAGGAGGATCTGGGAGAGGATGCGTCACGAGATGTGAGTCCGCAGAGGTGCGTGCAGCCGCACAGGCATGGCAAGGGCATAGCGGCTCCTAGGTTGTCTCTTTCTGGAAGGAGACAGAGATGATGATTGTAGAGTTTTTATTTATTGTGATATATTTCTGAATGTAGTATTTTGACTATGGGACTACTGTATTACATTGGCGCGCATTATGTTGACATTATGTTTTATTATTTTATGTTCATGTTGGTATTTTTTTATCTTGAAACCGTAATTTTTTTTGGCGACCCACACTCCCAGCTCGTAAGGTTTAGAAATAAGTATAGTTACAAACATAGTTCAACAATACAAAGTTCAACAATACAATCAAAAGCGCAATTAAAGTTCATTACTTAGTTCAAACCAAACAAAAAAGTTCACACAAGAAAAATAGCAAGTTTATTATAACACAGTTTAATAATACAATTAAAGTTCAACAATATAATTAAAAGCGTAACAATATAATTAAAAGCGTAATAGTACACTTCAAGTAAATACATTCAAACTAAGAAATTATCTTGAAACCGTAATTTTTATTTGTGATCCACACTCCCAGCAGACCGCCTATGACAAGGGCGGTTTGCTAGGGTCCTGACCGCCTGGGCCATGGGCGGTCCACTAGGGATGCCTATTTATTCATTTTTCCTCTCTCTCTTCTCACTCCAACATCAGTCTACCTTCCACCTCAAAGGTAGAGAGAAGGGAGAAAGAGCTGAAGGCGATTTCGGACGATTTTCTGGGCGACTACAGCTACAGGTTATTTAAATTAATTTTTTAATTATTTTTAAAAAATATTTTGTAATTATTTTTTAAATATTTCTTTTAATTATTTTTAAAATATTTATTTTAATTATTTTTAAAATATTTTCTAATTATTTCCTATTTAACCGTTGATTACTGTACAGTTAGTATTTAATTACGCACATAATTAGCTTTCCTAATCATTTGCTGTCATTTGAAACCCTAGTTATAATGGCTCCCAAAGTTGGAAAAAATAGAGAAAAAACTAAAACCAAACGCGAAGCAAAAAGAGCACTTATTAATAATTTTTGGACGGCTGAAGCCTACGCAATGAGGAATGTGGAAAGAATGTTTTCACCCAAAAATAATGAAGAATTTCTTAGCACTCTTGATCCATCAATTAGAAAAATGCTGATGGAAGGCTGGGTGGACAGGGTCCCTCCACCTGGATGGGGACAGTGCTGCTTATGTGAACTGAAGGGAGATATGGTGGATATGTTCTTCTGTTGTAAATGTGGCAAAGCTGTTCATCCCAATTGCATGGACCAGCATGCAGATCTGCTGAATGACGCCCGTCTCACCACGTGGGAGTGTCATGCGTGCGTCCGTCGGGCTGAGGAAAAGAGCAGAGCAAGCTCCTCAGCTCGTAAGGCTTATCCCCTAATTGTATGTTGTTGTAGTATTTTGCTTATGCGAATTGATTTTTTTGGTTTGAACTATGTTATGAACTTTAATTGGGTTTTTTATTGTACTGTTGAACTTTTTATTGTTGAACTATGTTGAACTATTTGTAGAACTATATATGTATATGGAGTGTGGCTAATTTTCTACCGGAAGCACTTCGGCCAAGGTGCTTTCGGAGTTATATTTTAGTGTGTGATGATCGAACAACAAATCTAAACCGTTCGATGTTCAATCTATTATAAAATCTGCTTGGAGACCAAATTTTATATTTTTTGGAATTTTTTTACTATTTATTAAGATGGTTTGAAATCGCTGTTTTTTAATGGTGCAGAATTTTAATAAAACAACGATTTTCAAACCATCTTAATAAATAGTAAAAAAATTCTAAAAAATGTAAAATTTGGTCTCCAAGCAGATTTTATAATAGATTGAACATTTAATGGTTTAGATTTGTTGTTTGATCATCACACACTAAAATATAACCCCGGAAGCACCTCGGCCAAAGTGCTTCCGGTAGCCATACACATAATATTTTATTTTTCGACATACATATACACATATACATAAACCCTAAACTTTTTTCACAAAATTATTCAAATCAAAATACTAAGATTTCTCTTAAAAAAACACACACACACATGAGGCGCCCTGGAGGCTGGCGCCTCACTTGTGCTATGGGGCGCCCCAGGGGGTGGCGCCTCACAGGGTATTTTGGGCCGCCCTGGGCCCAGGCGGTCAGGGCATTTATAAAAAAAAATTGGGGGCAGGGGCATTTTTCAATTTTTCAATTTTTTTTAGGGATATTAATAAAAATGGCTGCATCAAACTTATCAAATAAACTTAATTTAACTTAGTTTTATTATTATAACATTACACTAACCTTATTTCTTCTTAACAACACAAACACACTTTACATGTGTAAGTACATATGTATTTTGCAAAAATAAATTCAAGAATTAAGTTTTTTCAGATACTAATGACATATTATTTGAAAGAAATAAAACATTCCAACATAATATTATTAAATTTAGTTTATGATAACAACTTAATTTCACATATGAGCATGTCACACTAATAGAAAAAAGAGATGGGCTACGATGAGTTGCGAAGTAAAACACTATACTTCACGCAATATCTTCATTTTCAAAGTTTAAATAGCTTATTCGAACCTTCCAACATGTTCTTCATAATAAAATATGTTGGAAACTAAATTTTACATTTCTTGGAATTTTTTTACTATTTATTAAGCCACTTTGAAAATCTGAAAATCCGGATGAACAGTAAAACGGTAAAAATTTCTGGACCACCAGATTGGCGTTTTTCAAAGTGGCTTAATACATAGTAAAAAAATTTCAAAAAATGTAAAATTTGGTCTCCAAGCACATTTCAATATGGAGATCATGTTGAGGGGTTCGGATCGATGTTTTGAACTTTAAAATTGCAAAATATGAGTATGAAGAAAAATAGTCGTTTTACTTCACAACTCACCATAGCCCATCTCTAAAAAAAATACATCATTAAGTAAGAAAAATATATGTTATATAAATAATAGAAGAATTAATCAATTTCAAAATAAGTAAAATGAAAAAACATATATAAAAATATTAGATGTATATCCAAGCACAAATAAAACTATAATACATAATTTATAAAACTTATTCTCACACACAATCACAGGAAAAAAAAACAATATGAAAATAAATATTTACTGGAATAAATGAGAATAAATAAAAATAAATGAACAATTAACGAAAATAATCGACCGATTAATTGAAAAAATCTGCAAACAGATCTTCAATTAGTATATTCGTAATAATTTAGTCACTGTAATGATTAATCTGACGTTTAATTAACCGTTAAAGTTGATTTTTACAACAATGGTACCAGTTAACCTGTGACTTGTGAGTTGTGAGTTGTGACCCACTGAATAGCGCATCAGGACACACTAATTGCTTTGTTTTTAGGGGTTGACCATAAAGCTGTGGTTTTTTTAATTTCCCACGTGGTTAATATACACTTTAAAATTGAAAGAATTAAATAAAATAAGGCTAACTGTGACGCTAGGAATATAATTCGTGGCGTGTGTCTTATTAGTTAATTGTTTGCGGATGCACAATAGATTCGATTTTCTTATTAATATCCAAAAAACAAATAAAATTTAAAAAAAATATACAAATCCCAAATAAATTTCAAAAAATACCCAAACCGGTTATCCAATAACCGGATTTGGGACAAATGTCCGGTTAACGGATTCCCGGACTCAAAAAATAAATCCGGTTAACCGTTAACCGGAAAGTTATATATTTTTTGTTTTTAAAAAAAATAAAAAATCCAGTTAATGTTTAACCGGACTTGTATTTTTTTTTTTAAACATATTTTTTTTTGTATTGAAATATTAGAAATGTTGAATATATTTCTTTAAAAATAGATGGAATACAATATAATTTGATTTATTAGAAAGACTGCAACAAATAACCCGGATTAATATTTTTCAGGCCAGATTTTTCACGGTTGTAAGAAAAATTAATATATTTCTTTATGTGTTATTGGAAAAAAATAAAAATACTTAGATTATGAGTTATTGATCCCGGTTCAAAAGTCACTTCTATGTAATTCAGAAAATATTATGATTCTTCTAAGACATTTAATTTATAAAAAATTGTGTCTATTTTAATAATTCTTTTTTAATAACAATAATTAAATAACTTAAATTTTTTTTTTTAATAGATAGTGAATTTAGAAACACCCTAGTTCTAATATGTGTGTGTGTGTTTAATCTAACCTTTTTCTTGTACTTTTCAAACTTGTACTTTTCAGATCGCCACTCCGAGATCATTTGAATATTTCTAATGAAACTTGACAATTTAACGCTCACTATTTTCTAGAAAAAAACCACGTGTTATTAGTGGATTGTAACATGGCCACAACTGTGTCGAAAAGTTTTAAAAAGGATTTCAAATGTTTAATTGAAAGGTCCAAGCAAAGAAGGTAGCGAGCAACATCGGTCAATCATATAACGAATTCGTATATCCTCTGAGTTTAATTCAAATTTTGAGTTAAAGATCTGGATCTTCCGATTTAAATCTGTATTAATATTAAAAGACCCATACATTACAGGCGTGGATCGAATTAGAGCATCTACATCTTTAAAGCTCAAAAAATTTTCTAAATAACTATTAACTATTTTTTAGAAATTATAATCTTTAAAGTTTCTAACTCTCACATTTCTGAAACTCATTTTAGAGTTTCTATTAAGCCACGCCAGCAACAAATTAAAAAGGAGAAACAATTTGAGCCAATTATTTGGCCAACATAGAGTTTATAAACAGTTTCTCAATAAGAAACTTTCCTGCATAGTTTCTAAATAATAAATTCTCCCACATCTCTGAAACTGGATTAAAAACTACTACGTCAAATTATAAACTCTAATAGTTTCAGGGATGTAGATGCTCTTAGTCCGAATTGATCAGAATTTTAATTGCATGTCTAGAAATTAACTCAAAAGGTACGTCAATGCAAAGGATGCGAATTCTCATATAACATGTTCAGTGTGAATTGTGAAATAGCAATGACTCAAATGTAAGGTGCTTTAATGCATTAAATGAACTGAAGGAGAAGGACATTTGTAAGTGGTCCTTAAATTTAAGGTGCTTTGATGTAAGGTGCTTTAACGCACGTTTATAAGTGGTCCTCGGTGTGCTTGAAAAGTATTTTAAGGTTGTCGCATTGACAATTGTAGTAGTAATTAACTATTGAGATATTTCTCTCAAAATCTAAAATTTAGATATTGTAGTAGAAATTTATATACATACCCATTATAATTCCATGATTTAGATATTTCTCTCAAAATCTAAAAAAATAGCTTTATTCATTTAAACTCAATTATTTTGTTAGTATTATCATTTCTTAATTTGATAATTAAAATAAAAATACAGTATAGTAATAGTAAAAAAAATTAATGGACAATTTTGCCCTCAATTCAAAATAGTGTTACAACTGCATCCTGTGACCCTACCCTTTCCTTTTGAAGTTGGTCACTATTCAATAGTTCCTTACCAGAGGATATGCACTCAAGGGGGCTGATGATCATCGGGACCTCGATGCGTCCGATCTGAGCAAGCAACCAGGTGATATTGTTCCTTTCATAACCGTTGGGTGCCCAGGAATTGATTATGCTTTTTTACCCATCACACTGTGGTAAAATCTAGTATCACGCATTAATATTAAAGACCTCCTATATCATAAGTAAACTAGTAGTATGATTATATATAGTACTGGTCATTGATCACGCATTAATGTGATCAAATATACGAAAGGACAACGTTGAAGGAGAAGGAGAAGAGATTAGGACAGTATACTTTCAATAACGGAAAAAATTGTCCAATAAATGTATTCTTAATTCATAAGTTAACAAATGAGAATATTAATAAATAAATAAGTTTAGATGGAGAAATAATTACTTTTCAAATTATGATCCAAAAAAATATATAAATCAAAACGTACGTCATAGTGGGTGTATATATTTCTCTTAAATTAAGTGATTTAAAACTTTTTGTTACATCAAACAGAAGTACATTAATGTGTTTTAATGGGAACACTGAAGTTGAAGCATCTTTTGAGGTCAGGTATATATAGTTAAAATACTAAAATTTTGAACTTTTCATATTTTTTTTTTTATCCTTACTGTTATGCATCCTAGCTTCGTACACGAGCACAATTTGATATTTGTATTCTTTACTCTATTCACTTGTTCTGTAGATCTGAAGGGACAAGCATCCCGTCATTCAAAAAATTTATCAAAAAATGGATACTTTGAAGCAATTTTTTTTTTAAGAAAAAAAAATTATGAAATGGATCTCAAGCCATCCAATATATTTTCAAATTTCTGTGTATATTACAAAAAACTTTCTCACTCTGTGAGTTTCGAATTTATGATATTTCACATAAGAGTCCTATATTTTTTCTCACTAGATCAAAGGCAGGTTCTCCGAAGCAATGTTTTAAAATATAGTTTTATTCATATATGCAGAAGTTCATTGCATACCGCATATGCGGATTTTAATGAGAATTTATATATACGGATTTTAATGCAAATTTAAAATGAGAATTCATATATATACATATTCATATACATGTATTTGAATTTATTTCTGGATAAACAACATAAAGTGTGTTTATTGTATGTGAAAAATACAATAAATATTTGCATAATAAATCAAACCTACTTGCTTCTTTACAATTATAATTAAAACAACTTTATGCATGAACAACAAATTATGTATGGAACAATTATAAATCTGCATAAGGCATATTAAATTTGAAATTTTGGGTTGGGTCCGTATAACTCACATTAAATTTTGATTGCATGGGCCGCACATTAAATTTTATACCCACATATGCACACATACGGCCGCATACTCTAAAGTACATGAAAGAGACTTCATAATATTCTGAACACATATACCAACTACATAGATATATGCGGCTGCATACACAGCTCATGCAGCCGCATTTTAAAACACTCATTTGAAGTGATTTAATATTTACGTCGCAATTAACTTCACTTACCTATATAAAGTTATTTTTATTTTTTATTCTTACAATTTCTTGCTAATATATTATTATATTGCAATTTCACTTACTAATATAGTATAATTGGATAATTTAGTTTTTTATTCAAAATTTACTTTATTTTTTCACCACAATCAACACACACAAAAAGTTTAACTAATTAATATCTAATTTGTTTTAATTTTATATTATGAGTAAGACTATTGTCTATGCATAGCACGTATTGATATGCATTATGGATCGCTATATCAATTTTCAAAATCTAAACAGTTCAATATAGTCTTCATATGAAAATGAAAATGTATTTGTAGACTAAATTGTACATTTTTTAGAATGTTTTGACTAAAATTTTATACAGTTTAAGTATTTTTGACAATTCAAAAATAATAGTATTTACTTATTTAAAAATATAGTAGAAAATTCTAAAACTATAAAATTTAATCTACAAATATGTAATATAAAAATAATATATAACAATTCAGATTAACTATTTAAACTTTAAGAAGAAAAATATTAATTTAAGTGCAGATCATTATGTATAATATATTTGAATATTTAAACTATAAGAACGAAAATACTAATTCAGAGTAAGCATCAATATTCATAATATGCGCTATAAATATTTCCCCGAACGCCTAATCTCACTGTTATTTTATTTTAAAAAACAGATCAAAAAATAAAAGAAAACGCAGATTCGAAATAAATTGAAGCGAGCTTCTAGAAGGTTGGTTAACCAGACAAGTCACTGGCTAGCGCACACGAGACGAGGATTTTTTTATTTATTTAGAATTACGTTAAAATATTTCATTCAAACAAGCCTTCTAAGCCTTGATTTTCTGTAACTAGCCTCCACCGATCCCTAGGATCGGTGGAGCAAAAAAAATCAAAGCCACACCGGTCCTAGGGACCGGTGGAGACCCATTTCGCCCTGTCACACACCGCTACACGAAAAACTACAAAATTAACCCTACACCGGTCCCTAGGACCGGTGGAGCCTCAAAACCATCTCTGCACCGATCCTGTGGATCGGTGGAGAACGTAGGTATTTCTGTGCATCCCGCACCTTTCTTCTTCCCTCTTCTCCCTTCTTCACTTCTCTGCCGCCATTCTTCTTTCATTTTTCTTTTCATTATTTCGTTTTTTACAATATAATAGAGGAGTTGCCATATGAATAGATCGCCACCACCATTGTATTCAGCATCGTCTCCTGATTATTATTGTGAGTTTTTTTTTACTCATATGTTTATATTTAGTGTTGTAAAATTAAAAAATATTTGGAGTTAATTTAGAGTTTGATTTAGTGTTTATTTTTTAAAAATATGTTTATATTTTTGTTTTTTTTACTCATATGTTTATATTTTGAATTTTTTTACTCATATATTTATATTTAGTTTATTTTTTACTCAAATGTTTATATTTATTGTTTTTCTGTACTCATATATTATGTAGTGTTTTTTTATATGTTTACATATTTAGTGTGTTTTTTTTACTCATATGTTTATTTAGTATTTTTTTTACTCATATGTTTATTAATTTAGTGTTTGATTTTTGTTCAGCAAAATGTCACTGCTATTGATCAATGTGTATTATGGTGGTAACCTCCAAAGCACTTCAACAGGTGTTGGTTATGACATAGGGGCTGCATTTACCTTTACCGTATCTGATTCTACCAGTTTTGTCATTATAAGACGACAAATATACGTTGGACTTGAATTGCTTCCGAGTCAAGTCAAATTGACAATCAGGGTACGTATGAACACAGCACCGCCCGGATCGTACCATTTCTCACTATTTCGGATAGAAAATGAGGAAACTTGGGTTGTCATTAAACAAACTGCAGCTCAAGTGGCTGGATTTAAGGTTATAGAATTGGTAGCTGAGGCGCACCAGGCTAGAAACCAAACCAGTTATGATCCGTGTCCAGATAGTTTGCCTGGAGGTAGTAACACACCGTCGGTTCAGACCGGCTTTGATCCTAACTCGGGCAGTGTACCTGTACCCACCTACACACCTCCGGTTGAGGCCGGTGACGGCCTTTGTGAGCAATCAGATGAAGACACAGAATCTGATAGGCGTTCTTTTGATGATGATGATTCGGATGAAGAATGGAATGCAGATATGGATGAAGCGGAGGCTGAAATGAACGACCGAGAAATATTGAAGGATTGGCACAACTCAATCCCATTCCTCAATCGAGGACCTAAGCATCCATGTTCCTCATTCCACGATGAATTGCCAATGCCATACGCGGATCGTGCATTTTTTGCAAACCCCCCCAGGTTAGATGAAAAATTTGCTGAAGGTCAAATGTTTGAATCCAAAGCCAAACTAATATCAGAACTTGCTAAATTTCACCTAACCAAAAACACAGAGTTAGATGTGCTAAATAGCAACAGAACAAAGTATAGAGTTAAATGTAGATCTTCTAAATGCAAATGGAAGCTGTATGCAATTGTAGTACCAACAGGTGCATGGACAATTTCCACCAACCCGTTTATCCACACATGTTTTGGCAGTGCTGAAAGGCTGGATAGTCATCAAATGACTTCTAGAGTAATTGCTGATATTATTAAACCGGCTTTGAAAGATGATCTGGAGTTAAGCATTAAAATGGTCAAGCATCTGGTTAAAGTTAAATTTGGGACAGTAGTGCCCTCGTATAACAAGTTGTGGAGAGGTAGAGAACTTGCAATTGCGGACTTGTTTGGGAGTTGGGAAAAGTCTTACGAGGTGCTGCCATCGTTTTTGGCTGCCATCAAAGCGTCTAATCCAGGTACACAGTACCTACTAGAAAGTGAACCATCAACCAAGTTTAATATCAATATTTTCAACCGGGTTGCATGGGCATTTGGGCCATGCATTGAGGCATGGCCTCATCTTCGACCCGTTATCAGTGTCGATGCTGGGTTCTTATCCGGAAGGTATAAGGGTAAACTTTTTATGGCTTGTGCTTACGATGCAGAGCAACAACTCTTGCCACTTGCATTTGCAATTTGTGAAAAAGAGTCTATAGAAAATTGGGGTTGGTTTATGAATTGGTTGCGTATCAATGTTGTCGGACCAGGAAAAATATGTGTCATCTCGGACCAGCATCTTGGTATACGAGGGGTGTTTGAGGCTCCTAATCTGGGATGGTGTGAGGAACAAGGTGAAGCTGTACACCGACTGTGTTCACAGCATATTTGTGAAAATATTTGGAAAAGATACCCTCAAAAGTGGATCAAAAAGGTATTCAAGAAATTTGTTGAGAAGAAAAAAATCTGGAGATTTGAAGAGGGGATGGATTTGATTAAGCAAAGAGATGCAGCTGTACATGACTACATTATGAAATTTGGTAAACGGCTCCGCAACTCTGATGCAGAGCCTTTGGCTCTGCATAAGTGGGCACAAGTGCATGATGGATTCCTCAATCGGTGGGGTATAATGACAAGTAATGGCTCTGAGGTACTAAACAGTGTATTTAGGATTGCCAGGCAACTACCTGTGTGTGCAATTGTTGATAAGACCTTTTATAAGTGCGTCGACTGGTTTGTAAATAGGCGGGAGGCCGCGATTGGATGGGAGGCAACGGGATTGGATTTTTCAATGAACATTACACAAGTTTTACATCGTCGTAATGAGAAAGCAAGAAAACATGATGTAAGACCGATGTATTATGGCCATAACAACTATGAGGTTATTGATAAAGATGGACTTCTCGAGACAGTAAGTTTTGTATATGAAAAATCTAATTATTTACTTTCACGTAATACATTTGATGTAAATAATTTTTTTTAATTGAAGGGTGTTCGGGGCGAAGTGAAGTACAATGTTACCTTCCCTCCGGAAGGAATGCCTATATGTTTGTGTCAGAGACCTCAATTAACAGGAATCCCATGTAACCATGTTCTTGCAGTTTGTTTCGTAAGGAGGTTAAATCCTAACGACTATGTTAGCCCATATTACAGTTTACAAAATTATATAAACACATGGTCTGGTCGTTTCAATGGATTTGGAAATAAACGAGATTGGCCATTGTATAATGGCCCCGTTATAAGGCCAGATCCGGATAAAGTAAATAAGGGTAGGAGAAAACACAAGAGAATTAAAATGGCTATGGACAAAATGGAGGCTCCTGCGAAGAGGCGTAATCAAGCGTCAACTTCAGCAAGACATTCGGGTATAACAATTTTAAAATTTTAAAGACAATTCGTTTGCATAATTATCATTTTATTTGAACTAAGTTGTACTCATTTGTAACAGGTGCATCGACTCGATAAACTCCTAGGAATTTCTAAGTTTACAAATTATATTATATCATGTTATGACATGCATTAATGTTTCTTATTTAGACATTTTTATTGTATTCTAAGAATTGGCTGTGTTGACATTGTATTGTATTATTAGGATGTATCTTATTTAGACATTTTTATTGTATCAAGAATTGGCTGTGTTGACATTTATATGGCAGCAGCATTTTTCTGCACACCTGAACTTTAAAGATTAATTTCCGCCAATTGGCTGCACCAAAATTTGTGTTCTTTATATGAAAATTTCCCTTAAGTCATGATCTATTTGCATGTAAAACAGTTTTGTAAAACTCGGTCCAGAGCTATGTGAAATATGTGTTTTATGTAAACAACATATCATCTAATTTTGATTTTAATAATAAACTTCCTGAATATTACTAATTTTATACATTATAATTTTATCTAATTTTAAACTTCATGAATATTACTAATTTTACACATTTATAATTTTATCTAATTTTAAACATCATGAGAGTCATCACACATTTATCTAATTTTATACAAATTATAATACATATTACTAAAAAGTTACATTATACTACATGAATACTTAATTACACAAATTTATTCTACATAAATACTAAATTACACTAAATTAACATTAAATGAACTATAAATAAACACTACAGTAGCACTATATTACACTAAATTAAAATCAAATGAACGCTAAATTAATACTACACTAGCACTAAATTACACTAAATTAAAATTAACACTAAATATACTCCAAATTAACACTAAATTACACCAAATACTAATTTCACACTACATTTCACAAAAACAATCTAAAAATACTAAACAAACTAAATTAAATTAGTTATTTATTTTAATTCGGCTAAAATAAAAAAATAAAATAAAATTTTTTTTATCTTATCAAAATCGTAGATCTGAAGAGTTTCTAATTCTCTTCGACGATCTGAATATTTTGAAACAATTGGATGGAGAAATGGTTGAGTATATTGAAAGAATAAAAAAAAAAAAATAGAAGAACTCACCGTTTGGAGAAGAAGGCTCGGACTGGGGAGAAGGAGGAGAAATGGGCGAGTTTGCGGGATGCATTTTGAGAACAAAGCTCCACCGATCCCTAGGATCGGTATAGGGCTTTCTGGGATCTTCTGTGGCCGAGTGACTGGGCTGAGGAAAAGTTAGCTACACCGGTCCCTAGGACCGGTGTGGTTTTGATTTTTTTTGCTCCACCGATCCTAGGGATCGGTGGAGACTAGTTACAGAAAATCAAGACTTAGGAGGCTTGTTTGAATAAAATATTTTAACGTAATTCTAAATAAAAAAAAAATCCCGAGACGAGAGTCGAGAGGCATGAGCTGTGCCACGCTGCTCCCCAGACATCCAGGAGTTCTGATTTTTCTGATCGTTGTTTCCTAGGTAAGAGATCCTTGAATTAAAATTTAAACAGTGTGGGGCCGCATTTTTTTTTGTCTGAATAAGCAGTGTGGGGCCGAAATTTGTAGATAGCCTCCTCTATTAAAAAATTACACCAATATCCATTATTATTATTTTTTCAAAAAGATCCCTACTGTTGAGTTTCTCAGCGCGGCGAATTTAGGGTTAATTTTCTAGCTTCGTATACGAGTCCGATTTGATATTTGATATTTGTCATTCAAATATTTTTATCAAAAAATGGATACTTCGAAGCAATTTTTTTTTTTTGTTTTAAATCATGGAGTCACTATCCAATATATTTTCAAATTTATGTGTGTATTACAAAAGACTTTCTCATTTTGTGAGTTTCAAATTCATGATATTTCACATAAAAGTCAAATGTTTTTCCTACTAGATCAAAGATAGATTTTCTAAAGTAATATTTTCAAATACGATTTTATTCATACATGCGGAAGATCACTGCATACCGTATATGTGAATTTTAATATGAATTTATATATGTAGATTTTAAAATGAGAATTCATATATATATATGTATATATATATATACACACACACACTTATTCATATAAGTGTATTTGAATTTATTTCTATACAAACAACATAAAGTGTGTCTTATTGTATGTAAAAAATACATTAAATTTTTGCATAATAATCAAACCTACTTGCTTCTTCACAATTATAATTAAAAACAATTTTATGCATAAACAACAAATTATGTACGCAACAATTATAAATCCGCGTAAGGCATATTAAATTTGAAATTTTTGGTTGGGTCTGTATAACACACGTTAAATTTGGATTGCATGTGTCGCACATTAAATTTTGTATCTATATATCTGCATATACGGCCGCATATTCTAAACTACATTAAAGAGACTTCATAATATTCTGAATACATATGCCAACTGCATAGATATATGCGACTACAGTTCATGCGACCGCATTTTAAAATACTCATTTGAAGTGATTTAATATAGAGGTCGCAATTTTGTATGTATGTTGCTTTTATTTAACTTCACTTACCTATATAAAGTTATTTTTTTATTTTTTTTATTCTTACAATTTCTTGTTAATATATTATTATATTACAATTTCACTTACTAATATAGTATAATTGGATAATTTAGTTTTTTTATTCAAAATTTACTTTATTTTTTCACCACAATCAAACACAAAAAAGTTTAAATAATTAATATCTAATTTGTTTTCATTTTATATTATGAGTAAGGCCATCGTCTATGCATAGCACATATTGATATACATTATGGATCGTTGTATCAATTTTCAAAATCTAAACAGTCGAGCTGAGCAGTTCAGCATAGTCTTTTTATGAAAATATATTTGTAGATTAAATTGTACATTTTTTTGGAATGTTTTGACTAAAATTTATATAGTTTAAGTATCATTTGATCTAAAGATTTTTGACAATTCAAAAATAATAATATTTATTTATTTAAAAATGTAGTAGAAAATTATAAAAATAAAAAGTTTAGTTTATAAATAGGTAATATAAAAATAATGTTTTACAATTCAGATTAACAATTTGAATTTTAAGAACAAAACTATTAATTCAAGTGCAGACCATTATGCATAATATATTCGAATATTTAAACTCTAAGAACATAGATATTAATTCAGAGTAGGAATCAATATTCATAATATGCGCTATAAATATTTCCCCTAACGCCTAATCTCACTGTTATTTTATTTTAAAAAACAGATAAAAAATAAAAGAAAACGCAGATTCGAAATAAATTGAAGCGAGCTTCTAGAAACTCGGTTGACCAGACAAGTCACTGGCATGAACTGTGCCACGTAGGGGTGTCAATGGGTACGGTACGGATCAAGTGGAAGCATTTTCATACCTATACCTATTAAAATTGATTTTATCCATATCCTACCCATACCTATTAAAAATTAACTTTATTCTATCCTACCTTTATCCGTTAATATTACATGGTAACGAAACGGTAGCGGATAATAATAGATATTACTAATATAATAATTAGTTTTATTATATTTTACAAATTAAACATCAAAAACTCATTAATTTCACATATATGTAATTGTATTTGTAATAAAAAAATAAAAATAAATATGCAATAAATTTCAACTAAATTGTTTTTCATAAAATTGAATTGAATATATATATTTAGGAATTTGAAAATTGAATTGAATATATATATTTAGATTTTATAATTATCCTATAGGGTAATGGGTACGAAATAGTTATTATTCATACCTTTATCCATTTGATTAACGAAAAAAATTTCTTACTCATACTCATATCTGATAAACTAACGAAAAAAAAAAATTATTCATACCTGCCTTATTAAATACGAAACAGGTTGGACAAACGGCTAAAAAGATGCCATTGACAACCGAATCCGTATCCTCTCAGGTATTGCACAATTATTGCAGAGGATTACTTACTTTACGGCTTGAGATTAAATCTCAACCGGTTTGGGATTCGGGTCACTGTAGGGGCTGTATTTTTGGGCTTTGAAATTCATATCAAGTTAAAAAGTACGGTTCAGATCTAGTAATTGTAAAAGATTCTCTTATGAGGTATTGGAGAGGATGTGAATTCATTGACAACCCCCCCTACTGCCACGCAGCTCCCCAGACATCCAGGAGTTCTGATTTTTCTTCTTTATCTTTTATTCTGATTGTTGTTCCCTAGGCAAGAGATCCTTGAATTAAAATTTACACAGTGCGGGGCCGCATTTTTTTTTCTTTTTTTTGGAATAAGCAGTGTGGGGCCGCATTATTTCCACAGCTGAAATTTGTAGATAGCCTCGATTAAAAAAATTACACTAATATCCATTATTATTATTTTTTCAAAAATATCCCTACTGTTGAGTTTCTCAGCGGTGGACTTCTAAAAAAAAACCAACGATAACCTCTTAATTTAAAATTTAAATAGTGTATATGTGGCAGCATTGTTTCTACCCCCAGAATTTTTTATTCATATCTTCAATCAAAAAATTACACCAATACTCTCCATGTTGTTTTTTCCCCCTTCTAAAATGTCTCTAGTGCTGAGAAACTCAGCGGTTCTTTATAGAAGAATACCACTGAGAATCTAAGCAATTGTCTAGAAAATCCACTAATTATAAAATAAATTACTAATTTTAAAAATAATATTTTTCTTCTTCTTTTCTTTATCTTTCTTTTTCTTCCTTTTTTTTTTTTCTAAATCTCGACATTTTTATTAATATCCAACTTAAAATACAAATAATCAAATCTATCTAGATTTCGATATTTTTATTAAAAATACTCTAATTTCACGGTTTGGATTAAAAGTTCCAAACCGTGAAATAATTTCATAGTTTGGGAATTCTTTTTTTTTTTCATAGACCAATTACCAATGGGTGGAATTCAAATTTTTAGATATATATTATTTTATTTTATGATTATTTTTTACCAAAGATCTTGTAAGTTTAATCGTCGATAGCATACGGATGGTGACAAAATCATATGCAATTGTTAACTTTACTTGACAGATTTACGCAGTAGCATGCAGATGGTGATAAAGCTGTATGCCGTTGCTCACTTAACCAGAAATTATATTAAATGAACAGGAATGACAAATAGCTTGATCCCTAGAACCCTTTATTACCTTTAATCCTTTACTTTATTACTTTGATTGACCACTTTAGTCACAACACAACTAACCCAAATAACCAAACACAACCAAATAACCCTAGAATTAGTGAACAAATTAACCTTAATACAATATCCCTGTGGATCGACACCTCAATCTATGCTATACAAGAGATTCATACACTTGTGAATCGATTGTAGAGTAGACAATTAGGATTATAAATATTATTAGCTCTGATTTTAACTATCAAAAAACTTCCACATAGAGAAGAAAGGTAGACCGTTGAATTTTAGAAGAAGAAAAATATAAAATGGGAACAAAAGCATGGGTCCCACATACCATTAAAAATTAATTTTACAAATTTATCCTATAAATTTCTAAACCTTGCAAATTAGACAAAAAAATTTAGAAAAAGATTGTACATTAGCAAAGTTAATTCTTTACATGTATCTATCTCGTATCACTTCTAACTTTCAAATATTAAGAGGAAAATTTGAGTAACATTAACTTTATATAATCAATTTGATATTTAAAGAATCTGTTGTAATTCACTTTAAGATAACTTAATTATCTTATCAACATATTTAGTAAAATGATATCTCACTTTAATTGTTACATATTTTCCTGAAAAATACCATCAGTTATTTTGTATTTTAGCTTTAAATATTTATATCATATTCGTATTTTGCATAATGTTACATTCAAATCGAACGTTACTCTCGCATTCATCCTCTGTTTTGCCAACCTACGTCGCAACAAAAACAAATAGAAACAATACAAAGTCAATTACAGAGACAAGTAATCAGTTATTTAACGATGTAGCTTCTCTATCATTGACTTAATTACAATAAACATCGTGTTCAATTTTTAGTTGGAATATCTAAACATGTGATTTTCCAGTATTTCAATTCTTTAAAAAAACAATTTCAATCTCTATACCCATACTCTAGTTAAATATACATCATAATCCAATTATTCAATTGATCAAACATCCAATTAATTAACCATACAAATCGAAAACACTAATTTATAAAGAAGTCTTTTTTTTTTTTAATTTTTTTTAAGGGAGAACCTAAATTTGAATCCTACAGGACGTAGAAGTAGAGTGTGTATATTGTGGGTGTTGTGGGTTTTGCGGGTCTACGAACTTTAATAATAATAAAAAAAAATTAGATAAGTCATTTTGTCCCTTTTTTAATGTCTCATTTGAAGAGGAGCAAGATAAAGGAGAGAAAAAAAAGAAACATCTTATTGAACTTTCATATACATATTTGTTAGCTATCGTTATCTATCGTTGATTTTGGGGAATTGAAAAATAGAAGATGATTATAAAATTTTCTATTGCAATCTAATAATTGCTTGTATATACATTATTGGCTTTCTATGTTACCCTGACAATTCTAAAAAACTATCGTACCCGTATCCGATACTGACACGGCCACAATACGTATCAGACATGCCAACTGAGGTGGCCTGTCCCTACCCGGTTTCCGACACCTTGTTAAAACCTGCCAATACGCCTTCGTCTATCTGGACACGCATCCAACACGTGCCCATGCACCAGCGCTTCTCCGTGGACCGCGCATGAACCGCACTAAAGCCGTGCACCGCGCATGAACCGCAATCAAAAACATTTCTTTTAGAGCATGCAGGAATCGAACTCTAGGCACATGATTCAACGACATACTGGTTTACCACTCGGCCACCACCTCTTTGTTGTCAAATCAGGATAGCTTTTTATATATATTGTATACTTGCGTTATTGTACCATGTATTTTTATATTTATATAATTGAATTAATATTATAATTAAAATGATAAAATATATATAATAGGCATATCGTGTCAGAGGTTTTTAAAAATTATCGTGTTGCTGTGTCTGTATCGTATCCGACACGATACCCGTACCTGTATCCATGCAACATAGCTGGCTTCTATAGTGAAGTGGGTAACAATTCTCATGATAGACATCGTTTCAGAACATTAACATCAAATTTATTAATTGCGTCCACCGTTAAATAACTTGGTGCTCTCTTGCTGATTTACATTATTCAAAAAGACTTTTGCATTCATTAACTGATTATATTAATTCTACAATAATTGAATGTGTATTATACATTTTAAATTGTATGAAAAACTGAGTGGAGGATGTTTATTTGAATCACTTCATTAAATAGTTATCGTGCTTGTTATATTTATTATTGCAATTTAGAAGATCAAAAAAAGTTTTGAATAACACGAGTACGTCTTTGTTTTTTAATTTTTTTTATTTGATTAGTTATGTAATACAAAGAATAGAGATTCAAATCCGTTTTTTTTTTTTTTTTTTTTTAAGAACCCTTCTTTGAGAGAGAAATAAATAAAAGAGAGGAGAAAAATAGAGATTTTTTAAAATAAAATCTTCAAATAAAAGGAGCAATGTTTGATAATGCCAATTTATATAGTGAAAATCACTACATTTTAGTACGGAAAATGGTGGAAAAACATATGCAAAGTATTCATTTTCTCGAATTATTCACTGCAAATATATTTTTAAGTTATTTTGGCAGGTTTGGAGAAAATTATGTATTTAGACAGAAAACAGAGCAAGAATGTCATATTAGACTAATTCTGAAATAAGCGTCTAAATAAGGCATCACATGGAGTATGCAACCTCTCACATGAAGTGCACAACATGCAACATGGTAAAATCTCTAATAGCTAGTTTTTTTTTTATATATAAATAAGCTCATAGGTTAGAAAGACTGAAATTTTTATTAATATTAAAAAAATTAATTTTAAAATCTACGCTCCTCTGACTGAGAATTCAAAACCTGATCAAATAGGAAAAAAACATTTGTGGCTCCAAGTTAACTTTCCACAGATTTTGTGTCAGGTTAGAAGAACAATATGGATTAATTACCTGGACAGGTGATCCGAATTCCCTCAGACACCTGGACAGATTTTGTATGAACTCAAGCTAGTTTAGCTTTAGGAACCCAAACGACATTTGGGTTGTTGTCTTCATTCCTAAACATACACTCTAAGGAGGTATGACCAATTTTGCAATAATAATTACAAAATGTAATTGATGGCTTTTGAGCAATAGAACCTTGCTTGAAAGTGGATTGGTATTGGCATTTCACTTCATGCAAATTATTTTTATGATTACCAATCGAGTTATTTGCAACTCTAGATGAGACACTTTTGGTGTTGTTAGACTCAATTCTATTGTGATGTTGGGGAATATCTTTTGTTAAATCATTTCTTTGAATTTGATTTTGTAAAATATTTTTATTTTTTAGTTCATAAAATCATCCATCCGGTTCTTTGAAATAAGTTTTGTTTGACTCTTTTGGATTAAATGTGTTCCTATCATTATTTTGAAAATTTTTGTTCTTATAATTTTTATGATTATACTTATACCTAAAAACAATTTCAATCTCCATATCCATACTCCAATTAAATATACATCATAATTCAATTATTCAATTCAAACATCCAATTAATTAACCATACAAATCGAAAACACTAATTTATAAACAAGTCTTTTTTTATTTTTATTTTTTAAGGGAGAACCTAAATTTGAATCCCACAGGACGTAGAAGTAGAGTGTGTGTATTGTGGGTGTTGTGGGTTTTGCGGGTCTATGAACTTTAATAAAAAAAAAAAATAGATAAGTCATTTTGTCTCTTTTTTAATGTCTGATTTGAAGAGGGGCAAGATAAAGGAGAGAGAAAGAAAACACCTTATTGAACTTTCATATACATATTTGTTACCTATCATTAGCTATCGTTATCTATCGTTTCAAGTGCAACTATCTAACGTTTGAAGAGGGGCAAGGTAAAGGAGAGAGAGAAAACATCTTATTGAACTTTCATATACATACTTGTTACCTATTGTTATCTATCGTTTTAAGTGCAACTGTCTAACGTTTGAAGAGGAGCAAGGTAAAGGAGAGAAAAAAAAAACATCTTATTGAACTTTCATATACATATAATTTGTTACCTATCGTTAGCTATCGTTATCTATCATTTCAAGTGCAACTGTCTAACGTTCTTTCTTATGCTAGTAGGGACGGAGGTGCGTAGAAATTTTATTTTAAAGAAAATATAATATAGGAGTATGTTGATTTTGCGGAATTGAAAAATAGAAGATGATTATAAAATTTTCTATTGCAATCTGATAATTAATTGCTTGTACATTACTGGCTTCTATAGTGAAGTGGGTAACAATTGTATATTTTAACTAAAAGTGTCTATATATACAACGTTAACGGTAATTACCTAAATATAGAAAATGGATTGAAGTTATCCCCCCCACCCCCCTAAAAGTAGTTTCTCTCTATTTTCTAGTCTAGTTAGTTAATGATGAACATAAAACCCTAATTAATGGGTCTAAGGCTAATTGAACGCTGATATTTTATTTTCTCAGGGTTAACAGTGGACGCAATTAATAAATTCTATGGGGTTAATAATGGTTGAAACTATAATAGTTTTTATAAAAATTATATGGGGTCGATTAACTCTATTCATCTCAACTAAATCCGTCCTGAATGCTAGTATATATCAATGTTCTAAATAGCGCGCTATAATGTTTTTCTCTCAAAAAAGCTTTGGTACTATGTCCAAATAGCGCCGCTATTTGGATATAGCGCAATTTTTTTAACCCGACCGCTATTACGCGATAAACGCTATTTAAATAGCTCCTCTAACTGAGAATTCAGAGCTTGATCAAATAGGAAAAAAAAACATTTGCAGCTCCAAGTTAACTTTCCACAAATTTTTCAGGTTAGAAGAACAATATGGATTAATTATCTGGACAAGTGATCCAAATTCCCTCAGGCACCTGGTGGAAAAATTGTATAAATTACCCTACTTTCTAAAACTAACAAACAAAATATCCCTCCAAACTTTTTAACAAAATGCCATTGTAGACCCCATATTTTCATTTCCTTCTCATTTTTCTCCCTCCCTCATGTTTACTCCCATCAAAATAGAATTAATAATTGCATTTACTATAAACCAAAATCTGCCATCGTTTTCTTTTTAAATCCCCTTACGGATTCCTCCTCTTCTTCTCTTTCAAATCTCTTTAATACACAAACTATCAATCAATAATTTTAATAGAGATAGAAAATTAATGGAGGCAGAGATAAACCCCATAATATATATTTTCTTTAGATAAATTACCCGTAGTCCTCTGATTAAATTTGTAAAGTGTTACATAGAAAATCAGCATCAAATCAAGGCCAGAGTCCAACATACAAGCCATGCACAAAGCTAACAAACAACAGTTATAAGACATACACATACACATACACAACTAAAAGTCAAGCATAGTGCCTGCAAACTTAAAGACATATATACATGTACACAGCTAAAAGCTATGTACATTATGAGAAACTTACGAAAAGTATACATACCCAACCAACAAAGCTGAATCTGTGATATCCCCAAATTAGCTAAGAGATGGAACCCATAATATATATATATATATATAGAGAGAGAGAGAGAGAGAGAGTAGGGCTTGGGTGCTATGGATAGCATAAAGGGGTACGGTGCTATGGCTTAATATTCGAGTTTTTAAAATCCTAATGATTGATCCGAGCCGTTCATCTTATTTTCTATATTAATATGTGTTTGGAGACCAAATTTTACATTTTTTGGAAATTTTTTACTATTTTTTTAGCTAGGTAGAAAATCACTTGATCTAAAAAATTATGCACCATTCAGATATTTGATTTTCTATCTATCTAAAAAAATAGTGAAAAAATTTCAAAAAAATGTAAAATTTGGTTTCCAAATACTTATAAATATGAAGAAAAAGATGAATGATTCGGATCGACTGTTAAAGCGACTATTTTACTTCACGCTCATATTTTGCGATTTTAAAGTTCAAAACGTCGATCCGAACCGTTCATCTTGTTCTCCATATTGAATTGTGCTTGGAGACCAAATTTAACATTTTTTAGAATTTTTTTACTATTTATTAATCAGTTTTGAAAGTCGCTAATCTGATGGTCCAGAAAATTTTACTGTTTACAGCAAAACAACAATTTAAAAAAATGCTTAATAAATAGTAAAAAATTTCAAAAAATGTAAAATTTGGTCTCTAAGAACATTTCAATATGGATTAAACATCTAACAGTTCGGATCGATCGTTTGGACTTTCAAAATAAAAATACAGCGTGAAGTAGAAACGTGTTTTACTTCCCAACTCACCATAGCCCATCTCTCTCTCTCTATATATATATGCCTATATAATATAATATAATATAATATATGTATATGTATATGTATATGTATATGTATATGTATATGCGTATATAATATAAGAGAAGCTAATGTACAATCGATTGTTTCTAGCCTCCCGTACAATCAAGTCGTTTTTTTATTTTTAAAGTCCAAATAATCGATCCAAACCGTTAGATGTGATCTCCATATTAAAATGTGCTAGAGACCAAATTATATATATATTTTTAATTTTTTTACTATTTATTAAGCCACTTTGAAAATCGATGATCCAACGGTAGCTTAACCAAATAGTAAAAATCCAACAGTGGCTTATACGAAATAAAAAAATACGTTATTCCTTGAATCAAACAGAATCGTAGAATATAGTTTCTACTAAAGAATCACTCTAATCAGAAGAATTAACATAATCAAATCTAGTAGAAATGATTTCTCGTTTGAAGAAGATGTATAATGAAAAAATTATATCTTCTTAAAATTGAGAACTTTTTTAGCCAAGTGGTATGCATACCTTTGAAGGAGTTTTGTATAAACAACATGAAGGATCTTATTTATTTTGACAATATATATAATCTAAATAATATATATAATTTAATCTCGTTCTTTCTTAAAAAAAGAAAGACGATAATTCTATCATAAATTCTCGATATTTTATTCTATTTTTTATGAATTCAACAAATTCAAAAAAGAAAATTCTAAAGATTAGAAAAGAATCTTTCTTTTTTAGAAAGAAAGATATTATTTATAAATATTATACAGAAGGATCTGGAAAGATACTCTTTTATGTCGGCAACAGAAGCTTAAGATTATGGACTTATCAATCGCGTAGCAAAGTTCAAAAAGAAAAATGAAATAAAAGAGTGATCTGAGTGATTTTGTGTAAATCTATTTCAAAGTCGATTTTTTTTTTGAATATTAAGTATTCAATATTCAATTTATTTATTTTAATTTAATAGGATTCGTAATCTTAAAATAGTAGGAAGAATACTCGATGAAAAAATTTGCCTCCAATAGATTTTGAACTTATACATACCAAAGGTTTAGAAGAGCTTTGTCCTGTCTGTTAGACAATGGATGCTTTTCATACCATTGCTCGAATATGCTATATTTTTGATCATATTTTTGATCCCTTTTTTTATTTTCTTTTTTTATGATTTGATCCAAAAAGTATTTCCTAGTTTTATGTTAGGATTGCGTAGAATTTTTTAATTGGATAGTTCATTCATAAATTTTCCTATGCTAAATTATAACGAAAAAAATCTAATGAAAAGAGATAGGTTGAAGTATTCTTTCAATTCAAGTACTTATTTAATGGGTCTGCTAGAAGAGTACAATTTCTTTGTACTTCAATTTTAATTGAATTAAATCGGAACTCGTTGCTTCATTTTATGTTCAGATCAAATATATTTATTACTTTTTCTATTTCATAAAGATTCGGGTTTTCCGTTCCTAGTATAAAATTCTTTATCATCCAATTTAATAAAATATCTTGAATTGATATCAATGTGGAATTAGTACATCTTTCAATCAAGTGAATATTGTTATGACTCATGATAATAAGTAAAAAAGTGGGATGTTCGGGCTTGAACCAATTCATTATATATTTTATTTCATAAAAAAAAAAGAAAATAAACAAGAATAAGAAATTCAAAATTTACCCTATTCTACTATAAAAAAATTGATTGTTTATGAATATATTCTTATGCTTTATAGGCATATATTATTTACTATAGAGTATACATTTTATGCAAGTCTTAAAAATTTACTAGACTTCTATTTATATAGATAAATAGATTCTATAAATATATTTATAATTTCTATATAATAATAATAATATATATATGTTAAAATAAAAAAGAGATTTTGGGAACCTTATATACAAACCTCTTTTAATGAAAAATGAAAATGGCTAATTCATTAATTGAATTTCCATGCCCTTTTAACTCAGTAGTAGAGTAACGCCATAGTAAGGTGTAGATCAATCATCAGTTCAAATCTAATAAAGGGCTCTTTCTGCTACTAATTTCATAAGATTACATCCTTTTCAGCAGTAAACATTGAATGATATTTTTTTTGTATTGAAAAACAAATAATATTTTTAGAAAAAGGTTTTTCCTTAGGACTAATAAGAATTCATAGGAAATTTGAAAAATCTGATCGATAAAGTAACATCGCAAGGTAAACCACCATCTTCCCAGCTAGAGAGAGGTCAACAATCGACATAGACAATAACCCCAGTTCTCATTCTCTGAAATCATACTTATTTGGACAGAAATTTTTATCAAAATCCTTTTCATCTCTTTCTCTCAAACAAAAACAGATTTTCTTCTTCAAAAGAATCAAATTCCACGATATTAAATCTTCAAACCAAAATGAGCAAAACAACCATTGGATCAGCGATTTTCAAAGTGGCTTAATAAATAGTAAAAAAATTCAAAAAAAATGTAAAATTTGGTCTCCTAGCACATTTTAATATAGAGATCATATCTAATGGTTTGGATCGATCATTTGGACTTTAAAAATCAAAACATGACTTGGTTGTACGGGAGGCTAGGAACAATCGATTGTATATTAACTTATCTCATAATATAATATATGTATATACATATGTATATATAATACAAGGAGGGATCAAGTTACAATAATTTTTGAGTTACAACAAGTTACAACAACCATTTTCTACATTTTCAAAGTCCAAATCATCGATCCAAACCATTAGATGTAATCTTCATAATAAAATGTGCTTTTAGACCAAATTTTACATTTTTTGGAATTTTTTTACTATTTATTAAGATGGGTACAAAATTCAATTGTCTGAATTTGACTAGTTTTTGTACCCATCTTAATAAATAGTAAACAAATTCAAAAAAATGTAAAATTTGGTCTCGAAGCACATTTTATTATAGAGATCAACGGTTTGGATTGACGATTTGGACTTTGAAAATGTAGAAAATGGTTGTTGTAACTTGATCCCTCCTTATATAATATATGTATAATATATGTATAATACATGTGTATGTATATGCATATCAAATTTGACCTCTGCTAGTAAATCAGCAAGTTTGGACTGATATAGGGACCAAACTACAAAAGTGATTATACCAGTATGTACAGCATTCAAAAATACGCATAATCGACACAAATTTTAATTTATTTGGATTTTTCTACAGTTAGTTATATATTTGCAAAGTACAGCTTTCGAAAAAACTTTAAACAACCATAACTTTGGTTAGGAAAGTCGGATTTGTGCGTATAACCACTTTTCGAAAAGGGAGAGAGGAGACGCATCCGAAGCATCAGATTTAAAAAAAAATGTCTTTTAGTGTCTAAAAAATTCAGTTTAAATTTTCATTCAACGATAATCATACAACGATCGGTATTTTGTTTATAAACATTGTTTGGATTCTTTTATTTTTTATTTCTTTATAAACTCATTTTTGTATAATATATGTATATATAATATAATATAATATAATATAATATAATATAATATATGTATATGTATATATAATATGAGAATGGATCCAATTACACTATTTTATGGTAACACATCTTGACATCATATTTATATAAGTTATTTTTGCGATTTCAACATTCAAATAGTTGATCCAAACCGTTCAACATGATGTCCATATTAAATGTGCTTGGAGACCAAATTTTATATTTTTTGAAAATTTATTACTATTTATTTAGAATTTTTTAAAATTGTTGTTTTTCAATGGTCCAAAATTGTCTGAAAACAATAATTTTATACACATCTCAATAAATACTAAAATTTTTTTTAAAAAATGTAAAATTTTGTCTCCAAGCACATTTTAATATGAAAATTATGTGGAACAGTTCAGATCATCTATTTGAATTTTAAAATTGCAAAAATAATTTATAAAAATATAGTGTCAAGATGTGCCACCATAAAATGGTGTAATTGAATTTCTCCTCATATAATATAATACATGTATATATATTTATATATAATATATGTATATATATAAGTATATATTATGCATGTATTATAAAAAAAAAAATCTAAACCATGAAAATTTTTCACGGCTCCGACTTTTAATTTCGGACCATGGAAAAAATTCACGGTTTTGATATTTTTATAATTTATATGGTTATTTTTAATAAAATATTTATGAAAATAGGTAATTTTAAAAAACTCGGTATTAGAAGTTAGAACCCTACTCAAAATTTAAAGAAGCGATATTATGTTTGATGTTTTTATTTGACCACCTGGTGACATACGGACCCCAAAAAAAGAGGAAGCATCTACAATCTACACTGCTACGCAACGCATCATTCGCGCTTGGCTTATATAACCATTCAGTGCTCAAGTCAAATTCACACCAAAAGCTCCTCAAGACTCCTTCCAAACTAAAACAGGACACAAGGAGCCTCGGACTCTTTCTCTTCTCTTTCTTGACCTAATCAAACACAGATTGACACATTTTTCTTCCCTCCCTTGCTATAAACAAGCTATCATTCAAACCCTTCATTTTTCAAGGAAACGAAAAGACCGTGAAGCTAAGCTACTATGGTAGTCTCCATGGCCATAACTGTGCGCAAATCGACAATTGTCAAACCGGCTGAGCCGACACCGCAGTGCCGGCTCTGGAACTCCAACCTGGACCTAGTTGTGGTCCGGTGGCACACCCCAAGCGTCTATTTCTATCGCAACACCAAGTCCTCCGGTGATTTCTTTGATGCAGATAGGATGAAATCAGCACTGGGGAAGGTGCTGGTGCCTTTTTATCCCATGGCCGGACGGCTCGGAAGGGATATCGACGGGAGAGTTGAGATTGATTGCAATGGTGAAGGAGTGTTGTTTGTTGTGGCTGAGGCTGATGGGGAGATTGACGATTTTGGGGATTTCGCGCCAACAATGGAGCTCAAGAGGCTCATACCGAAGGTGGAGTACACTGATGATATCTCCTCGTTCCCGCTACTTGTTCTTCAGGTAATATAGCTGTACATTGAATGAATTAATCTTGGTTTCACAACATTAATTGGGATGGAATGGGTCCTTGAGAAGAAGAAAAAAAATTATAACTTTCTTTATAAGTTTAGCGTGCAAGATGTTGGACTTGGAGTATATAATTTTGAATTGGTCTAATTTGGAGATTGCAATGATGTTTCATGTTTCCCTTTATAATTGTCACTTCCACACATGCTTTCTTCTTCTTCTTCTTCTCCTCCTTCGGTGTGACCCAGAAAACTACATGTAAAACAAAATTCTTCCGTCACTAATAATGGCTACCATCAAACTAATGAACCGAAAAGGACCCTTCTAAAGTTAGTTTCAACAGGAAAAAGAGAGAACGTAGTTTCAATGGGCATAACCCACTATTTCAAGAAAAAAAAAAAAAATCTAAAAAGAGCATCTGTACAGTAATTTCACCAAGAAGATCTGGGTCAATTATAAATAACAATATTTCTGACTTGCAAAAGCAGCTATCTATCACAAATAACAGTACTCTGTTAATGGATTTGGGTAGAACTACAATTATTGTTATTGTATATATAAGTGCTTTGTTGTTAAGAAGTACTAGAAAATATTATCTAGTTTGGCTCTGAAAATCCAATAAGATAAAATGGATTGTGTTATTTTATATTATGTAAGGATAGCTCGAGAGTTTTTTGTTCCTATGGAGCTAAAAATTATGAGAGGACATTGCTTGACACACGAAGGGAATTCCTAACTCAAAATCCTTATTAAAAAATTATGAGAGGACATTCCTAACTCAAAATCCTTATTAAAAAACATAATAATAGAAGATTACCTGACACTCTGACAGCCTTTTCAAACAATAAAATTAGTTGTACATCACATGGGATACCTTTCCTTGTTTCTTTTCGTCTGATTAAACAAACTTGACATTGTTGCTTAAATTATTAGCTTGCTCTTGTTTCAGAGAGAACAAATTATGGACATAATCTTGAATGCGTTTACTCATATTCAACTCTTAAATGAGAGCTTTCATACTTGTATCCGATTGGTTGTGCTGCAAATGAGGTCAATTTGGTGAAAAAAATATAACAATGTATGGCAGGTCGAATCAGGGTATACTGGATGAAGAGAACTATTTTAAGGACCAGTAAGATGGAATTTAGCATGTAAAGACCAGAGGGTATATTGTATCAAATAACAAATGCAAAGACCTGAGGGTATACTGGGATGTTTACTTCTCTGATAATAAGATTATTTTCCCTTACAAATGTCTTATTCCCATACTTAGGTAACCTACTTCAAGTGTGGTGGGGCTGCCTTGGGAGTTGGCATGCAACACCACGTAGCTGATGGGTACTCTGGCATCCACTTCATTAATACCTGGTCTGACATGACATGTGGCCTCCCACTAACCCTTCCTCCATTCATTGACCGAACCTTACTTCGCGCTCGAGATCCACCAACCCCTTCCTTTCCCCATGTGGAGTATCATGCCCCTCCCCAGATGCTCTCCACTCCTTCCGCCACCTCAGCATTAAACAAATCTACTTCTGCATTATCGGTGTGCATGTTCAAGCTAACACAATCACAGCTCACGCAACTCAAAACCAGTCTCCCTGAAAATTCACCAAAGTTCAGCACATATGCCCTGCTTGCAGGCCATGTCTGGCGGTGTGCTTGCTTGGCAAGAAACCTGCTAGCTGAGCAGCAGACTAAACTCTACATTGCAGCTGACGGTCGGTCCCGCCTTAATCCACCACTGCCAGATGGGTACTTTGGGAATGTAATTTTCACTGCCACACCAATTGCGAAGGCAGGAGAGGTGGCAAGCGGTGTGCAAGCAGCTGCGACAAAAATACAAGAGACAATGGCAAGAATGGACGATGAGTACATGAAGTCAGCTTTGGACTATTTGGAGTTGCAGCCTGACCTGTCAAAAATGGTGAAAGGACCCCACACGTTCAGATGCCCCAATATTGGGATTACCAGCTGGGGCAGGTTGCCAATTCATGATGCTGATTTCGGGTGGGGCCGGCCAATTTTTATGGGGCCTGGGGGTATAGCATATGAAGGGTTAGCATATGTTTTGCCTAGTCCAACTAAAGATGGGAGCCAGTCGGTTGCCATTTCGTTGCAGTCAGACCACATGGAGCGCTTTCGTCAGCTCATCTATCAATTCTGAAACGGTCCACGAGTTTTGCACTGTTAGTTTATTTTATTTGTAACCCAGATGATTTGTGTTGAATTAGGGGGTCAGTTTCCCAATATTATTTTTGACAATAGGTATCGACTTACAAATGTACTGGGGATGAAATAGTAAAATACATTCTTTTTTATCAGCTGCCGGTTCTCTTATTTTAATTATTTTACTTATAGTAAACTGCATTCTTTTTATCACCTGCCGGTTCTCTTATCTGAATTATTTTTCTTCTAGTTTACCGATATTGATTTTGTACATACTTTTTCCTGGGCAGTCGTGTAATGGGTTTGTACATAATTTATTATTGTGTTTTTCTGTAGGTAGTTGTATATTCGAGTAAAGAGTGCACATCTGTTGAGCTCGACATCTTTTATCTCTGCCTCAACAATGAAACCGACATTTATTCATTAGGACAAAATAAACACTAAACGGTTCATCTATCTATCGTTATTTATATTTATTGACAAGGTTGTAAACTAGGTTTCCAAAATACAGTGCTATGGTTTTAAGCTAGTAAAGCCAATAGTTTTCGACCCTCTAGGTGTCGTTTGATATGGTGTGACCAAATTCAAATGTGAGATATGCTCTTATCTCAAGTGTGCGATTCTCTTCTGTGGTTGCTCTGAAATTTTAAAATAATCTTTACAAATAAAAAAATAAAATAAAAAATAATGTCAGGATGAAATGTTTTTTCAGAAAAAATATCTGTACCTAATTCTATTGCGATGCCCCAATAGTGTGGCTCAACTATAAAAGTCCGAACACCACATAAATTCATATCTGAGGGCCCAATTAAAGTATATCGTGGGCCTAAGAAAATTATTTAAATGGGCAGCCCGTTTATACTGATTGATGCTTTCAGCAGACGATCCATTTTCTTTGAGCCCTAAATTTTTTTCCCCAATAACTAGAAATCAAGTTGTACTCTCAGGGTTAAAAAAAAAAAGAGGGTTTGCATCACTATAGTAAAAAATGGCTGCTTCCGGCCCCGACAATTCTTCCAAAATATATGATTTCTAGTTTCTTCATCAACAATTCTTCCAGAGGAAAAGTTACTCAAATCTGAAGTGATGCAAATTTGTTAACAGAAAGAAAAACAATTTCTTAAGAACAAAATCATTGAACGACTTAATATTAGCACGTGTGCTAATGGATTAGATGTTTCCTTCAAGACGCACAACATAACAATGTCCCCTTGGTGAAACTTCTGCCTCTCTGGAAGAGAGGCAAATCATATATCTACATGTATTCACTTCTGTTGTCTACCATCAGTGGCACTAGGTCACATCACCATTGAAGAGGCTGGAAACAATTTGTCCAGTAGGGTGTAAATGCCGCCTCCAAGTAAAAGCGACCCACTTCATACAGACACGTGCACACACACACACACAAAATCAACTCTGAGATTATTGTTTCTCAACTTCAATTAGTAGAAACTGTGTTTATAACCAAGAATGTTTTCATTGCATAAAACCCTCTGCACTGCCTAGTAAGGCCCGTAAAACTAAAATCAGTTTCAATTTTTTTTTTCCACCTGCAAGAATTGGACCTCAGATATTGGTATCTTACCAGGTGCAGCTTGTGCCAGTATTTGCAAGCTGATATAGGGGGTGGGCCCATACCACATCTTGCATTAATGAATTATTTTCTCTGTTTTTTCTTATTAGATTCTAAGGGTTCTTTTTCTGGGCAAAATATTTTAGCATTCTTTGTAGAACTAGGGTTATACCAAGACTCTGATATGAATCAGTACCGCCAACAATCACCATTTAGACTCAGAACACTTACTCTTTGAAGGCGTGGTTGTTCTAACTCAAAAACCTAATGTCCAATGCATATATTGCGATAATACGGTTGTGATATATGTATGCGAGTAGTCTGAGAAAGTTGGACAATTTGGATCCAATAAAATCAGATGGCTAGGTTAAGCAGATTTGGATTAGACAGTTCACTAACAGCACAACCATGCCTCACAACAATAGCAGTGGTATGGACTCCCAACTCTAAACTTTAAAATTTGTACCTGATAGGGTTTATCCAAGATGAATATCGCCTAAATGAAAGCAAGCTCTGCATAAAACAAAATTTTATAAATAAATAGCAGCAGAAATGAGAAAAAAGGTCCTTTAAAAACTGGATGTAACACTATAGCAATTCAACTTCAATATTCCTTTTTAACTAGTGTTTCAGATTTATCAAACTAGTTCTTTTTTTGTCAGATAATCTAAAATGGCTAATTTCCATAGAAGAAAGCAGATAAAAACAGTAAGAAACAAAAAGATAACAAACCTGTAGTGCACCGGCAAAAGAAGCAGCAAGAAGAAGAGGCGCAACATAGCCAGTTGTATATGTCAACAACAGGCTTCCTCCTACAACTGGATCCTGAATAATTTATTAACAAAAAGGCCATACGAAATTCACAAATCACAGTAAAAACATCCAACCAACTGCAAAGGGCATAAATAAATTTATTTTTAACAATTCACCCAAGATTTTGACACATCTAACAATAACACCTTACATATATCTTCTTTCAACAAACATATAAACTGTCTTTGGTTACTGCACCGTTAAATGATCCAATGAGATGGAGCTGGTGCATTGCTACATTCCATCAAATGCCAACAACCTTTCCCTGTCCCCATAAGGTATCTCATTTTTCACAAGCTCAAATTGAAATAAACATCCTTACAAGCCTGTTATAGTTAAGTTGGGGTCATTTAGTCTGATTTTGCTGAACTTGTCAGTTAGTAGCAATTATCCAACAAGATTTATGCAAACACTCAGGCACTACAAGATTTATGCTCCTAAAAAAAGCAATAAAATGGAACTGATACCCTAGAAGTAGCCACATAGCCGAGGAGAGTAGCAAGCACTGGGGTACTACAAGGTGATGCGGCTAGAGCAAATGTGAGGCCAGCGAGATATGCTTGTACGCCTACCATATCAATTTTAAAGTGTGTTATAGAACAATCAAAATTTTATATAGAGAGGTATATTGAAGGAATTCATGGCCATAATTTCTACAAGGAACATCCTCAGATAAGCCAATTAGTCATTCATCAAGAACCTTCGACAAGTTAGATGTTATTTTTATTTTAGTTCGTTCCATCTTTTTATTTTAATTTTCCCCAAACAAAACACATAGTGCAAAATTTTAACATAAAGCCCTGGTGTAATTATGTTCAAGACAAACACTGGAGGGTAATTTACTAATTTTGGACAATATTGATGGTTTTCATGATATTTTAAAGTGTAAAATTGAAAGAAAGTACTTGAAGGAAAGCTTGCTGCTGCAGCTCGTGGATCAAAATTGTTGAAGAATGAGGGGAGTTGTAATTCAATCACCTAAAAAAGATAGCCATACAAGGAAATGTTTATTAAGTAAGAAAATAATATATAATAGCCTATCATTAAAATTTCTTATATTCAATTAGCATATTCCACTTTCCATATTTAGTAGGTCAAGGAATATAATAGAAAATGCACTGTTTCTTGGATATTCTCAAATCTCAAATGTAGAAAGTACCTCTAAAAGATTCAAGCCCATAACTATGGCTAAACCAGAGGCAGCCACAGGAAGACCTTGGCCAACTTGGCCATATGCCTTTCCCGCAAAGGAGGCAGCTATGCCTAGAATGGCTAGTGTTGTAGCCAAACCTAGTGCAAAAGCAATTGAATTTCCAATAACCTAATTAAACAGAAAAGGACAAAAAAAATCAGGTACTCCATTAAATGAAGTATTATTCGCTCTAAAGGTGCGAGTCCGCTCATGCCAATAGCTTTTTAATAAATAAACTGAAGTTAGCAGTTAGCACGAATAGAAAGATCCACTACCTCATAGATTCTCAATTAAATTAGGAGGTAATAATAATAGCAATGGTTAGGTTGCAGCTTATCACATAAACCCGATGTGCTCCAGTAGCTAGTTTTATGAAAACTAGACTAAACATATTAATATCATCATTCTTTCACTAGAGATTCATAGGGGCCTCCATTACGGTATTTTTTTTTTTCTTAAACAAAGATTTCCATTACCTCTCCTCGATCTTTCCCAGCACCAAAGGCTCCTAAAAAAAAAGTGAAATGCATGAGAGGGAAATGTACTTTGCATTCAACATTATCATTTAACTAATGCCTGCATTATGAAATTGGTTTACCTATGTAGCCTAGAGTCAATGGCAGAACACTCAATGTACAAGGGGATAAGCTTGTTACTAATCCAGCACCAAAAATAACAGCCAAACTGTAAATCATGAAGAAGATCTAATAAAGTTTGTCAAAAAATTTAGTAAAAACTGTCAATTTTGCATAAGCACAATAAAAATTAATAAAAAAACCATTGGTTTAAAAAAAATCATTTGCAACCTAAATAGAAGATGTAAAGATCCAGAACAAGACATTTCAGCAATCAAGAACACAATAAACGAAATACAACTTTTGAAGAGAGATCTAACCTAGTGAAACTAAGAGCTGACAGCTGGTCTTGAACAGCCACATTAGCATCTTGGCTGGCTGAATAAAGCAAGCCTCCAAACCAATCACCGAAATTTAATTCAGCTAGAAAAGGCACTGACGCCCCTGTCTAAAAAAGGATAAATTGTAACAAAAAAAAACTAACCAAAATCATAATTGCTTGAAAATGATTGAGCAGGGTTACCAATAGCCTTCTTTAAAAATAAATCTTGTGGAACTTAATGGTAGATTGTAACAAGTTTGCTTATTTTTCCGATTCCAAACAAAGTAGCTTGGATCAATCTCTCTATACTGTGTCTAAATTAATAAAATTCAAGCATCAATTGAATACAAGGCTATTGCACTCACCACAACATGTTCCAACGATGAGGCATTAGCTGCGCCAGCTACCCCGATCAGTCCTCCAACTATGATCAACCAAAGCAAGCAAAAGAGGCATTTCATCAAACAGTTGAAGTGCACCACAAGAAAGACAATAATAACTAATCAACTCATCAGCTCCCCATAGCATACCTGCTACTAAACTAGTTGTCACTGAAGGAAGCGAGATTTTCTGTGCCGACACGACCAATTTGGGCCTCTTCAGAGTTCCTATTAGGCAGAAGGCGGTCAATTGCATCACAATTATATGTGCGCATATGTGTGCGTGTGTGTGTGTGAGCGAGAGAGAGAGGGAAAGAGGGAAAGAGAGAAAGAGAACCTGTTTTGGGAGCTGATTTGGTGGAGTGAGCACAGAGCAAGAGCCTGCCTGAGCAGCTAGTCATTGCAAAATTGTAGTGTGTGTGGGTTGGTTGAAGCTCAAAGCCTCAAACACAGCTTAACAGAAGGTGAGTAGTTCAACAGGAGAAGCAAAAATGCACGAGAAAAAATAAAAAACAAAAACAATTGAAATTTTGTCCGGTATCTCGGATTCTCGTGATTTGGTTTTGCGTGCTCAACGAGTTTGACTTGATATTTCGGGCTCTTTTGATTTGACGTCGGGAGAATAAACAGCGGAGGATTTTTATTAGGGTTAATTTCGGTATACGAAGAGTTATTCACCTCTATACTCTTCATTGTATTTAATATATTTCTCAACCTTTTCTTTTCTTTCTTTAATAGGACAGTGATAATTAACCCCGCAAAACCAACCCCGCAATTATCCCCGCACTAAATGCCAAAAAACTCCAGCTGTCATTTTTTTTCATAAGGTATTAATACTTACGTACAGAAGTATTTATCTCGAAGAACGAAAGTATTTATCCCTAAGCACAAAAGTATTTAGGGGACCATGCACATTTTTTTCATGAAGGGTGGGGGGAATCTCAAATCACATGGGGAACCATGCACATTTTTAGAGGTGGGTTTTTTTATCTCATTTCAATCTCGTCCAAATTTCTCACAATCTATAAAAAATTTTGCGAATCTAAAACCACGAACATTTTTTACGTAATTTTCTCTTTCAAATGAGATCCATGATAATATACTTTTGGGCAAGTCGTTACAGAAGTATTTATCCCTCATCGTGCAAGTATTTATACCTATACTTGAAAATATTTTTTTTCATACAATACTTATAATACTTGATATTAATACTTTCATATATCAGTATAAATATTTATAATACATGATATTAATACTTTCATATATCAGTATAAATACTTATAATACTTGATATTAATATTTTCATATATCAGTATAAAACTTATAATAATTGATAGTAATACTTTCATATGTCTGTGTAAGTATAAATACTTGCATGATGAGGGATAAATACTTCTGTAATAACTTGTCCGAAAGTATGTCATCATGGATCTCATTTGAAAGAGAAAATTACGTAGAAAATGTTCGTGATTTTAGATTCGCAAAATTTCTCATATATCGTGAAATATGTGAACGAGATTGAAATGAGATAAAAATAATTTGGAATGGGGGGATGATGGGGGGATGGAATGGGGGGAGTAATATAATTGTTCTTCTTATTTACCTATAAATTTAATTATTCATATTTAATGAGTCATTTAAATATATTGTTGCTACTAATATCTTTATTTTCATCTGTCTCCTTCAATTATTTTCTTTGCTTCATTAAAGCGCATAACACTTATGGATAAGGAAGCTGATAATTGTACCCCAAACAAAATTTATTTGGCCGATCATTCTTTGTGTTTTTTAATAACTAGTTGAGTGCAGTGCTGTAAAAAACAGTCTTAGTAGCCATTTAATCATTAATGGCAGTCAAACCGTTACGAATACACTTAACGAATGCATGTTTTGGATGAAAATGATTAATCGGCCGTTTATTCCTGTTTATTCATGTTTATTCCAGTGAATATTTATTTTGCACCATATTCATTTATAAAACTAAGTTGTTATCGTAAACTAAATTTAATAATTTTATATTAGAATGTTTCATTTCTTTCAAATAATATGTTATTAGTATTTGAAAAGGTTTAATTCTTGAATTTATTTTTTCATTAAATAAATGTGTTACTTATGCATTAAGAAAAAATAAATGTAGTGCCATGTTATAATAGTGAAACTAACGCAAACTAAGTTTATTTGATAAGTTTAATGAGTTAAATAAATTATAATATATATACATAAATTTAATAAAAACGTTTCAAAGATATATTAGATATAATGAAGAGTACATAGGTAAATAACAAATTGAAGAATGCTTCAAAGATACATGAAAAATTAACCTTTTTTTTTTATTGTGTAACAGGCCGTGTTAAATCAGGTGCGATATCAATTTTTATCCAAGTCCGTAGGCGTGTGATCCGATTTTTTTAAAAATACCCATTAAAAAAATATTTTATTAAAAATAACCAGACTTCAGCTAAATTTTTAAAAATATCCAAACCGCGGATTTTTTCCGCAGCCCGAAATTTTTATTCCGGGCCGCGGAAAAAATTCACAGGCCAAAATTTTTTTTTTTTCAGACCGCAGATATTTTCCACGGGCCGGATTTTTTTTTTTTTTTTTTTTAGAGTTTGGAGTTAGGAAAATAATATTTTTTTGGAATTTTTTGTCCAACTTTGCACCTCTGATTAACATAACAAAACACCTCTAAAAAGCATGAAAATTTACCGACATGTATTCTTGACTTCATAGAATAAGATTGTGCAGTTTCATACAAAATCTCAAAACAGAACATGAGATATCGGCTCTCAAAAATTGCCCGCACTGCTGAAGGAGTGCTTCTGAGCCCAACTTTGCACCTCTGGTTAACATATCAAAGCACCTCCAAAAAGCATGAAAATTTACCGACATGCATTCTAGACTTTATAGAACAAGACTGTGAAGTTTTATACAAAATATCAAAACAGATCATGAGATATCGCCCTCAAAAATTGCCCGAACTGCTGAAGGAGTGCTTCTGAGCTCAACTTTGCACCTCTGGTTAACATAACAAAGCACCTTAAAAAATCATAAAAATTTACCGACTTGCATTCTTAACTTCACAAAACAATACTGTGAAGATTCATATAAAATTTTGAAACAGATCATGAGATATCGGCCCTCAAAAATTGCCCGAACTGCTGAAGGAGTGCTTCTGAGCCCAAATTTGCACCTCTGGTTAACATAACAAAACACCTTCAAAAATCATGAAAATTTATTGACTGCATTTTTGATTTCATAGAACAAGATTGTGAAGTTTCATACAAAATATCAAAACAGACCGTGAAATATCGACATGCATTTTTGAGAGCCAATATTTCACGGTCTGTTTTGATATTTTGTATGAAACTTCACAGTATTGTTCTATGAAGTTAAGAATGTAAATCAGTAAACTTTCATGATTTTTGAAGGTGCTTTGATATGTTAACCAGAGGTGCAAAGTTGAGCTCAGAAGCACTCCTTCAGCAGTTCGGGCAATTTTTGAGAGCCGATATCTCACGATCTGTTTTGATATTTTATATAAAACTTCACAGTCTTGTTCTATAAAGTCTATAATGTATGTCGGTAAATTTTCATACTTTTTGGAGGTGCTTTGATATGTTAACCAGAGGTGCAAAGTTGAGCTCAGAAGCACTCCTTCAGCAGTGCGGGCAATTTTTGAGAGCCGATACCTCACGATCTGTTTTGATATTTTGTATGAAACTTCATAGTCTTATTCTATGAAGTCAAGAATACATGTCGGTAAATTTTCATGCTTTTTGAAGATGTTTTGGTATGTTAATTAGAGATGCAAAGTTGGACAAAAAAATTCCAAAAAAACATTATTTTTCTAACTCCAAACTCTAAAAAAAAAAAAAAAATCCGGCCTGTGGAAAATGTCCGCGGTCGGAAAAAAAAAATTTATTTTTCGGTCTGAATTTTTTCCGCAGCCCGGAATAAAAATTCTGGCCCGCGGAAAAAATCCGCGGTTTGAATATTTTAAAAAATTTGACTGAAGTCTGATTATTTTTAATAAAATATTTTTTTAGGTGGGTATTTTTAAAAAAATCGGGCGTGTGATCCACTCAATCACATGATAAAATTTTAACAAGATTATTGAAATTAGTGCAGATTTTAATTTACTCGTATGAATCACGCCACCAGTTCAACAATTTAAATCGATTATTGAACGAATTTTGATCTGATGTTTGTTGGAGAACTCCCTTTCTTAGTAGGAAAAACAGACCCAATTCACTGTCTCATGAGTCTTCAAGTTACAAAATATAGTTCTGGATAATTTTTGAGGTTGCTATTTTGAGAAAAAAGATTTCCATTATTCTACTCAGAGATTTTTTTTTTATATATATACTTTTTTGTTCTCAATAAATATTTCGGGGTGCTATATATGTTTTTGCTTCAACTAATGTAGAGTATAATGCACCTTAAGAGTAATAATTTAATGCGTTAGCAATGGAAATGATCTGCTATATCAATTTTTAAACCACAAATTCATAATTATGGATAAGAATTTATTGTGGCTTGTATGTACTTCAAGATAAATGATCTGCCAAATCTCAAAGATAATGTAATCAGCAGCAGCAAATAATTTTGGAAACCATGTTGTACAGTTATACGTGAAAAAAAAAATAGAAATTTAAGTTAAATCTGTTGGATCTTAATCCAACATTGAGCATATATATGTATAATATTATTATGAATTGTATATATGATTGTTACAATTAAGTGATATCATATGAAATTAAGATATTATACAATCTATATATTTAATAGAGTATAGTCTATAACTATGTAGAACAGTTTAAGTAAAAATCAAATTATTGATAAATTGATTCTGAAATTTGCAATTCATAAAACTGCATTTTTAGAGAGTATGTGCAGCCATAGTTGCAGCCTATTGTGGCCAGGCATGGACTGCATGAATTCTCTACGGCTAGTCGTGCAATCAGACTTGGCCACACAAAATTCCAAACTTGAAAACTTGGGCTGAAAGAAAGACGATTTGCAACACAATTAACTTGGTTTGTACAGCCACACTAAATTTTGTACAGTCGCATGCACGCATCTGGATGCTACTCTATATAAGGATGGTTTCCCAAGATAAAACACGATAACAACTCATATTTCCGAACAACCGCAATTTACAGAACTGATTGTATTATCTTTTTCTTTCACTATCAAAGAAATAGAGAGAAGAGATCCATTAAGAAAAAGAGAGAGGATCTCTCAAGAGCAGAGTCTTGCTATCTTGGAAGACATATTCCACGACTCAACGACAAAAGACGAGAAAAACTTTTTGCCATCTAGAGTCTAGTCTCATACTCACGGAGACAGCAAATGACATGAAATTAAGCATTGTATTCTGCACTTCTGATTTATGTTTTGGATCTCTTTGACATATGACAATCTTTAAGTTAAAGCGTGAAACTGTTTCTCCTATTTCGAAATGCAAATGTTTGACCTCTAAATAAGATGTAATTATTTAATATTTAAATAAAGCGTAATTGTTTGACCTTTATAATTTTTCAACAAATTTGGTGATTTGGAGAGGACATCGAAATTTGGTGACCCATCTTATAGATAGATCGAGAGCGTACAAATACTGTGTGTCTTTCGTGTCCCATAGTTTCTCAAATATTTTATATTTATTTTTAAAATTTAAACGATTAAATTGTTCAACATCACTGTAGGGGTGAAAACAGAGCGGATACGGAGCGGATAATGCTGATACCACATCCACATCCATCAGATAATGAACGGATACGAATACGGATACGGATAGTAAATGGATATTAAAATTCAAAACCAAATCTGCCTTAAACAGATATGGATACGGAATGGATAGTTCATGGATACGGAGCGAATAATACTAATACCGCATCCGCATCCATCAGATAATGAGCGGATACAAATACAGATATGGATAGTAAACAAATATCAAAATTCAAAATCAAATCCGCCTTAAACAGATACAAATTCGAATACAGATATAAAACGAATAATGATAAAATAATTAAGATATATGAACTTCTAAGATACATAATTAATTAAAAAATTAAATATAAATATTAATGACAACTATAAGTGGATGAAGAGATGAGAGATAATCTATTCAAATAATATATATATATATATATATATCAAATTAAGGAATGATAACAAAAGATGTTGTGGTCTAGTGGTTTGAAGCTTAGTCCAAAAGCCTTGAGATGGGACTACGTGGATTTAAATCTCACTATAGCAAATATTAATTCCTCTTTTATTTGAGTCCGGCCAAATTATTGGGTTTCGCATATTCCAGATATCTGCTCCGTTTAGAACTCCGAATTCAGATCTTCTATGGAAATCCAAAAATTATCCGAATCCGAATTATCCGAATTCAGATTATATACTGATATTCGCCATATAATCTGGCTCCATTTTCACCCCTATCAACATGATATTCATATTAAAATAAATATGAATGGGGGACAAATTATAGATATATTTTAAAACATTTTACTATTTTATTTTAAGTAAATACAAATAGTAAAAAAAAAAAAACTGATTTTCAAACAAATTTTACTATAGTCCAGAAACAATAAATTTATATCTATTTATAAAATTAGTAAAAAAAATTATAAAAATATAAAATTTGATCTCCAAATACATTTTAATATATATGAAGATTGAGCGGTTTGAATTAACTTTTTAAACTTTGAAAACGGAAATAAAAAATTTTAAATACAAGAAAGTATGAAAGATATAAAACATTTTACCTTCATCTGTAATTTAGGATAATACTTATTGAACTTAATTAGCAAAAGTTTGCTCTAAACTTGATATTGTTTATGTAATGTACGCAATGACCAATTAAGTACTTAACTAGGTAGGTACTTTTCACGAGATAAAAAGTGTATTTATGACGGGATTCTGTCGCGAAAAGTACCGTTGCGAATAAAAAAAGATACGTTTATGACGGTATTCCATCGCAAAAAGTTGTTTTTTATCCTCGCAAAATGTTACTTTTTATTCTTGCGAAAAGTATCTGTCTTTTATAGTGCAAATTAATAAATTGTAGTGTCAATACAACCAAATGGTTATGAGAGCATGCTTTTGTTTATCAAACAACTACGGTTCGCTCGGTAGCCAATAGATTTTCAGAATGCTAAATGGTATGTTTTTCTTTAGAAGAATTAGGCCCCGAGTACATATTACTAATTTGTACTTCATATATAAGCTTGTTGCTGCATTGTCGAAATGCGATTTTTTTGCAAATCGTTTTTTTTTTTTTTTTTTTTTTTTGCATTATTTATAGAAAGTAAATTAAACAGGAATGATAATCGCTTTTAATGACTAACACTAAAATATATTTTTTATAAATTTTCCACGCATCGATCTTAAAGTGCACACATGTATATTATATAATTGTATTGATGGATACTTATTTATTATGGATGCAATGCAATTAGGGGTGAAAACGGAGCGGATACGGAGCGGATAGTGCTGATATCATATCCGCATCCGTCGGATAATGAGCGGATATGAATACGGATACGGATAGTAAACGGATATCAAAATTCAAAACCAAATCCGCCTTAAACAGATACGGATACGGAACGGATAGTCTACGGATACAGATATAAAACGAATAATGGTCGGATAATTAAGATATATGAACTTTTAAGATACAAATATTAATTAAAACATTAAATATAAATATTAATGAACTTATAAGAGATGGGAGATAATCTATTCATATAATATATATATATATCAAATAAGTATATGGTAACAAAAGATGTTGTGGTGTAGTGGTTTGAAGTTTAGTCTAAAGACATTGAGATGGAGGACATGGATTCAAATCCCACCTATAGCAAATATTTATTCCTCTTTTATATGGGTCCGGCCAAACTATCTGAATCCGGATAATTCGGATATCCGCTCTGTTTAGGACTCCGTATCTGTATCCGGAGATCCGGGAATTATCCGAATCCGAATTATCCGGATTTGGATTATATCCGGATACAGAGCGGATATCCGCCGGATAATCCGGCTCCGTTTTCACCCCTAAATGCAATACCTGTTCAGTATAGAAGCATATTTGTTTATTTCAATTAATTAATATATGTTGGTAACCGTTATGCTGCTTCTTTTTTTTTATCACGTCAAACTACATTTCGATCTAGTGCTGTATAAAATTGTTCAAACTCATAATTCGTTCAATTTGCTGGCTAACTATTTGTTTTGATTGGCTCATTTACAATTTGGGTCAATTCTAACTCGAGTTGGCTGACTCATTTAATAAATAAGCTGAGTTTGAACATACTCAAATTCACTCATTAACAACTCGAGTAACACAAAATTCGTCACAATAGATCTCATGCCTTTCTAAATAACTCCTAAGCTATTATTTGAATTTTTTATTTTTGTTAATTATCTTGTTAATTATGTTTGAATTATTTATATTTAGATAAACTCTTAATAAATCATTTTAATTATTTTTGTTTAACTAAGAAAATTGTTGATTAAATGAGTTATAAACGAGTTGTAAGCCAATTCGAGTTGGTAATAAATTAAACTTGAGTTGGCTTTATATTGCATTCATAGGTACTTGCTTATGTAGTTATTTCAAAAGTTTCTTTGAAAATAATTTAAGAAAATAATAAATTGGAAGCTACATATTGGTCTTAAATAAATAGCATTTATAGGGTATCGACACTTTAGATTTCCTTACTTCTATGTAGAGTATTAATTATACCTGTTAAGGATATATCCTACCCTATCCGTCCGTGTCCGTCGTTCGGGGTATCCGTGCCCGAGCCCGGGTATGGGTCGGGTACTCGGGTACGCGGGTATGAGCAAAAAACGGATCGGACCGGTTTTTTTAAACAAATACCCGACCATATCCGTACCCGACCTTACCCTTACCTGTACCTGACTTTACCCTACCTGGGTACCCGTCTACCCTTACCCGTACCCGTACCCTTATACCTGACCCAATAATTCAAACCCCAAATTCAAATTTCCCCCCAAATTCAATTTAATTTATGTTTTTAAAATTCTGTATTTTAATTTCTATTTTTAAAATTCTGTTTTTATTTCTATTTTTTAATTTCTGTTTTTAAAATTCTGTCTTTATTTATGTTTTTTAATTTCTATTTTTTTAATTTCTTTTTTTTTAATTTCTATTTTTAAAATTCTATTTTTATTTCTGTTTTTAATTCCTGTTTTGTAATTTCTGTTTTTAAAATTCTGTTTTAATTTCTATTTTTTAATTTATGTTTTTTAATTTATGTTTATATTTATATTTTATTGTTTTAAATTAAAAAAAAAACATAACAAAAACAGAAAAAAAAATAACAGGAAAAAAACGAAAACAAAAAAATCAGAAAAAAAAACAGCAAAAAAAAAAAATACCCGTACCCGCCCTACCCGTCAAGGGTACACGGGTACCGGTATAGGACGGGTAGGGTATGGCTTTTGAAAAAAATACCCGACATACCCGTACCCGTATACTATAGTACCCGTCATACCCATACCCGAGACGTACCCGTTCCCGCCCGATCATTAATACACTACTTCTATGTAATCTTAATCTAATTATTATTAAAATCTTCTGTACAGATCCCTGGAAAAGACCTTGTTCCTAGTCCTGATGGGTCCCACTTGGTGCATCCTGTAAATTTGACGCGAGTGGAACCTACCCTGTCAGTGACTTGTAACATAATGCATCACAAGGAGTCCGTTACAAATAACCCAAGTCGCCTAAATTAAGAACATTTATCCCGTCAGGATTTTAAGATTCTATTTTCCTGTACTTACCAAAATTATGGAGAAGGGTATAATCGACAAAAACAAAAACCCTTCGCTCCAGTCCTCAGACGAGAGCCCCAGTTTCGCTGCACCAGAGTAGCACAATGTTCATGGACTGATCGCGTTATGATTCGTGATTTGATTAAATCTAACGGTGAATTATGTTACACATCGTGGTGGCGTTGTAGAGGAACGGCACCGCCTTCGTCTCTTCCTTTCAACGCCTCGCTTCTATCAAATATTAAGTGACCTCTTCTCTGAAATGAAAGCGCCTCCATGTTTCTTTTTCTTTTGATCTTTTTGGAGATTTGCCTCTATTTGTTTCCGTAAATTAAGAGGAAGAGGACTTCCCTTCACTCCTTTCTCCTCTCTCTGCTTCCATTCGATCTAATATTGGGCTCCTCGCTAGTCCCTACTCGACATTTCCGATTTGTAGTCCAAATTCTTGGGATCTTGCTGAAATTTGGATCAGTAAATTTTTCAATGGGTGAGTGGAAAGGCTCTTGGAGTAGAGATGGAATTGATAGAAACGAAGGAAGAGACAATCAATCGAATTCGTGGAAATCATCACCTCATTCTCGCGGTACGTTTTGTAGAAATTTCTTTTGATCTGTTACGATCGCTTCTAATTTTCGGGTTTCTTGGTTTCTTCTTTAGATAAAAGTGCGGTCTTTTGTTTAGTATTGAGTAATTTGTTCCTTATTGATTGCTCTTCAAAAATGTGGGGAATAATATTGCTATTGCATGGGAAACAGAACCAGTTTTTCGCTTCTCTCTTCTTATCTTTTTAAGTAGCAATATAAGCTTTGTATTCAGGTTAATGCTGCTTGTGATTTCAGTGAATGGACCTCAAATAGGTACAACGATGGTAAATAATCGTTGTTAGAATTTGTTTTCGATTATAGCAACTAATGTCAGTACTAAATTTGTTCAGTATTTTCTAATTGCAAAGTAGTGCGAAATTTAACCGCATTGACCATATTTGTATTTACTGTAAAGCTGTGTTTAATATTTTTGTACCTTAGAAGATAAATTTACTTGCCAAACCAGCTGGTGTTAACTCATACCCGTCTTAGTCTAAAATGAACTGACATTATTTTGAGCAGTATGTTTTTTTTTTCCTTCTAATTTGTACTTGCCAACCCGTACCACACACTTGACACATTTCTTTCTCATTTGACAGCCTCTAACCCCACTTTCAATCTGGCATTAGAGAAGGAATTCTGTCAGTACCTGTCCTCCATAACATGGGGGCGTCTCTTCTACGCTCAAAAGTACACCTACCTATACAAAAACATACTCCAATGGGACGACTCAGGGGCATTAGAGTCATTTCAAGCTGCCAGGTCCCGGTTCAATGCAGAGTACAGTGGTGAACCATGTGACAATCCCTTGCCTGACCGTGACATGTACATAGACATAATCGACCATGATTGCATAATTGACCCAGAATTGATTGCTGATATAGAGAAAGAGTTGGTACCCCCTGAGACTACTAAGGCACGGCATCAAACAAGTACTGGTACTAATGGGTGGGATTCAGTTGAGTGTACTGATAGACTTGTACCAGCTACCGGTTGGGAGTCATGGGGTGATAGTGGTGATAGAGATAAAGAGAAGGATAATTTAAATAATTGGGATATTTATGTTGAGAATAAGCCCGTAGAATACACAGGTTGGGAGAATAATGACCGGTTTGATGATCCGTGGGAGAGTGAGAACAAGGCCACAGGTTGGGGGAATAACAATATTTCTTATTCTTCGGCTTGGGATCAAAAGGAGGATTATAATAACGATGGGAATAAGGCCATGGGTTGGGGGAATAACAATATTTCCTCTTCTGCTTGGGATCGTAAGGAGCCTTCTAATAATGATGGGTGGAATAATTCATGGAACAACAATTCATGGTATAGGAGGACGAATGAGGCTAACAATCGAAACGGCAGAAAGAGAGATGGAAGTGTTGGTAATGGTGGTTTCAGGGTAAGGAAAATTAGATACACTGGGGATAGGTGTCAGGTAGGAAGTAATTGGAAAGGATCAAGGGGGAGGAATAATAGGAATTATCCTTACAATGCCGCTTTTAGTTAATTTTTATTTCTAGGTTTGCATTATAACCCTTTTGTATTAGTACTTAGGTTCAGTTGGCTGGAATTTTTCCTGCTTGTGTGTGTGATGTGTAAAAAGCTGTTAGAACGAGGCAACATTGTACATTTGGTGGTCGGGGGTGTGTGGGGAGGGTGTTCTTCAGGAAAATGCTTTGGAATGTAAGATGCATTCAGCTTAATCATATCCTATATTTTGTAATTATGGTCCCTATTAGACTCATAAAAAAAGTTGCTATGTTTACTTTTCCTTTTGTATGAGTACTGTTATGGATATTGAGCTCATGAAGTTGAATTATTTTCTTATGTCAGACAGATATCTCTTATTTGTTTTCTGGTACAATTTAAATTGTAAAATTAGCCGTGACCTGGGATTTGTAGTGTTGTCAATTGGTATAGGTACAGTGATGAAACATGGACAGCATTATCCTATTCTGGTGCCTCCATTGTTAAGGTGTTGATCTGGCAAAACACATATTAGAATTGCTTAGATTGGTTGATCTGAGACCTGGATCTAGCAATATATAGCCAGAGAATTCAATAATTCTGGTCAAAATTTTTGCAAGACGTTGCAGAGTGCATGAAGAGAATAATTAAGCACATATGTTGATGGTGTGCACACTGACATACACATTCAAAAGATAAAACGAAAATAAATCAGGCACAAGGTTTCCTCTTATTACACATGGATTCAATCATTTGCTGCAAATAGAAATCATAATTACAGTACGCAAGCATGATTTTCTATCCTGGTACAAGAATTTACAGCCGCATTAACTTTAAGCAAGTGGACGTCCCATTTTCTATCCTGGTACAAGAAAACTGTTTACCGTATTATGTAATTAGCATGCAGTAGCAACCGAGAACCAGCTTGAATTGGAGAAGCTATCTTTGTGTGGAACACTTCATGGCAGATTGAGAAGGAAGCTCCATCTCATACTGGCTGGACTCATGGAGTGGCTTACCATAGATTCAACCAGTACAGGAACCTCTGATATCGCTAACAGAGGCTTGGTCCATAAGAAATCAGATTGACCCTCTAGCTGACATGAATCAGCAGATCCGGTTCAGCACAGGGACTGATGTCATAAGGTGGAAGTGGAAAATCTCTGGACTATACTCTGCCAAGTCAGCTTATCGGATTCTGACCGAAGGTGGAAGGATTAGATGGCATTTCCAAAGCATTTGGGCAAGGTACTGACTAGGGATTAGATGCCTCCTTCGGTCAAATTATTTGCATACTTTGTGCTCAATGACAAGGTACTGACTTGGGAGGTTTTGAGACGAAGGGTATTAAACCTGGAGAGGCATTGTGTGTGCTGTCAAAATTGCCCATTCGAATCATCGTTGCATCTGTTTTTTCTTTGCTCCTTTGCGGTGGCAGATTGGTACCACGTATCTAACTTACTGTCAAGACCTATCATGAAGGTAGGGTCCTCAGTAGAAAAAATATGGGATACCTCACGGGCTGTGGTAAAAGAACAAGGGGGGCATGTGCATAAAAGTCTGAACAAGTCGCTTCCTTCGCACAATTTGGCACATTTGGAAGAACAGGAATGCGATTATTTTCAGAAATCAAAGGCTGGAAGCTAGGGCTCTAGCCTATAGATGTGTGCAAGATATGAACTGCTACTGGTACGTGGTGCAGGGGGCTTCTTTCAGTTTCTGGCATAGAATGATAGTACTGATAGGTAGCTACTTTGTGTTTATCTTGGATTTCAGCTCTCTTGTAATTATGTACTGTGAAACTCATTGACTTTTAATGAATTCCCAAGGCAGCTTCTGCCATGCTCTTAAAAAAAAAGAACCAGCTTGAATTGTTATGCTGCTGCCTCAATCAAACGTCATTTTCTGCAGCTAGTAGCTTGAATTGAATTGGTATGCCGTTACATTGTTTAGTGTTATAATAAATTTTAATTTATCTACAACGTACAACCCGACAGGGTATTTATATTGATTCAACTTAACATTTGAATGTAATTAATTTATTATTAATCCACAACAACCTGGATAGGATAATTAAATGCATGAAATTCAGCATTCAATTATAATTAATTAATTAAATGTTAAACCAGCCCAGTTCTATTCGTTAAGGACGAAATCATTTATGCATTTGCAATTAGTGATTTCTAAAACTCTGACAACTTAAACAATTTATATTATTTTAAGAGTAACATAATTTAATTGATATATTTTATATTATAGTAGATTATTTTTTTTGAATGATTATATTATAGTAGATTATTAATATTAGTCTTCTATGAGAGTAGAAGATATATTACAAGATTTAATGATCAAGCTCGTTTCACCCCAAATTCCTTGATATAGATCCATGCTTAAAATAATAATGATGATGAATTGATGATGATGATGATGATTTGAGCCGGCAGACATCATGAAGAAATTTACCATAAATTAGTTTCGTCCTAATTTTCTAACATCTTGTTTGGATGGTGAGTAGAGGGAGGGAGGGAATGGAAAGGAACAAAAACTTTCCGTTAAATTGTGTTTGGTTGATAAAATTATGTCAGATATGAAAGGTATAAGAGGTGAAAGATTTAATCTTATATCATTATAATTAATATAATCGGTTTTCTTTCGAAATTGAGGTGTAACAGATGAAATTTTTTTTAGTTACAAATATTTTTTGAAAAAATGACATAAATGTCTAATTCTATATTTGACATATATAATACTCATACAATATTTTTTTTTTCCTCAAACCTATAATAGTCACCGAATTTCTCATTAACCTCCTAAATTTTAATCAACAAAACAAGAAATAAGACAGAAAGTCCAAACACGAAGAGATTAAATATGTTAATCTTCCTTTCTATTCCATTCTCATACAAGATTTTTTAGATTATAATGGTTGTGTTATTTACAATTTTTTTTCCTTGGCATTTAACATGTTCCAAAGTATAATGGAGATTAAATACACGTCTTTATAATCATATGTACAGTGTACCATAAATGTGCATCAAAAAGAAAAAGAAAAATAGAAGTTTACTAAGCCGATTTTTTTTATTAATAGAAAAAAGAAAAAAAATCTCGAAAAATCTCGTTTCATAGGAATAGACATTCCCGGCCAGGTTAATTTTTTTTCCCATTCATTTTCAGCAATTGTTTGGTCATTTAATTAGCGTGATAAGTGGATCAATAAGAGCCCAGATGTTACACCACAGAGTATCAATTTCCAAATGTACAAAGATATACAACAGTACAAAAGATGTGCGCCACACTAACTACTAAAGTATACAACAATAATTGATCTGAACGTCACTTTCCCAATTGGAAATATCTGTTTCTGTTTCATTGTATGATATAAGGCCAGTAGGTCTAGTTTGCTTTGGAGAAAATGAACTGTGAGAGCAAATCTTACTAGTCAGTCTATCATGGCAGAGAAGGAAAGTGGATTAAAATTAGTACAGGAGCTGGCTACGAACGGCCAGGATCCACCAAGCCGTTACCTCCTTTCCAAAGAGAATCATCCGATCAATGGTTCATTGCCGGGATGCTCTATCCCGGTCATTGATCTCAGCCATCTGTCAAAATCAGATGGTGAAGATGAATTGGCCAAACTATTGTCAGCTGCCAAGTCCTGGGGCCTTTTCCTAGTATGTATATAATTAATTAAAGCTATTATTCTTTCTCTACTTGATCCACTTGTTGTATATTAGTAAGTCTGCATAGAAATTTAATATAAAATTTTCAAATTGGATGACCTCAATAAGTTCCAAATTGCCTGGACTTCTAGATGGTTGATTAACGTATCTTTGATTAAGGAAAAGAACTGAGCTGTGTGATTTGTCTAGGTTTACTTGAGCACAATATATTTATTTCTGAAAATTCTGATTCATTTGTATTTGAAGTTTATTTGTAAATTCATCAACACTTCATCTCATCATGACAAACTTGATTAGGCTATAGGCCATGAGATACCATTCTCGTTCTTGGATGAGGTGTTAGAAGTCACAAAAGAATTCTTTGCTCTACCTGTGGTAGAAAGGCAGAGGTACACTAACATCAAAGATGGCAAGCATTTCCAATATGAAGGATATGGAAATGATAATGTGGTGAGCGATGAGCAGACGCTTGATTGGAACGATCGGTTGTATCTTTTAGTGCATCCAGAAGACAAGAGAGAGATCTCCCTTTGGCCTGAAATACCCACAAAATTCAGGTAATGTTTTGCTTTGAGAACATAGTTATTAATGATTTAATTCCAACTTTTAGCATTTTACCAGTATTTGAGTGCTGCAAAGAAACCCTCCAAAAACAAACTTTAAAAAAAATTCTCTAATTTCACTAAATCATAAGGGGTTGAGTGGAAAACAAAAGTGAAATCTTAGAAATGAAAGCCACTAACATTTTTTTTGTTATTGATACCGTACTTTTCTGTCATTGGGTATATCCAATAAAACATTATATTTTATTTTGTTCTGTTTACCAATATTGCGATACTATATATATGCATAACATAGCTAGGCTTTTCGCAGGGACATTTTGCATGAATTTACCATTGAGAGCAAACAAGTTGGTGATTACATCCTCAAGTTCATTGAAAAGCAATTGAAGCTCCAGGAAGATTTCTTCGTTAACCAATTAGATGAAAAGGCCGAAATTTATGCTCGATTTACCAATTACCCGCATTGTACACAACCAGATGCGGTATATGGGGTCAAGCCTCATTCTGATAGCTCTGTCATGACAATTCTTCTTCTAGACAAGAACGTCGGTGGCCTTCAAGTAGAAAAAGATAATGAATGGGTCGATATACCGACTGTTCATAATTCGTTGCTTATCATCTTTGGAGATCATATGGAGGTAAATTGCTTCAATTCAAAGCCATCAATTGGCATTTTGATTAGATCATGTATCCTTCATTTTATATATATTTTTTATTTTTCTTTCGTAGATGATCAGTAACGGAAGTATCAAGAGCCCGTTACATCGTGTCTTAACGAATACTGAGCATGACAGGATATCTGTGGTTATGTTTTATGGACCGGGACCAGAGAAAGAACTGCAGCCTGCTGATGCACTGGTTAATGAGGAGAGACCTGCTTTGTACAAGAAGGTTACGGTCAAAGACTACGCAACTGCTTTCTTCGACACCTTCACTCGTGGGGGTCGCACTGTTGACACGTTCAAAGTTGAATAAGAAAAAAAAAATAGAGCAAAACAGCAAGGAATCCTGAATAATTAAGATGTGTTTCTACTTTCCTGGATTATCTTCAAAGTTTGTATTTAGTTTTCTTTTCTTCTTCTTTTGCATATCGTAACTTTTGTTCAATTACTGATAGTTATGTATGAGTAGGGATTCTATATATGTTCGTGATCATTGGTGTAGTGGTGTTAATAAACTAAAATTTAAGAATATTTTATATTTTTAAACTTAAATTTATCAAATAAATTGGTTGAATATTTTATATATATCATATTATATGAGTGTAAAAAAATTATATCATTTCAATTTTATTATGAAATGCATTAAAAACCTAACAAAATTAACAGATTAAATTTTACCGATTTAACCCTTTTTCTTAGTGGCTATCAAATGAAGTCAAACTTTCATATTTTATACACATGCAATTAAATTGATTTGAATTATATGTGTGAATTTAGAAACGAATTAAAATATTGACACATTTAATTTAAGGAGAAATGTAAACTAGAGCAGAAGGCTCCAGCACAGTCCAACAACACCTCTAAAATAAACGAAGTTCGTAACAAAACTAAAACTTATGTTACTTTCTCATATTGATATTGTATCATATTGGTCAGCCTGTTCAATTGAGATAGTTTATCTCATATTTCAATGCTGTACCACATTTTACTTGGTCAGTTGTGGGACTCGGTCAGTCGTTCTAATAAATGTGATTGATTCATTTTATCTATATCAGGCTTCAAAGTTCAAACAAAAACAGCCACGTCATCATTTATCCTCAGCGTTGTCTGGTATCATCTACTTGCGCGGTGGCGTTACGATATGTTCAACAATATTTTCTTCACTTGTCAGCTGTGCAATTATTTTTTTTGGAAGCGTTTAATTGTCCACAGCTTTTTGTCCACCATTTGTCCACAGGTTTAACTTGCGTGAATACTATAAATTTACTTCTACATGCTGTATAATTATACAATATATCACATAAAACAATATATCACATAAAATATATCAGTTAATCACAAAACATCCAGCAACTATTTGAAGTGGTCCCATAATAGTTAGAAAAAGATTACAACTTGCACAACAGGACAAAATAAATGTACTTTCAAATTGTACTTTCGAAAATTACAGTTATAGGAAGTTATTGGCAGTTAGAGTTAGTTATTAGCAGTTATTGGCAGTTAGAGTTAATTATTAGTGTCTGCACTGAGTTAAATCTTGTATACTATAAAATTGAATCTTGTATACAATAAAATTTTCAATTGAATCTTTTATACTGTAAAATTGAATCTTCTACACAGTAAAATTTACAATTAAATCTTGTATACTGTAAAATTAAATCTTGTATACAGTAGAATTTTCAATTAAATCTTGTATACTGTAAAAATTAAATCTTGTATACAGTAGAATTTTCAATTGAATCTTGCATACTGTAAAATATATACTGTAAAATTAAATCTCGTATACTGTAAAATTTTCAAATAATACTGTAAATTTTCAATTAAATCTTATATACTGTAAAAAGACAATTATATGAGAGTAGATAAGATTGTGAACAAATGGTGGACAAAACCCAGTAGACAGAAACCATTTCTCTATTTTTTTTGTTGATATTTTCTCTACTTCAATATTTTTTTCATTCCGAAGAACTATTGTGAACACTGACCTAATACCTTCATCTTCTCTACTTCCTTCAAGCTCCATAAAAAAATAATTCAAGGATTCCAAAAATAACAATATATGCATTTCCAAGGTTTGATTATTTAGTTTGCACAAGATTAATAATACAACTGCCACAAAAAAGTTAACAACATCCCTACAACTAACATTACATTACATTGAAAACATGAAAACATGAAAACAATCAAAGCTCATGGAAAAAAGAAATCTGCTGATTGGATTTAACTTTTGAAAATGCTTCAAGCTTTCTTACACAAGTCAACAGGTTCAAGCTATGAGGAAGGGTAAAACTGTCAACATAAAGGCCTCATATGTAAATGATGCAGAGCCAGAGAAGGTTGTGTCTTTTTCCTTGAACTTCTCAGTCAAACCCTGTTTAACAGTAAGAATTAGTATTTGCCAGATATTAAAAAAAAAAAATTATATTTGCATAGGTTTAGTGGATACCTTCACTGTGAGGCAACACCTGCATCCAAAAAGAAGATCAAAGTTAATTCGCTATAGTAGTGATTGGGATATCTGACATTGAATATGCTTATTATACTAAATTCGAAAACAAATCATAGTCCAAAATTGAATTAGATCACACTGAAATAAAGAAAGAAATAAAAGAACTATTTAAAAATGAGTATTGCCACGGAGCAATCCACTAAAGTTTCTACGGCACCGCCTCAGGGACAAAATCAGGAAAACACATTTTTGGTTATAAATCCAAGCCTAGTGTATAATGTTGATTTTTTGTTCCAAGTACTACAAGGAAAATCTTACGACCCAAACATTTATTGACAATGATAGTTATTATTTTAGTCTACAGGGAACTCACTCGATGAAATTATCATACTCAATGGCCTTGCTCTTGCCTCCACTTTTGTCAAATTTTGACACAAGCAGATCTAGAACGACCGGAGAAACAGAATATCCAAGGCTAAGGAGTGCTTCTTTAAGCTCTGATGGGTCAATTTTGCCACTCCTGTCACGGTCAAATCTCTCAAAAATAGACTGCCAAGAAGTAAAAATGTAAACTTTTATCATCTCATTTAGACAAAAAAGAGGCAACTTAATGTGTGCAGTATGTCAATGGTATTAAATAGACCCCAAAAGAAATTGAATAACAAGAAAAGATTCCTTCAATATAGAAGAGGCTAATTTGGGTGAACTAACATTCTAGAAAGCATGTTTCAAAAGAAATGCTTGAGATATTTTCACTTCATTCCACATTATTACATGATAAAGCAGTGCATTGGAGGGCATAAATAAAGTTTTCTCAGAAGACACATAAGACACATAATACCAGAAAAGGAAAATAGAGAGATAAATGTCATACCCTCCAGTTTTGAAGACTGTAAAATACTGAAGTGAACTCCTTTGGCCCTGCAAAAGCAAAAGATAATTAAAATATTAATCAAGAGGAACCACCTTACTATGTAGTCACATGCAGTAGCTACTAAGAACCAGATTGAATTGGTATGCTGCTACCTCAATCAAATGCCATTTCATGCACAACTAAAAACAAATACAGGGCAAAAAAAAAGATAAATAATGAACAAGGTACATGCCAGTAATGCAATCAACCAAGAGAAATTGTTTCTCAGAGTCAATGAATGATGCTCACAAAAACAATACCACCCCCACCCAAAAAAAAAAAAGGAAGAGCTCTCTTGTAATGAAATAACAACATGAAGAAACATAAAAAAATAGAGTGAACTCGCTTCTTAAATGAGCATACCTATCTTGCGAACATTAGTATTTGTGAAGAGGTACATGAGGAGGTGGACTGTCCTCAGACTGAAGGTTTGGTTGTACCCTGACAGAGCCTGTTGTAACTCCTTGTCATCTATTATCCCACTCCCGTCCCTTCAGTTAATGTCAATTCAAAAATCATTTATAGTAATTGTGCAGAAATGGGCAATTACTGTTTGCAATTCAATTCCTTATTAACCTTTTGGAATTAGGTACCCCTTATCTTCAGTCACATAACAAACCAGACGCAGCTATGTGACAGGGACTCCATAATTACAAATTTAAAAATGCATACAAACTATAGCACCTCAAATATGCCATTCATATTTACTGTTCGGGTTTCAACTCTTTTAAAGTGCCAAATCAGAACTTAATACATGTTACTTTATCTCTTAAACAACAAAACTAGCATATTGTGCTTCTAATAAGATGAAAAACCTGCCAAAAATTTAAATTTTAGGAAAAGCATTTCATGTTCAACTTATTTTCATTTCTCTAAGATATACTTGTGAGTCAGATTCGAAATTGGAGATACCATAACATGTTCATCATTGTCCTAAGTTCAACATCAGTGTCCCTAAGCTCATCAAGAGGGTAATTGAACAAAAATAAAACCATATAATTGCTGTTCACACATATGTTAAAACCAATGACCTTGATATACTTTCAAAGTGATGCTGTGTGTTTCAAATTTAAGAACCTTTTACTTTTTATGTACAAATCAAGTGGTTGAAAAATAAAGGACTGGAAGTTCTTTGGCGCAGTCAATTTTCATCCAGTTGATCTAATACAAAACAAACCAAAATATGCACAATTCACCCAAAAATGTGGACATAGCTAAGAGGATGCATATGCATACTAAATTTGATCTTTGATCCATCAAAAGTTTTAAACGAGAGAAATTCATACCTATCAGCTGCCTGAAAGCATGCAATCACATTCGGATCTGTACCCGGTGCGAATTGTGAGGGCAGTAATGAACCAAACGGGCTCATACCATACCCAGCTGGGGGTGGTGCCCCATAAGCACTCGGCTGTGGAGGCGCACCGTATGGTCCGGCCTGTGGTGGTGGCGCGCCATATGGTCCACCATGTGGTGGCGGTGCACCGTATGGTCCGGCCTGTGGTGGTGGAGCGCCGTATGGTCCGGCCTGTGATGGTGGCGCGCCGTATGGTCCGGTTGGTGGTGCCGATCCTCCATAAGGCGCTGACGGTGGGGCCCCATAGGTCGGTGGAGGCGCTCCATAAGTACCCCCACTGCTCCCGCTCCCATACTTATCCTTTCCTTCCTTGTGCGGTTTCTCTCCAGTCGGAGGTGCACCGTAGGGAGCACCGTAAGGAGGTGTAGCGCCGCCATAGCCGCTACCTCTCTCGTCAGTCTTGGGAGGAGCGTACGGTGCGGAGGGGGCAGGAGGGCTTCCGTACGGTGGCGCGGAGGCGTACGGATTGGGTGCGCCGTAAGGGTATCCCTGGCCTGGAGGAGGGTACGACATCGTTGGTTGAAGGAAGAGCTGTACTGGATTGATCAAGGAGGAGTCTATGGAAAAAGGCTGATCAAAGAAAACAGGCTTTATGATCAGTAAAGTATTCTTATCGTGGCGAGAGGATTCGGATCACGATTAAGAGGGTTTTGACCTTGTTATTCGAATTATTTTTTGTTCTTCATTTTATATATATATTCGGGTGTCTTATAGGAAATGCTATTATGGGAACCCGTGTATCCTCTGAGAAATCTCACCGCGTACGCGACTGACGTGTACGGTGCCTATTCTGAAATAGCATAGGGCCAGTATTATTTGTGCTTTGATATTCGTGTAGAACATATTTGAACGGTTGTGATTTTATAGAAAGTAGTGCACGCAATTTGATATCTCAGAGGATGCGAATTCTGTATCCAGCATGTTCGATAATTTTTTTTTTTAGAAATTAAAACCATAGGCAGGTTGTCAGGGTCAAAAGAAGAATTGGATATTTAAAGGCAAATAAAGACAAGCACATAGGTTACTTAATCTGATGAGCTTCAGCTCTTCTCCCTTGGATCATAGCAGGGATTAGCTGAATTTGGTGACCTAACAATCAAAATCTCGATCTAACGGCCAGGGTTGAAGGTTACGTTGCTCTACGATTAATTTCGATATTTATTTCATCGAGCGGACAATTAGTGGTCTCCGTAACTTTTTTTTTTTATTTGAGTGGGACCATCTTGCATAAAAAACGGCTCTGATTTTCTGACAACAACGCGGCTGTTTTTACGCGGTTAGAACACGCCACGGTAAAGTGTTATGTACTTGTGTTACACTGATACGTGATCCGTGCCCGTATTTAATATGTATATTAATGCGTCAGACACGTATTGTGGAATGCTTGTCCTCTGCATTTACTCAAAAGGAATCTGAACCGTCTGATTTTAAACTGATCCAATCCAGCACCTGTTTATAAAATAGAGGTTTTCTGCGCGAATCTTAAGACATATTGAACGGTTGAAATTCATTAACTCAAAATATTCTCTTTTGAGATAATGGAGAGGATACGAATTCCGTATTGTGATGACAACGCGCCTGTATTCTATGCGCCCTATTTAAATATTATTTGATTTTTTCCTTAATAATTCTATTTGTCATTCAAGAAGAATTGTATATTTAATTTTCTAGTTGTTTTTGTACACTAACACGTTGAACTCCAAACTTTTACTTTGACATCTTATTACTTCTTAAATATTGTATACAGATATAATAAAATGAGGAGGGTTCAAATGCCTCTATTTTTTGTGTCTCCATCATGTTTCTATTTTTAAAAACTTTAATAACTTAAAATTTAAATCTTAAAATTCAAAATAAAACCGTTGGATGTGAACTATATCATTTTATCTATGCACACATAAAAAATTATGGCATTTCAACTTTGTTTTGATTATCATCTTGAACTTGTAAAAATGTATACAAATATGAATAATTTATAAGCGTTGATTTTTCAACTTATTAATTTATATAAAAGCAAAATCAAAATGTGATAATTTTTATGAGCACGTAAAGAAAATAATATAGATTACATCTAACGGTTTTATTTTGACATTTAAGTTTTTAATTTTGAGTTATTTAAGTTTTTAAAAATAAAAACATAATAGAGATACAAAAAAATAAAGACATTTCAACTCTCCTCTAATAAAATATATATGTAACTATTCTGTGTTGATTCTTGGAACATAGTAAAATATCTTATATGTTTCTGTGCAAAGTAAAGGCATGTGATGCTGAACCACTCTAGAAATTCCCAACCCAATAAATAAATAAATATAATACGCGTTAGTACGTTAGTACGTTACCGCGTTAGCGTTGTTATAGAACAACTCGAAAATGCATTTATGCGCCTTCGCTTTTATTATATAGTATGCTTAGTTTATCAAACACTAGCAATGTAGCATTTTGTGAATTAACATCACATCGTTTTAGGCACCCCGAGTGAGAATTCTACTTGGTATGGCACAAAAATTAAAGGGGGGTAAAATTGATCCGATGACTAGATCTGATAAATTAAGCCGTACATTCATTGATTATCATTGTTTCAAACATCTAATTTACTATGACAGCAACAACAATGGAAAAAAAAATAATCAGTATAAAATAAGAAAAATTGTTTCAGGTCCCACTAGTTGGTACCAAGTAGCTTGAAATATCTATTTCGGTCTGATGATCATGTATTTTTTAGAAAATGAGGAAAGACAATCTAATGAAGATTTTTTTCAAGATAGTTAATTTTGAATTGTAAAATTTGAAGTTGTAACTAAAAATAAACTTTATGTAAATATACTCCTCCCTGATTTTTTTAAAATACCCATTAAAAAAATTAATTTAATAAAAATAATCAGATCTGAACTGAAACTTTAAAACTACCCAAATTGCAGATTTTTTTCGCGACCTAGAATTTTTATTCTGGGCCACGGAAAAAATTCGCGCCCCGAAATTTTTTATTCCGAGCGCGGATATTTTCCGCGGCCCGGATTTTAAAATAATTTTTTTTAAGAGTTTGGAGAAAGAAAATATTATTTTTTTGGCCCACTTTGCACCTTTGATTAGCATATCAAAACACTTTCAAAATCATGAAAATTTACCGACATGCATTCTTGACTTCATAGAATATAACTGTAAAGTTTCATACAAAATCTCAAAACAGATCGTGAGATATCAGCTCTCAAAAATTGCCCGAACTGCTGAAAGAGTGCTTCTGAGCCCAACTTTGCACCTCTGATTAACATACCAAACCACCTTAAAAAATCATGAAAATTTACTGACATGCAGTCTTGACTTTATAAAACAAGAATGTGAAGTTTCATACAAAATCTCAAAACAGATCGTGAGATATTGACTCTCAAAAATTGCCCAAATTGCTGAAAGAGTGCTTCTGAGCCCAACTTTGCACCTCTGAGTAACATACCAAAACACTTTCAAAAATCATGAAAATTTACCTACATGCATTCTTGACTTCATAAAACAAGACTGTGAAGTTTCATACAAAATCTCAAAACAGATCGTGAGATATTGACTCTAAAAAATTGCCCGAACTGCTGAAGGAGTGCTTCTGAGTCCAACTTTGCACCTCTGGTTAACATACTAAAACACCTTCAAAAATCATGAATTAATTTAATATACGAGAAAAAAGCTATTGATCTAAGAAATATTTCATAACAAACTTTTATAGTATCAGTAAAATATGTATGATAATCCATAAACTATGATGCCTATTGCAAGGCATGACTTTTCACATGAAACAAATGATCAATAAATTTTAATTTTTATAAATTTCATACATATATTTATAAAACATTTAAATTACATTTTCCCTCTCTAAAATAAAAATATCTCACATTAATCCTTCTAACTTTTATAAATTCCGTTTAATATTACATATGATATATTTATCCTTCTAAAATTCAAAAAACTCTAATATTTATCCTTCTAAACCATTAATGTTACATACTTCTCACCAAATTTGAAGTATCATATTTATCCTTCTAAAATATAGAAACTCTCCAATTTAGTTTCCTTTCTATCGTCATTCAGTCATTCTAAATAAAGAAATCTTTCGCGTTCCGTTCTCTTTGCTCTCATGTAAGGCGGCACAAAAAGTTTGTAGCTCGTGATTTGATTTGAGTTTGATTCAAAAAAAGTTCGTAATTAATTCAATTTGAAATTAGTTTGTTATGAAACAAATCAAACCAATTCGTTTTGAATCTTATTCAAACTCAAACTCAAACTGGGTATATATAGTTTGTTCGAAATTGATTCGTCAACTTTTTAGATTCGAATCTCAAATAATGCAAATAATGGCTTTAATCATTAATGAAGACTCCTTCAGCAGTTCGGGTAATTTTTTAGAGTCGATATCTCACGATCTGTTTTGAGATTTTGTATGAAACTTCACAGTCTTATTCTATGAAGTCAAGAATGCATGTTGGTAAATTTTCATGATTTTTGAAGGTTTTTTGATATGTTAATCAGAGGTGCAAAGTTGGACTCAGAAGCACTCGTTCAGCAGTTCGGGCAATTTTTGAGAGCCAATATCTCAGGATTTGTTTTGAGCTTTTGTATGAAACTTCACAGTCTTATTTTATGAAGTTAATAATACATGTCGGTAAATTTTTATGATTTTTGAAGGTGTTTTGGTGTGTTAATCAGAGGTGCAAAGTTGGGCTCAGAAGCACTCCTTCAACAGTTCGAGCAATCAGACTATGGTAATAAGTTGACGAGGGAAGTTCGTTACTAGAACGAGTAAAAAATAGCGACTGATTCAACCGATCAATCCTTTTATTTTTTTATAGAATAGACATCATTTGCTAGCTAATAAAAGGTTGAAATGTCTCAAGGTTGCTCTCAGTTAGCTATTCCTAGGCCAATTCATTCCCACCACCTTAGAGTACCACGAATCAGATTTGGAACAAGCAACGGATTGAGCACACTAGTGCTAGTGCGAAAGCCGTTGCACATTAGCACGCGCCTATCCTTCTACTACCTCTCACTAGCAAGCTTTCAACTGATTCTTCCTGCATTCATTCCACCCATTTTCTTAACCAAACTCAAACCTAACCCGAAAAATATTATCATCCATAACCTGGAACGCATAGTCCACTAAGATCAGATCGTCAACCACCGCTTTCTTATTCAAAACAATGCTTGAGACTCTGAGCATCAGATACAACTACAACGCTGGTCACTCAGGGGGTCCCGGGGAACTTCTCCAGACCTATCTGAGAGTCAGTCGATTCGAAAGTAGGTTCAGCTTCACTGTAAAATGAAGGTTGAAAAATGAGGATTTAGATGTACCCAATGCAAGCAGCTAGCTCATTGATACTCTCATAAGTAAGTCCTATAAAGAATGAAAGTCTCCTATATTACAGAGTGAACTCCTAGTGGTAGGGGTGAGAGCCGATATCTCACGATTTGTTTTGAGATTTTGTATGAAACTTCACAGTCTTGTTTTATGAAGTCAAGAATGCATGTTGGTAATTTTTATGATTTTTGAAGGTGTTTTGGTATGTTAATCAGATGTGCAAAGTTGGGATCAGAAGCACTCCTTCAACAGTTTGGGCAATTTTTGAGAGCCGATATCTCACGATTTGTTTCGAGATTTTGTATGAAACTTCACAGTCTTGTTTTATGAAGTCAAGAATGCATGTTGGTAAATTTTCATGATTTTTAAAGGTATTTTCTATGTTAATCAGAGATGCAAAGTTGGGCTCAGAAGCATTACTTCAGCAGTTCGGGCAATTTTTGAGAACCAATATCTCACAATATGTTTTGAGATTTTGTATGAAATTTTACAGTCTTATTCTATGAAGTCAAGAATGCATGTTGGTAAATTTTCATAATTTTTGAAGGTGTTTTGATATGTTAACCGGAGGTGCAAAGTTGGGCCAAAAAAAAAATATTTTCTTTCTCCAAAGTAAAAAAAAAAACAAATTTAAAAATCCGGGCCACGGAAAATATCTACGCTCGGAATAAAAAAAAATTTTTGGGTGCGAATTTTTTTCGCAACCCAGAATAAAAATTCTGGGACACCGAAAAAATCTATAATTTGGGTAGTTTTAAAATTTCAGTTCAAATCTGATTATTTTTTTTAAATTAATTTTTTAATGGGTATTTTTAAAAAAATCGGTACTCCTCCTTTGCTTTAACTCTGGCATCCAGTTTTTATTTTTATTTTTCTTCTCAATAAATCCTAGTTACCTTTTTCAATAATATCTCAAACCTCAATTACATTTAGGTAAATTGATCATCACTCTTTTTCAATGGCTAAATCTCTTGGTTTTATTGCTCAATGTTGGAGGCTCTCAAACAGATCTAGTTGGTGCCATTTTGAATCAATAAAACTCAAATTAGGTGTGTCTTAATTTAAGCAACACTGCTCTGATATCACTTGTTGGTCCCTAAGGTACATAGAAGGGGATGAATATAAGGTCTTTTTAAATTTTTAAAATAAAGTATTTTAACTAACGTGTGTATGTGTTATTCTTGACAGAAACAAGAATAAACTTAAATTAAGCAAGTGTGCATAAAATAAATAGAAGGGTTAATAAACACTTGACACGAGAGTTATTTACGGAACTCAGCACTAACACCTACATCTTCGGAGGTCTGCAACCTTCTCAATGGAATGTCTTTCTTTAGCCAATGAGAAAGGAGTACAAGTTGGAACTGGTGAGCCCTTACAAAGCTTAGGAAGTCACATGGCCCCGAGCACGAAACGGCTCAAGAGCACTAAAGGCTCTAATACAAGATTTAAACATTGTCGAAAGCAAATGATTTTTTCAAATTAAGCAGCATGCCGATGGTTCCATTGAGAGGTATAAAGCCTATCTAGTGGCAAAGGGGTTCCATTAAGAGAAGAGCATCGATTATTTCGAGATCTTTAGTCCAGTGGTTCGTCCCACTACTATTCGTCTTGTTCTTACCTTGGCTATTTCATTCGAATGGTCTATTCGACAACTTGACATTCACAACGCATTTTTGCATGGCGACCTCAAGGAAACCATTTACATGGAACAACCCCCGGGTTCATTGATGCTTCCAAACCAAATCATGTTTGTCTTCTTTCTAAGGCAATTTATGGTTTAAATCAAAGTCTCCATGCTTGGTTCCATGCCCTAAGCACCGCTCTTCTCAATCAAGGATTTCAACCTTCCCGATATGATTCGTCTCTTTTCTCTCTACAACAATCATTTGCTCTCAAAGACCTAGGTTTTTTTTTAGCAAGAAACAAGGGTCAAGCCCCAATTTGATTGATCGGCAAAGTTACAAGTGGTTTGTAACTAAATAAGGAAAAAAAGATACAAGCTCAAATATCTGAGCCAAAGAAAATAAGAGAAGTGAAGAAAAACAGTAGGAGATGGAAAGTAAGGTAAGTTAACTATAGTTGTAAAACTAATTCTTAGCGCGGCTCTGTTCTTGCACTGTATTGCCATTGTTCCGCTATCTTATCTACCAGTATTTCATCCGGTTTATCTGAATCTCTGAAAATACGGTTGCACCATTCACGCCACACTACAAATTGAGTTAGCAGTGTTATGGCCCTTTCTTTTGTTGATCCTCTTCCTTTGAATATATCCCTTCTATGCCTCGGCCTTCCTGCCATTTGCATTTTGATTGCCACTTGTACGTGTATTCGACTTATAGCAGGGCATTCATCAAAGAGGTGTCTTACTGATTCGGTATTTCGTCTACACATGATGCACCAGCTCACCATGTTCCAGCCCCTTTTCACTAGATTATCAATCGTGAGGATTTTATTGAGATTCATGAGCCATGCAAATGTTCTCATTCTTGGTGGTACCGGTAACCTCCAAATCTGCCCCATTTTGCTTTTTATCATAGGCCCATGTTTGAGTGCCAGGTATGCAGTTTTGACTGAGAAGTGACCCAATCCATGCCATTTCCATTGTGCCCCATCCGTGTTCTGTGTTATGTGTACCTGTGACAGGTTGTGTTGCAATACCTGAAGTTCTTCTGTCGCGTCCTCTGACAGCTCTGATATGAACAAATCGGTAACTGTTGGGGTTTGTAGTGCCTCAGCCAGTGTGATGTTCTCCTTGAGAGTGAAGGTGTATAGTGTTTGTAGGTTGTTCTTGAGGATGCCTTGGCCCCAATCGTGCTCCCAAAGCTGGATGGTTGCTCCATTTCCGATTAACCTGCAAATTGACATGTTAGAAAAATGATACGTACCTTTGAGTGTGTTGGTGAAGAGTTGTGATCTCGGGATCTGCCATATCGTCAGGTTTGTGGCTATGAAGATTGTCTTCCATAGGCATTGTTGTGGTGAAATCCATTGCCAATACCATTTGATAAGCATGGCAGTGTTGAATGTTCGGAGGTCTATGACTCCCATCCCCCTAGTTTCTTTGGAGTGCAAACCAGTTCCCAATTGGCTAAGTTTAATTTTTTCCGTTGTGGAGTGACTCCATGCCAAAGGAAATGTCTTCTTATTTTATCAATTTCGTTTATAATTCCTTCCGGAATTCTAAGGCATGACATGTAGTATGTTGGGAGAGAGGAAAGTACTGCATTTATGAGAACAAGCCTACCTGCTATGGACAGGTTTGTGGCTGCCCAGCCTGCCAAGCGATTGCTGAATTTTTTTAGGAGGGGTATGTAGGCTGATTTTGGTAACCTTTTGTTTGAGAGAGGTAGGCCTAGGTATGTGAATGGAAGCGTGCCCAATTTGCATCCCGTGGCTAAGGTCAGTTGTTGCCCTAGCTCCTGTTGTGGTATTGATAAAACTAATTCTGACTTGTGGAAACAAACCTCAAGTCCGGAAATGTTCTGAAATGCCACAAAGATGATCTTTAGCATTTGGATCTGCTGTATGTCAGGTTTTAGAAAGAACATCGCGTCATCCGCATAGAGCAAGCATGGTCTCATGCCCTCAAAAGGTAGGAGTATTGCCCCGATTGTTGTGAGTTTGATTAGCCATCTGTTGATGAAATCCATGGCTATGATGAAGAGGAATGGTGAGAGCGGGTCCCCCTGTCTGACCCCTCGCTTAAGGATGAGTTTTTTTCCGGCTAGGCCATTTATGACAAGTTGTGAAGACCCTTTTAAAACCAAATTCTCAATCCAATTGCACCATCTGTTTGGGAAGTTTAGGTGGTGGAGTACCGCGAGTATGAATTCCCAACTCACTGTGTCGAAAGCTTTCCTTATATCCGCTTTAAAGATCGCAAGCTGTAAATTTGTTTGTTTCGCATGGTGCCTGTGTTGTGCATAGACATAACCCTCAGTTATTTGTCTATTTTTGACGAAACCCGTCTGTGCACTATCCACCAAGTGTTGGATCTGATCTTGTAGCCTATTCGACAAGATTTTGGAGAAGATTCTCTGAATTGCATGCACTAAGCTGATGGGTCTGTAGTCATATGGCGTCTGCGGATTTTCTTTTTTGGGAATTAGGATTATGAGCGAGGTGTTAAGTGGTTCGAGTGGTATGTTTTGTAAGGTCACTGTTGTTAACACGGAGTATATGTCAGGTGCTACTGTATCTACAAATTTCTTGTAGAACTCTCCCGTAAACCTGTCGATTCCCGAGCTCTTGTTATTTGGCCATGCCTTTATAACTTCTTTTATTTCGGCAAGGGAGATGGGACTGTCTAATTGAGATAGGTCTCTATTTTCTGGGTATAAATTATCCCAATGGATGTGCGACATCTATTTAGAATCCTCTCCCATTAGGCCTTTGTAGAAGTCAAAGAAAGCCTGGTGTTTTGTTTTCTGATCCGAGTACATCTGGCCTTGATATTCTATTTGTGAGATGTTGTTCCTTCTCTTGTGCCCCGAAGCAACCACATGAAAGTAACTGGTGTTGCGATCTCCTTTCATTTCCCATTTGGTTTTTGCTCGTTGCCTCCATATATCCTCTTCCAAGATTGATAAATCCGTGAACCTTTTCTTGACGAGACATTGCACCAGTTGCTCTAGGTCTGTAGTGGTTCGGGTTTCCTTGACCTTGTCTATCCAGCCTAGATATTGTCTACAAACGGCAATCTGTGACTTTATCGTGCCAACTCTTTGATTTGCCCAATCCTTTATTGATTTCCTCAAATGCTGAAATTTTTGGTGTAATTCTGCAGGGTTTCTGCTCTCTGTTGTGATTGCCATGCCGTGGTGACTATCTCCTCTAACTCTGGGAAGCGTAGCCAACAATTCTCAAACCTAAAAAAGTTTGATTTTCTAAAGCCCGTGTTAGCTATGTATATGATGGGACAGTGATCTGATGATGTGTTTGGTAGAGCCACCTGTTTTGAGTTTGGAAACTTTATATTCCATTCATTTGAGATGAGGAAGCGGTCTAACCTTGCCATAGCCGGGGACTGTCTATCATTAGACCACGTGTACAGCCGACCTTGTAACGATAAGTTCAATAGTCCCAGGTCTCTTACTAAATTTGCAAATCTGTTGGTGCCTCTCCAATCCGATGTAGGGTTGTTTCTATCCGAGTATTGGACAGTTACATTAAAGTCGCCGTAAAGCAACCATGGTCCTGTTTGTGGCTTGATTTCATTAAGCTCTTGGAAGAAAGTTCCTCTGTTGGATCCGTGAGAGGGTCCGTAGATCCCTGTGAACCAAAATTTAGAGTTATCATCATTCACTTTGAGTAATATGGATAAGGAGTAAGGCCTTTTCTTTTCATCCATTATTGTGTATCTTATTGGTGACCATGCTATTAGGACGCCTCCTCTGGTTCCCGTAGCATCAAGTGTTCTAAAGTCTGATAGTCTCCCCCCACAGGTCTGTCTTGCTACTGTTTGGGTCATTGTTGCGATCTTTGTCTCTTGGAGACACAATATATCCGGTTTTTCCAATAATATGGTTTGTCTAATTGCAATTCTTTTTTCCCTGTTATTGATGCCTCTTACATTCCATGATATAAATTTCATTTTGGTTTTGTAATTCATCTGAACTTAAAGAACAACAAGAGAGCAAGATAAATCACTAAATCCATTAATCCAAAATCCATTAAACAGTGGTACATAGTCATCGTTTTACAAGTGTTTGCTACCAGCTTAGCAAATTTGGGGCTAACCGCCCTTGTACATCTGCACTAACTATAGTCTAAAATCCCTGAATCCACTACTGCATTACGAAAATCATCCACAATCCAAAAGGGCACAAAACACCTAATTCGGGTCAGACCCGTTAAGAAAAAAGAAAGAAAACTTAACATTAAAAAGCTTAATAACCAACTAAATCGGGTATAAGGCAGCTTATGGAAGCTCGCCTCCTTCCTTTTCCATTGCCTGACTGATCTTGTTCTCCAGAGTGGCGTCCATCTCAACCCCCGCTGCAAGGATCACCAGTTCTGCCTGACAGCCGGTTAGCGGGTCCACGTTCTCAAGGTACTCGAAGTTCGGCTTCTTGTAATCTGCTTTCTTGGATGAGGCTGATCTGATTCTTACTGTGGCACTGGCGGCACCACGGTTAAGGCTTTTGAGCTACTCGGCCTTCTCAGTGGCGGAGAGATAGGCGCCACTGTTCTTTTTCTTAATGCGTCTGCTTCTTCTGACGCTGGGGGTTTCGTTGCTTTGTTGTGGGCTGTTCTCTTCAAAGCCTGGTGGAGGCTATTCAAAAGTCTGGTCAAGGAAGCCTGCTTCTATTTCTTCAACTGGATTTTCGGGCTCAAGGGTAAGGGGCCCGGTGAGAATAGGAGGTCCGCATAGAGAGCCTGTTGAGAGGAGGCCTGGTGAGAAGGTCTCTATTCCTGAGAGCCTGTTAGGAACAGGGCCGTCCAAATACCTGTTGAGGAGAGGCCCGTTGAGGAGTATTTCTGGCCTGAAATTCAGAGGCCTGTTGAAGGGGTCTGGAATTTTCTTTAATGCTCCACTGGTGCCAGCTTGCATCCCTATCCCATCCATCTGATCTAGCACAATTCCTGTTGAGTTGACTAAATAGAGTAGGTATTGTTTTGACAGCCCTTTGCATTTAATGCTGAAGGGACTTGGAGCGACCCTGAATGGACTTGGTGGTTGAGTCGAGAAGGTTTGAATCATGCCCTGCACCTTTACTGTGTACTGTACTTGGCCCGTCGCAGCAAATCCCATGTGGCAAGAGATTTTTTGAATTGCTGCCATCTTTTGTGTCTTTGGAGCCACATTCTCTGTGGAGAGTGCCCTAGTTTTAGGCGCTAAGGCTGACGTCATCACTGGCTTCGCCGTAGGGGCCGGCGGTGGTGTCTTCTTGGCAACCCACATTGTCTTTTTCCTAGCCAGGTTCCCCTTGTGCCCTGTAAAGGACCCACCAGAGGCAACACTATTGCTTCCACCATGGTGTGCCGAGTCATCTTCAGATGGAGGGGATCTGTGTCGATGGTAGTGTCGATATGGGGGTGGGTGGTTGAGGTTGTCGTCTTGTTGTTGTGGTGTGTCAGGTGGTAGCGGGAAGTTTTCTGGCTGCCGAAATCTCCAACCTAGAATTCTCACTCTTACCTTTTTTGAGTGGTCTCCCTCCCATGATCTAAGGAATCTTGGCAACTCCTTTGGGTCCTTTGTGTTCATGAGAATGGTGACATGGTCTAACTGATTCGCACGAAGACCATACGGCATGATGCGCTTGGTGATTCCTAGCCTTGTTGTAATGCATTTGATGTCCTCCGAGTTGAGCAGCTGTGGAGGGACCCCTGTTAGTTTGATCCATGTTTCATATCCCTTTGGTTGAAAGGCCATTCCAACTGTTCTTTCCCATTTGAGAAAAGTGATATTTCATCCAAAGGCCGGCACTTCATATGGCATCTGTTCCATGACTGCTTCCAGCATTTGTTGACTTTGGCATACTAGAATGTATTGTCCTATTTCTAGTTTGCATATGCGGTATGCATTCGAGGAGCCTCCATGGCGAGTAGCTAGAATGGCACTGAGTGCTTGAAAGAGGCCGGTTGAGGGCTCTGCATGTGTCACAGTTATCCAAGCAGCACTTTCGAGGTAGGAGTTGACTGGGTGAAGCCCCGGTCTTGCCGGGAGGTACACCTCTTCTTCCTCTGGTCGGATGTCTTCAAAGTGGTCTGCCATCTCTTATGGATTACCTGTGGGGGGGTTTTTCTCTCCTTGAACTGCTGCTGAGTAACTTGTGGGTTTTGGTTGTTGTGGAACTGAGGGTTGAGGGTGTGTTGGTTTTGTAGTGTTGTTTGGTGGTGTCTTGATATAGGTACGGCAGCGTGTGGTTATGTGTCTGTATTTAAGACAAGTGAAACAGCGAATGGGTTCTCTGCATTCAGCTCTTTTGTGACCAGCTGTCAAGCAACGCAGACATTTTATTGCATTGAAAGCTTTGGCATATAGCTTCTCAAGTTCTGGTGTTGAGAATCCCCTTCTCCTGTTGTTGCTTGTCGGTAGTGGGTTTTTTTTTTTTTTTATAAGAAACCGTGTGCCATCCCTCATTAATATCCACCTCCTTTGACTGGTTGATATTAAATGCTTGGGAATGTTTGTCTTCTTGTTCAGTCGTTGTCAACTCCATGGTTGTTTTTGTTGCGCCACCATCCTTAATTTTCCTGATGCCTTCTTCGCTTGTCAGGGAGGGCTCTTTTGGTTTCTGAATTCGCTGCAGGATGGTTGGGATGCTATTCTTAGTATTGTTGTCGGGGTTGCTGGGTGGTGGTGTCGGTTGGTGGTGGTGGTGTAGGTTGATGGCGTGGTTGGTTGCATGGGAGTCGCCTCCTGTGTCGCCTGGGGGCATCGCTCTTCCAAGGTCTTCTTTCGTTCATTCTCAATCTTATTTTACCAACTTTATAGATTAACTATCCTAATCTTGAGATGATGTTTCTGATGTCCATTGTCTTGTGCTTCACGACTACATCTTTGATGTTGTATAGTAGTTTATTAATTATCCTTGATATGTAATTATTAAATCTTCTGTTGTCATGAATCTGTACAAGTATATGGATATATTTATAATATAGTTATATTTAAATGAGAAACAATTAATTTTCAAAATTTGATGGACAAATATCTAATTGAAAAGATTGTGGTGGGTATTTATCTAAATTTCTCAATTTATAAAGATAGATCGTCGAGTGGGGGGTGTAAATGGTCGGATACAGATCGGATAGTGGTCTTACTGTATCCATATTTGTTATACTTTTTCGAATACAAATATGGATAGTCTCGGATATCGGACAGATACAAATTTATACATTTTTTTATAATTAACTTGTTGATTAGAAAATATCTATTATATTATTAATTATGCCATAGTATTATATTATTTATTAAAATATATATCTATATACAATTTAATAAATTATTAATACAATATGCAATTTAATAAATTAATTTAAGAACATATAGCGCATTTGTTGTGGTTTAAAAATGTAAATAGTCAGATACGGATAGTTAAAGGTCTTACCATAGTCTTGTCCGTTATAATTTTTCTGATACGATACGGATACGAAAATGGATAGTCTCGAATACAAATCAAATAATTTAGATAACTTTAGAATTCGGATTCGGACAAAATCGATATTAATAATATCCGATCCGTTTACACCCCTACCACCGGGCACCGAGCCACCGACTTATAAATGGAATCAAATCTGCTACTTTTCTATAATAAAAGCAGCAGGCTGCTTTTCCAAATGTAACCATTCAAATTTATTGAGATTTGTACATAAAAGAATTTCTTCATAGAGATATGTGAATATAAAATTTTAAACAGTTAGATTCGAAAAAACAATAAACTACTTTTCTTATATAAAAACAGGATATTGATATCCCTTATAAATGGGTTGGACGCGTAACGTCGTAACTGAAACAAAAGAGAAGCCGGACTCAAAACGACCCCATTAAATGCGATTAATTCCCCAGATTGAAATCCTCGATTGCTCACAACCATCCATCCAGTCATTTCGTTCGTCCGTTCGTTCGTTACTTGCTTCCTTTTTTTCACCTTCACTTAATATATAAATTTTATTATTTTACGCACAATAATTGGGATTGGGAGAGATCGGAATCGGAATTGGGATTGGGATTGGGATTGGGATTGCGGTTGGGATTGGATCAGTAGATTAGAATCTGAAAATGAATTGTTCAAGAAGAAGAGGAAGCGCGGAGGACGAGGAGGAGGAAGAGCAAGTAGAAGAAGGAATTGCGGGTGCTGGTGCGTTGTCCGATGGGGATGGTTCTACTGCTTCTGCTGCTGCCGCTGCTTCGGTGGCGGCGTTGTTTGATGTGCAGACGATGGGGGCGTGCCGAGCGGACGAGCGGTCATCTTTGCCCTCTTTGCCCTGCCTTCTCTCGCTGCCCCTCCTCCGCCTCAGCCTTAGCCTCAGCCTCACCAGCCCGTCCCTCGGAATCTTTGGCCCAGCCGCCCAGGATCGCCTCCTTGCTCACCTTACCCAGGTACTTGCCTTCATTACGCACCCACCAATACCATCGTCCCTTTTTATTTTATCATATGTTGTATTCATCCTTCACTTCACTAACTGCTGCTGCCTTCTCCTTGTCCTCTTCAATCAATCAATCAATCAATCAAACTACGTACGTACATACAGCTTTTCGACGCCTCAGAAATCGGGTTACTGGTCAGATGCCTCTGTGCCCCTCTCGTCTCCATCCGAGTTGGCAAAGTCAATAGGCTCGGCTCTCTTCTCTGCCCCATTCCTTCCAGGTATTTATTTTTTCCTTCACCTCAAACCCACATCCCCCCTCCTTTCCATATTTCCCAATTGAACTTACCATTTGGGTTGTCAACCAAATATAGTTGTGGAGACCTCAATTTTATTATTTTTAAGAATGAGTTCATTTTTGGAGGCTTAATTTAACTTTGTGGTCAAAATAGAAGATATATATTATTGAAAACATGTACGATATTATAATTAATTTCATACTGCGTAGGTAATGCTACTGCTCACATCCTATGAATACTGGCTCTATGCCTACCTCTCTATAGGTTTAGGTTTATGTCCAAATTTTAGACTGCTCTTGTTGATTGATGCGCTACCTGATACATAGAATTCTGCTTTCTTTAATTATTATTCATTTAAGCTGAATTTGTTTAAGTGGATAAATTAAGACATGTATCTTTATATTTATATCATATATTCTAACTACTATAAATAAAAGGAAATGCAGAATTGTATGGATCAGTTAATTTTGATGGCGCTATACAACCTACCAAATGAATGTATGTTTTCGTTTGTAGGTAAAAATGGGCGTTTGTCATACATAATCTCTGAAATGTGAGGAAAAGGGAAGAAGGTAGTTCTTTCGTGTTTCCTTTGTGCTACTTTTACTATGCATCATCATTCCGAGTGCCAACTTATCTTAAAATTTTACTCTGATACCTGTACATTTGTGTTAACAACTTCAATATTATACATATATATTTGTGCTTCTTCTTCTGGTCTCCATGCATGTACTTTCCTGTGTGATGCTTGGTAGTCTCCCAGCCATGTTTGGTATAATTCAGGTACTGCTATGAACCAGACCATAAGTATGATGACCTCTTTTTTGTTTTACTTATTTATTTATTATTTTATGATGCTTGCTTTGGCATTTTCGATTTGAATACTATCATTGTATGTGCTTATTACCCTTTTTTGGGGGTTTTGTTCACCTGGCTGGAATTTTCTATTTTGTTGTCCTGAACTTGGCTTGTTCAATAAATTTATTTTGCTTTGCTTTATCAATATCATCCTACGTTGGTTCATGTCCCTTTTGAAGATTTAACTTGGTGAAAGTTTATCTGTCTATACTGTTTCTTAATTATTCTATAAAGGAACCTATCATGTATTGGTTTTTCAGACAACTTAGCAACATTTTAGTTTTCAGCGGCTTGCATTGTCAACAAGTGAATGTTGTGTGTTCTCATGAATCTCTGTAAATTTGTCAAAACTGAAAACAGTCTTTTTGTTTACAATTAGTGCTATCTTCTCTTTTTTATTTTTTCTTTAAAAAAGAAAGTTCTTTTGGAGGTAATTTAATTACCTCTCAGCTATGAAAATAATGGTTAGGATGGCACATATGAGTTAGTTAGTTGTTGTTATGACATATATATTGTATTTTTTTTTGGGCAGAGGGCAGTTAAATTTGAATATGGCGCCGGCGTCTCGGTTGCAGATATCATTTGTTGGAGATGACGGCCACACTGAGCAGCTCTGTTCAATCAGTTGCAACTCTTCTGAGGTTGATAGCATCATAATTGAAGAGATAGTGGCAGATACATCCGGCCGGTCTTTTCTAGTGAAAGTCTCAGAATCTCAGGTGTTCTATTACTGGTTGTCTGAGAAGTCTTTATCCCATGGCCTTCACTTGCTTGGCAAGGTACTCATTCGTTCTCATTTTTGCATTATTATTTTTTAATGAGATGAGATGAGAAAGTTTTGGTTTATTATTGTGTGAGAATGCTTATTGTTGTAGTTTTGGTTTCATTAAATACGATGTTTAGATGAAAGATGTATCGAGAAGGAGACCCACGTTGTCAGAGCTGACAGGAATCTCAAGGTCGCGTCTGGATTCACTGGGCAGTCATCTGCAAGCCTGCCTTGTCAGTCCTAAGGTCCTTGCTGTTGCTCAATCAATCCACTCAGAAAGTGCTGCCTCCACATCCACATTTACCACCACCTCATCTGAAAATGCAAGGTCGCCCCGCCCTCACCACCACCGCACCTTCACATCCACATCCACCCATGGGTCATCTTCGTTGTCATCATCATCCAGAGGTGCCAGTCTTAGCCCCAGAGGCAATACTTCTTTCAAGGATAACTCCTCATCCTTGTCTTCTGTGAGGACTGTTGGGGGCATTCGAGATAACAAGCTCAAAGGGCGCCATGTGGGCCCACTTGTCATCCCGTCATTGCCCTTCAATTCTCCCCCTGCCACACAACATTCACTGCTGCCATCAATCCACTCAGCAGCTGTGGCTAGCCTCTCTGCAGGTTTGCCTCCTGAGTTTTCTCCTTTTAATCCCCTGACATTTCAGTTCCCCATCCCCCCTTCAGAATGTGCTTCCTCCATGTCCATGTCCATGGACAACCAGCCCCTCTTTAAGCCCCAGTATTGCTGGTGCCCGATGGGACCGTCCCGTGTGCCATCATCTGCTCTGCCCCCTCTCCCTCTCCCTCTCCCTCCTCCAGCTGCTGCTCCCTCCTCACTCTCTCTTAGCACCACTGCCTCTTCTGACTGTACCAAAGTATTGCTTGATCCTCTCGTCCACCTCCCCCTCCCTGTCTCATCTCTTGTCATCCCACCTCTGCCCGGCAGTTCTCAGTTCCCTGCCTTCACGGGCCTCATGTCAGACCCCATTGTGCACATGCCTGCTGTAATGGACATCCGTTCAGCTGGGCAAGCTTACCTGGTCAGTGCTGGGCCTGCCATATCGACAGCCATACCTTCTCTTCCTCTGGTGGTGCCAACCACAGAGTCAGTGGCGGAGAAGAATGCAAGGGAGACACTTATGCGGCTCTTGGACTCGGCACCCATGCCCAACCCCATCCATGCCGTTGCCTTTAGTATGGATGTGTTTTCAAGTGTTAACTCCACTGCTTTGAAGGAAGATATGTCGTGTCAGGCTAGCGAGCGAGAAGAGAATGAACAAGAGCAAGAAGTCTATCGGGTGGATAATATAAAATGGGATGAATAAGAGCATGGGAATCTTCTGTCTAGGAAAACATTATGATAATGATATGATCATTTTGTTGGTACAGTGTACATGCCAATCAATATTGGATAGGTATATTTTATAGGACATGAAATATGTATGCTGAGCATCTTTTCCCTTTTACTTGTTTTCATTTCATGCCTCGTTAAAGGAAGGGGCTTATTTTGTTCGTTGGTGCAAATGCCGTAGTTGTAAGTAATGTGGATGTGGTTAAGACTTGTCAAGTTATTTTGAAAATTTGAATGTAGTCGATATCATCTTATTGTTTTTTTTTGGCTTGTATGTAAACATAGGTCTGGGGAATGCGTATCCTCTGAAGTATAAGGTGGGGTTCACTAGGATCTGTATCCTCCCAGGTACCTGACTGGACTGAAACTGATGGTTCAGATTTACTCTCAGTCAGTGATTACTTGGGATTAGGGGTGAGTAAATTACTCATAACTCGTGAGTCGCTCATAACTCGCTCATTAAATGCTCACTTAAACTCGCTTAAACTCGTTCATTAACAAGTTGCTCATTTATTAAATGAGCGAGCATGAGCATGCCTCAACTCGCTCATTTAGAATTTGCCACATCTAATTTCTGCCATATTCAATTTCAAATAAATTTCTGTCACATCAGTCTTGTCTCATTAAATTTTGTGTAATACTCATAATTTTTGTCACGATAGCTGTTGAATTTTTGTTAGTGTTGTTGTTAGTTTATGTTGAATTATTTTATTTTTGTAATATGTTGATTGTTATCTATTGATGTTATTGTGAAAATATTATACTTTGATGGATGATACTATTGATTTTTGTTATATTCTATTGTTGTTTGTAGAACGATAGCTGTGAAAGTATCACTGTTGAAGTATTGATGATATTGTTGATTTTTGTAATATGATTCTATTTTTGTTGAATTTTTATTATATTTTATTTAAATAAATTATGATAATTTATTAAATTTTAGTACTCATAAGCCGCTCATAACTCGCTCATTTATCAACTCGCTTAAACTCGCTCATCTACTAGATGAGAGAGCATGAGCATACCCTAACTTGCTCATGCTCGCTCATCAATCACCCCTACTTGGGATGGCACACGGCAGTATTATTTGTGCTTTGAGATTTGTGCCAATTTAAAAATTTGGACTGAGAATAAATCTAGGCTTGTTTGGGTCAGGTTCAGTCAGGTATCTGGGAGGATATGGATTCGGGTTCACTATTTTATGTTTCATATTAACTCAAAAACAGTGTCTATTTGGGATAGCGTAGGGGCAGTATTATATGTGCTTTGAGATTCATGCAAAGTTAAAAGAACGCTCCGGATCTACTAATTTTAAAAGATTTCCTTTTAGAGGATCTGAGTTCCTTCTACTTTTTGTTTTGTTTTGTTTTGTGATTTGAAGAGGATCCGAGTTCCGGGTTCTGAGATCTGAGGTTTCTCAAATTAAACTATATCATACAGTTGAAATTAAAGGCCTATATAGCTTCAGAAAAAGCCCATTTTCATAACCATGTGGCCCATGTCCATCAAAAGCAAAGAAAGAGGATCACTTGACTGTCCCTCCCTGGTTCGTTCGAGAAAGATACAACCAACCAACCAGCCAACCAAATTTGCAAACCAAAATCTAAATTAGACTTATACTAAGACTAGCAACATAATTTTATACATCTACCATGACTAACAACATCGCTTTATCCAAATTAAGGAGCCTTTTATTGTATTGTCAGTATAAATTGGCGCAACTGAAGATGACACGATGGATAGATGACCAAATTAATTTGCTTTTAACCCAAGGCATCTCTCAACATCCAATCAACAACCAATGTTAACATCAATTCCATAGTTGACAGATGAACTTTAATAAAGAAGTCTATACTTAAGAAACTCAACTACTGAAAATCATTATTTTCAGTGCTGTTGTAGGTATATTTCATTTTCATTGTCTTTCAACTAGCAAGTTTCAAGTGCCATTCCATGTAGGTTGTCAGTGAAATACGAGAGTGCTTTAAGGCGGCCTAGATATATATGCTTTCTCTTGGTACCCTTTACTACTAAATTATTGTTGGACATGATGGATTCCAAAAAAAAAAACAAAAAAAAACAAAACAAAACTGATAGATCTCAACAACTATAATTTTTAAGTTCATTCGCGGTTTGCTTTAAAAGAGGTCAACTCAGATCAGAGCCCCCAAACATTTTCGTATTAATCTTACACAATAGTTATTAAGAAATTCTCTCACCAATATTGTATTTACTACTCTTTTTACAATGAATTTAAATTATGTCTCATTCACAATTCTGTTATTATAAGGAAAAAAAACAAGCATAAGAGAGTATATCCCCAAAAGAAGCCAAATTTCAGAATTAATTTGTCACACAAATTCAATGTTCCAAGAAATAATGAACAAAAAAAAGAAAAAGGCAGATAAAAACATCCCAAGTAACCAGTTTAGCTGATCACCCCTGTTCCTGATGACAGAAAAACAAAAAACATTTCCCTCCCTTTTAGAAGAAACCCAACTTTCCTTTGGGGCCACTAGCACTTGTTCAATTTTGTATGATACATTATTGCGTGATGAAAAATCAATTTTGCCCAATTTTAACTTAATTGAGTTTAACACTTTGGCAGGTCCTTGGGGGGAGGTAGAATCGATTCATGGGGACCGTTGCCATTTTCCACGATGAACGCCATCTTCAGCCCCCACGTGGTGTGCACCTCAAAATGACAATGCATAAACCACACACCTGCACTCATGCAAATACATTCGCATTCAACATATATTATCTATTGTCATGAATTTTCTTTATATATGCTATGCAGTATATATGCTGATCACAATGAGATAGCTTAATTTGAACTTTTATCTACTAGCTAACGTAATTAACATATACCTGGATTGTCAGCTCTGAACCGCATAGCCAACCATCCGCCAGTCGGTACACCAATTGTATTTCTCTCGATGGGGTCTACCAAATTGAAGTTTGCAGGATCAGATGCAGGGTTGTAATTGCCAAGGCCCTTGCCCACTGCAAAGAAGTTGAAGCCATGCAGATGGATTGGGTGGCTCTCTGGCGAGATGACCCCAGTATCTTGCAGAACAATCTGCACCGAGGAGTTGTATGGCAACCGGTACAGCCTTGTGCCATTCATGGTCTGTAAGTTTTTGGGGCCAGGGCCAGAGTAGTTGTATGAAAAAAGCGGTGTGCCTGGGAAGTCAGTGGTGTATACGCCGCTGACGTTGTAGTAATGCGCCTGCAGTAGTGCGACTGTGGGCATGACGAAGCTGACGTTGTTTATGGCACCCACAACGTGGCTCCCATTGATACAGGATGGGCATGGGTTGACGCCAACACCTATCGTGAAGAAAAGCGAGTGGTCAACAGTCTGGGGCACAAGTGCCGGGTACTGCAAGGAGTTGAGGCTACGGAGGGAGTCGAAGAAGGATGTAGCAATGGACGTAGCATTTTGCAGTGGTGGCTTGGTGGTGGTCAGAGCGGTGGTAGTGAGAGAGGAGTTGCTGTAGTGCACGGTGGCGGTGGTGGTCCGGTTGTCGACTGGGATGGGGACGTCCATGAAAGGGGAGACCGTGATTAGGTAGGTGCCAGAACCCTTGTTAGCGGTGAGCAGAGCGTTGGTGGTCTGTCCAGGGGCGATGAGGATTGTGTCCGTCTTGAAGGGCTTGGTATAAATGGCATCGACCTCCACAATTGTCAGCTTGTGACCTGCCACCTTCACGAACAGATCCTCGTTGAGCGCAGCGTTGATTATCCGCAGCAGGTACGTCTTCCCGCTCTCCACTTGCAACCTGTACCCATCTGCACCCCCTATATATATAGATGTATACAATAGTTAATGCACATTCCAATTTCCTTAATTAGCTATATACATATTACTGGTGCACTTTACTGAGCCCTGCTGTAATCCATAGCTAGATTGATAGTTTTACTGTAACAAAGATGTGTGTGTGTGTGTGTGTGTGTGTGAAAAGAAAAGATGATGTATCATCTGTAGCTAGATCATATAAAACCTTGTAAGGAAGGACAAGATGCAAGGGGGCCCGTGTGACCATTGATGGTGTGCGAATCAGAGATATTCGGCGGCAGGCCAAGCTTTGTTGACTGATCGACCACTGCCTCCACGTCCGACTTCCACCACTCTCCTACAATTTTTTTTCATTAAGAACAAACAATTATTGACATACAATTATACAAACTAAGAGGATGTGTGTGCGTATGCACATGCATAACCCCAACTGATCTCACCTAGGACCACAACATCTTCCTTGTCGGGTTTAGGGAAGGGATAGGGAACGCCAAGCTTGGGCAGTATAACTATTGCACCATGCACAGTCGCACGCAGCCACAGTATGTGTGCGTGCCAGAGGAGTGTGCCACGCTGCCCAGTTAGCGTGAAGTTGTACACAAAACTTTGTCGAGGTGGAATTGGGCACTGAGTGATGTATGCTGGACCATCGTTCCAGCCTGTCCTGAGCTGTCTAACCCCGTGCCTATACAATTATTTTTTTGTAGAAGAACAGAGTACATCATTAATTACTTCAATTACTTTAATTAATGCTGTAGGTGATATAGTAATCAATGCAATTCTTGCTATTTATGTATTTATAATTTCTTATATATATAGTTCATGATATATAAAATCCAAGAAATATTTTTATTTATTTATTTATGCAAAATGTAGGAAAAATGATCAAGACAAGTCAAGCTTACCAGTGGACAGTGACATTGTACTTAACATGGTTGACCACCCTGACCAAAACGGTATCTCCTTCTCTTGCATAGAGTGTAGGACCGGGGAACTGCCCGTTAACTGTAACAATCGGCTTTGTCGAGCATAGCTTAGTCACATTTTTCTCCACAACCTATATATGAGCATGCATTTCAGATTCATCCAACGTAACCAAACATGCATGCTGGTACAGAAATGCTAAGTACAAAGAAGAAATGCTAGTTAATGATGGCCTTTTAAGTTGAATTAGTTACCTAGTTAATTAGCTCAACGTCATAAGAAATGCTAAGTACAAATTAAGAAGAAGGAAATTGAAAGAGTCAATTAATTGTTCGTTCCTTTTTGCTATTTTGTGTAACCATATGTACCGATTGACTTGAATAGCATGTTGTCTACAACACAGATTTATTCATAATATAATTAAGTGAGACTTTCCAGAAAAGGTCAATATATGTTAATTACTAGTTAATTAAAGAAATTTTAAGAATACTATAGCTTGTCGCTTGATCCTTAAATATTTCCATTACATGAATAATATATATGTGCTAACGTCATGTTTACTTTTCTTTCTTTATTTATTTATAGCCCCGTGTTAAATTATAAAAATTTCACGGGGAGCACAGTAAATAATGCTGACCTAGCTAGCCATAAATTAAGAGGAAAGTATATAAACTCAATTCCTTACATCGAACTTGTAATGGCGAATTCGTGCATCGACCAATGCCGGAAGAATGCACAGCACCAACACTGCTGCTCGTAAACAACTAATTTGCACCATCTTCTCACGACCTGTGTATGTGTATATATGATATACAGATACCAGTGATGGACGGAGGGATGGATGGATCAAATTAAGTAATATATGAATGTATATGTTTGGTTACAATTGATATATAGATAGATATATAGATAGAAATATGAATGTTGGGTGATGGATGGCAAATTGGCAGGTGGTGATGAGTGCATAGAATAAAATGACCAGGCAGCGCAAGGTCTTATAGGGTGAGTTGGTGAGTGGTGTGTGAGAAAGAGAGAGGTGTGTGTGGCATGCATCTGCCATGGGGTTTTAGCTCCTGCGTCGTTTTTAGTTGTAGGTGGCTTAGCCTTGAAATACACGGTTTTCCTTCCATTGGCACAATTTAATTAATAATCTCATCACATTATTCTTACATACTTGCAAAGTGCAAACCCCTATAACTTGGATTTCACATAAAGTATAATACAAACTTAATTGTTCACCCCGCAGCTTCCAGCCAGGATTAATTCGGCTCACAAACAAAATAATTAAATAAAATTAGTACAGTCACTTTCTGATTGTTAAATGGATTTGAACTGCCTGCCTACTAAGAGTAAGAAATTTCCAAGTACATCCACTCCTTGCATGCTTTTCTTCTTTCTTTCCTTCTATTATTTTATTTCTATATATTCTATATTCCATAATTTATTTTTCTTTTCTTTTTTTCCTTTTCTATAACTTTCTTGCCTTCGGTACAAAAGAACCAGAGCATCTCATATTCTCAATTTCTCATGCTACTGCACTTGCATCTTCATTATATATGTACAATTATATTACTAGTTGTTAACTAAACATTACTCAGGAAAATTAAAAAAAATAACTTTTATGATAATTAATGTCTTCTTATTGTTTTATAATATATACAACTATATATTATCCTACATGCGTAAATATATATGACACAGGAGTATAGGACAAATGAAATGCCTTCTAGCTTGCAATATATATGCCAATAATTAACCATGGTCGATTGGAAGGGACAGAACCAGGATTTGAATTTTGAGGGGGTGCCAATTGGTATGCATCGGTAAAAAATTATATAAAAATAACCACCTGAATAAGCAACTTCCAATAAGTTGGAGGATGTCTGGCCCCCTTTGCTACTTAGTTCCACCACTGTGACATCAAATGGTGCATATATATGCAATTTTATATTGGGATCTTATGCTTGTCTCTAAGTTCTTAATTTGTTCATTCCAAAAGTTAAGCGGTTAATAATTTTTTTTTCAAATAAATGATAGAACCAAGTCTCTTAAACTTAATATATTTATTAAAAAAATTCAATTAGATTTCGAGTTCGTAAATTTTAGCTAGTCAATCAATTAAATACTGATTTCTAAGAAGTTCATAACTTGACGCATCTGCCAACTTAATTTGTGGGGATATTTTTTTTTTTTTGGTGTCACTTTACCTTTTAGACCTCAAATTATGCCACGGACACCGATAGCATCACTGTCTTCTGTTAAACTCATAGCCATCAAGTGAAGTTGTTTGATTTCCTTTTCTTCATTTTTGCAAGTACTAGTGCTGTCAGTTCACTTTTTTTTCGCATAATAAAGGAAAATTAAAGTTTCTCCAGATAGAAAGTCAATAACCATATATATATAGTTGCATTAAGTAAGGAATTAATTGATCTCATATAATGAAAGAAAAGGTCTTTAATCTGAAATCCTATGTAATGCTGTTGATATATATAGCAATTAATGAGGGGCCTACTTTTATTTCACATGAAAATTTACGACTAACTTTATTTGGGTCCTCATGATCATTAATTAAGCATCGCATTCGTTCCTAAGAAAAGTTTATTACATTTCTGTTTATGGATTTTCCTTTATTTTTTATTTTTTTTATTTTTTTATTTTTCTTTCTTTCTTTCATTCATTCTTTCATTCATTCTTTCATTCTTTCATTCTTTCATTGTTTCATTCTTTCGGCAAGTTATGTATCATGTCTATAAAGGATGATAATATATATTTTTTATTTTATATATACACAACGATCAAATATTTAATATTAATAATTCTTAATACATAACCAAATAGGAGTGTCAATACGATATGGATCTAATGGAAACATTTTTGTAATTTTATTAGTATAAAATTAGTCTTATATGTATCAGGATACTCTTCCCTGTTAAGATTAATTAATAATGAATAAATAATATATAATTATCGAATAAATTGATAGCATATATAACCTAACCCAAATATAACTTACATATATATATATATAGGGTCTGTCTAAATTGCTGCTTGTAGCATTTCAGCAGAGGTGCTGCCGGGGCTATATTTAGTCGTGTGATGTCCAAACAACAAATCTAAACTGTTAGATGTTTAATCTATATTATAATCTACTTGGAGACCAAATTTTACATTTTTTAGAATTTTTTTGCTATTTATTAAGATGGTTTCAAAATCGCTGTTTTTATTAAAATTCTGCACCACTGAAAAACAGCGGTTTCAAAAATTCTTAATAAATAGTAAAAAAATTCCAAAAAATGTAAAATTTGGTCTCCAAGTAGATTATAATATGGATTAAATATCTAATGGTTTGGATTTGTTGTTTGGATATCACAAAACAGAAAAATGGGCGGCAGCACTGCCGGCAGAAATGCTGCTGGCAACAAGCCGCAGCTTATATATATATATATATATATATGAGTAAGGCTACTATACATTGCAATGCATAGACATTTTTCTACATTGGACTATAAATCACCGAATTCAAAGTCCAAATAATTGATCCAAACCATTCATCTTGTTCTCCATATTAATGTGTTTGGAGACCAAATTTTATATTTTTTGGAAATTTTTTACTATTTATTTAGATTTATTGAAAATCACTATTTTTTATGGTCCAGATTTGTCTGAAAAATAATGATTTTCAATAAATCTAAAAAAAAGTAAAAAATTTCCAAAAAATGTAAAATTTGGTCTCCAGACACATATTAATATGGAGAAGAAGATGAATGGTTTGAATCGGTTATTTGGACTCAGGAGCAGAACTAGAAAATTTAAATAGGGGGGCTAATCTATAAAATGTAATATATGAAAAAAAAATGTTGCTAGTAGGAATTGAACCCATGACCTCACACATAACAACTAGAACTCAAACCACTAAACTACCAACAAATATTTGTTACTTTGTGAGGGGTGCCAGACTATATAAAAGTTCAAAAAACTCAAAAGTTTAACTAATGTTTAATATACATAATTAAGAATTTTAAAATCATGGGGTGACTTAGCACCCCCTGATCAATACATAAATCTGCCCTTGTTTGGACTTTAAATTAGGTGATTTACAGTTCAATGTACAAAAATACCTACACATTACAGTGTATAGTAGCCTTACTCCTAACCAGTGTTTTAAAATACGGTTTTGTTCATGCATGCGGAAGACCACTGCGTACCGCATATGTGGATTTTAAAATAAAAATTCATGTATATATATATATATAGTTAGGCTGGGGTGCTATGGATAGCATAGTGGCCTCCCGTGCTACGGCTCAATATTCAAGTTTTCAAAATTCAAACGGTCGATCCGAACCGTTCATTGTTTAATCCATATTGAAATATGCTTGGAGACCAAATTTTATATTTTTTGGAATTTTTTTACTATTTATTAAGAATTTTTGAAACCGCTGTTTTTCAGTGGTGCAGAATTTTAATAAAAACAGCGATTTTGAAACCATCTTAATAAATAGCAAAAAAATTCTAAAAAATGTAAAATTTGGTCTCCAAGCACATTTCAATATGGATTAAACAATGAACGGTTCAGATCGACCATTTGGATTTTGAAAACTTGAATATTGAGCCGTAACACGGGAGGTCACTATGCTATCCATAGCACCCCAGCCTAACTCTATATATATATATATTCATATTCATATATTTGAATTTATTTTCACATAATAACATAACCAACAATAATTTTTTGATTTTTTTAATATAAATTTTAATTAAAATACAATCAAATTATCAAAACCGCATGGAAAACTGCACGGACGCATATTTTAGTCCGCATGGCCACATATTCAGACCGCATGGCCGCATTTTTAATCTGCATGACTGCATATGCGTCCGCATGGGAATTCTGAGCATGGCTGCCAACCGCATACGCATATGCGGCCCATGCGGCCACATTTTAAAACACTGCTCCTAACAACATACCTTTAAGACCGAAATTTTTAAATATACCATAACCCTAAAAAAGATAAACTAAACCACCACATTTTTTGAAATTTTCAAATTTTGACACGGCCACATTCCCAAAATGCGGCCACTTTTCTGCAGGCTGCATCTAGGGGATGCTGCCACTATTTTTTTTTCCTTCTTGTGCAGTTCAATTTGAACGGAAAAAAAAAGGGTGGCTGCATCCCTAGATGCGGCCCAAAAAAGAGTAACCGCACTTAGGAGATGTGGCCATGTCAAAATTCAAATTTTTCAAAAATCGCGATTGTTTGGTTTATCTTTTTTTGAGAATATGGTATATTTAAAAATTTCTGCCTTTAAGAAGGCTGCAAAGAGAGGGAGAGAGATCCATAGTACTTTAGGAGTTACGGGTTGCTATTTGTGGGGATGGTATAATTAAGCATACTTGGATCCGTGGTAAGTTAACTCATGGACTGATTAAGGCCCAAAAGGCCGGGCCGACGACATTAATTTCTGTTACTAGGCCCAAAACTTATTTTCTTTTCCCCTCTCCGCGCAGCCGCGTTTATTGATTACATATTGGTTTAATGTTCATTTTAATTGATAATTCATTTATTATATCGCTAGCCTTGTCAAAGAAAGTCATAATCTCACCTAGTTCGCTTTTTCTCTTCTTTTAGGTATTTCAAAGGCTGATTTGAGGGGATTCATAAAGAAGGATCGTCGGTGTTACCCATCAGGACCATTTGTGACGAGTAAAATATTGGAAACATATTTGGATCCATATTTTCTTTGAGGGTGAGATTGTCACCAATTTGATTGTTCAAAATAACAAAGTGAGATTCCTTTAGAGAGTCTCATTTAATTGTATGTTTTTCTTAAAACACTCATAGACACTAAATATAATGGAATAACAAAAATAAGTTCATGATTCATAAAGATCACAAACAAATATATATAAACGATATATTGGGTTGTCTATCATTGGTAATTTTCATTTTAACTAATTATTAATATATAAATTACATCTTCAGTTGTACACATTAAAGGTCCATATATATATTTTATATAACATATTAATGCTTATATATAATATAAAGAGAGGGTTCAAATGTCTTTTATCTTTTGTGTCTCTATCTTGTTTCTATTTTTAAAACTTTAATAACTCACAATTTAAATAATAAACATCAAAATAAAACCATCAGATGTGATATTTGTAATTTTCTCTATGTACTCATAAAAATTATCACATTTTGATTTTGTTTTTATGTGAATCAATAAATTAAAAAATCAATGTCTAGAAATTATCCATGCTAGCACGTTTTTACAAGCTCTTGATGACAATCAAAACAAAGTTGAAATGTCATAATTTTTTTACACGTGCATAGATAAAATGATGTAGATTATATCCAATGGTTTTATTTTGACTTTTAAGTTTAAATTTTGAGTTATTCATGTTTTTAAAAATAGAGGCACAATGGAGGAACAAAAAATGGAGGCATTTGAACCTCCTCTTTATATACGTAATTATTTTATGAGTTCGGTTGGCATGCTACCGATAGTGAAACGACATGTCATGTTATCGTTTTGAAAATTTATCGGATAGGCTTAAAATGATCTACTTTACAAGTGATGCACATATAAAATTTATAAAATTTCAAATTTGTTAGGATTTCTAAGGTTGAGAAGAAGAATGATAGCTAGAGACAATAGAAACAACTAAATTGATTTTCTTAGACTAATTTCTCTCTATTTCAAAAGTCTTAACTTAAGACAATTAAAGACACATAGCTTAATGGTTGTAAATAGCAATTTTAGTTAAATTGTAACAAAATTTATTAAGTAAAAAAATAAAGCAGTTAAATAATGCAAGAAAAAATGAATGTATTGAAATAAATAATTTTTTATTTTCTTTAACACTTGAATTTATACTAAATGAATTCGAACGAATTCGAAAATTTATAAACTTTGCATGTAGAGCATCTCTAGTGAATTATTGAATTCATCGTTTGAAGTTGAATGGGTTATATGTTTTCAAAATTTTAACAATAACACGCTAGTCAAACTCATTACTTTACACATAAATTCAATGTTGAATTAATAATCCAACATAAACATTACAAATAATGCCTCTCCTATTAAAATGAATAAGATAGAACAATTTGAATTTTAAATTTGAAATATAAATATAAAGTGGGTTTGTGGCAGCTAATGACACTATTTTTTTGTGATGAAAATGTTAAGATAAGTTTCTAAAATTAATGATATCAAGAACTTGTGAAAATATTCATCGAAATGAATTCTTCAATGGCAATATTTGTTTTCAACATTTTGTTTACTTAAGCCTTACGCTATAACATACCCTGCTCGAACTTGCTAGCAAAAAAAATAAAAAATAAAAAAGAAAAAAGAAAAAGGGAAAAATAAAGCATTTCCCCTTAATTGGGATCCGTAAAAATCAAATAATTAATTTCGCTCGCTCGCCAAGATTTATGCAAAAGTTTTACATCCACACCTTGGGATTCGGATGTAATTACAATTTATATGCGTCGCGTATCTTGGCAGAGAGAGAGAGAGAGAGAGAGAAGGGGGGGGGGGGGGGGTATTAATTTAAAGCGAAAGACTGAAGAAAACTAAGTTGGTTAAAAAGAGGAGAGAAGAGAGAGAGCACACGAAAACCAAATCAGATTGTAGATAGAATTGAGTGAGGTCACATGGTGAAGCAATGATGAGGAGGAATAAGGAATTGAATTGCTTTATTCCCTTGCGTGCATCATCTTCATAATTCATTCATCTATCATACTATCATACTATCTATTTATCTATTTTTATTTTGTTTGCGCGCCTTTCTTAGAAACAAAACAAAACAAAACGCTGATTGATCTAAAGAAAGACTCGCAAAACCGCTTGGGACTCGGGCCCCATTTAGCAAATGCGGCGAATCCCGAGGTTCCTTTTTTAAAACTAAATATAAGGCTGCTGTGACCATCAGACAACACCATTTCCCCTCCCGAGGCACCATTTTTTTTTTCTCTTCTCTTCTCTCGCTGTGCATTTCCATCACACATTTCTTAAAACCACACGATTTCATATTATTTAACGTATTCCAAATACAAATAAGACATGCAATTGATTATTCCCAACTCACAGGGAAAATATATTTTGGCCATAATCTTCGTATTTTTTATTTTTAACAGATTTTTTTTTTCAAAATTTTCCCAAACTTTTACATTTCGGTAACAATTTTACAAATGATATATTGGAATCACAACACGGCATGATTTGGTAGACCGGTGTTATCAAATTCGGATCATAGCAGTTTGGACCAATGTTGTAAAAAATGGTCTTAACAATTAATTAATAATTTGGCTAATATAACATCAGTGTCATTTTAGTCTATATAACACCAACTCTAAAACCTATCAAATTGACTTCGAACGACTAATTCAAATTGTTTAAACCGATTTACATTATGAGTGATGCGTTTACATACAATTTTTTTTTATATTTTCGAGTTATTTTAGTATCAAATCAAGCGGTAAAAATATTGAAAAATAAATGTATTAAATTAACTTCAAAACTCACACATTTGACCGCTTGACTTAATACTAAATAAATTTGAAAAATTATATAGTTTGCATGTAAACGCACAACTAATAAAGTAGATCGGTTTGAACGGTTTGGATTCACCGTTTGAAGTCGATTTGATGGATTTTAGAGTTGATGTTATATAGATTGAAATGACACTGATGTTATACTAACCAAACTCTTAAATAGCCTTTTAATCATTAAAGGTGGTCAAATTGTTACGAATACGTTTAAGGGATGTTTTTTGCGGATGAAAATGATTAATCAGCCATTTATCTGATTAATCGACTATTTTACTGTATAATCATCCATTTATTTCCGTTTATTCCAATTTATTCTAGTGAATATTTATTTTTTCTATGATAGTGTGTGATAATAAAATTTATAAATTATGTATTGTAATTTTATTTGTGTTTGGACATACATTCAATACTTTTTTATATGCTTTTTCCTTCTTACTTACTTTGAAATTGATTAATTATTATATGTATTGTAATTTTATTTATATACCATATATGTTTCTTACTTATTGATGTATTTTTTTCAATTAGTACGACATGTTCATTTATTAAACTAAATTTAGTGATTTTTATATTAGAATGTTTCATTTCTTTCAAATAATATATTATTAGTATTTGAAAAAAGCTTAATTCTTGAATTTATTTTTATTAAATAAATGTATTATTTACACATATAAATTGATTATGCGTTAAGAAAAAATAAATGTAGTGTCATGCTATAATAATATAACTAAGTTAAATTAAATTTATTTGATAATTTTAATGAGTTAAATAAATCATTTTTTATAGATTATGATATATATACATAAATTTTATAAAAATATTAAATTGTCTGCATTATTTTAATTAATTAACTGCATACTAATTAATCGATGCGTTCAACGACCGCATACCATTATTTACAACTCAAGTTTAATGAATGGAATCTAGAGTCCAAATCGGTTCAGTCTTATACAAGACGTGAAAAAAAAAAAAGACAAAAACTTGATGAACGTACGGATCAGCTTTCGAATAAACCGGCAAATTAGTTTAATGTGCTTTTTTTTGTTTTACAAATTCATGTTATCAAAATCGAACCGTCTATCGACTTGGTCACGGCTCGGGTCAGCGGTTCAATGGTTGGATTGTTGAATCAATCAGTTTGGCCGCTCATTTTCATATGATAAATTTTCGGTGAATGTATGGCTGTTTATAATGAGAAAAGATAAATTAACAACACTTATTTTGACAATCTCGACGAACAAGACTTTTCAAAATGATTCGACTAAAATTAAAATGTAAATTTTATAAATTTGTTATTGGACATTATAGATAATCTAACAGTTTAATTTGATGCAATTGTAGCATTGATACTTATGGGTGAAAACAGAGCGGAAAATATTTGATTTGTATTCAAAAAATTAAATATGAATATATGTATCTGAATATTTTTATGGATATGAATACGGATATGATTTTAAGTTTTAATTATTTGTATCCGGATGATAGAAATATACTATATATAGTTTAACATATATTATGGAATAAAAAATATTTTATTCATCAATATAATTATAAAAAATTATATGAACTTTAGTATTCTATTATAATATTTATATATTTTTTTAATAAGTATATGATCTGATATGTATCCGTCCATTATCTAATTCGTAATTATATCCGAAAATTAAAAACAAATATGGATATAATTTTATTACCATCCGCTCTATATCTAATTTGTTCTCACTCTAAATTGTATGATAAATTATTAATTTTAAATCGTTGAAATTTGATGTACGGTCAACATATACTAAATTTTTTTTTTTAATTATAAAGATATCTATATGAGGTCAAGTACTAATAAAATTAATCATAATATTATCCTAATTGAACAGTTTACAAGCGTATTGTCCTATCATTTAGTATAAACTATGGTGTTGATCCACAGAGACTACATTTGAGTAGTATAAGTTTGAAATATTTGAACAAGCTAGACTAAATTCAAAATTTAAGAATTTTGAAAGTTAAATTCCTAAATCAAGAAGGATTCATAAATTAACACAAATCTTAATAAAGGAAGTTTTCCGGTCTCTAAATTCTTAGGAGTTTTCGGCTTCATTATAATACCTAATTATTACCTAATCAATTTACTTAAACTAAATTTTTGTTGCTTGATTTGAGGGATTTTAATCCACGATTAGTATTTACCCATTTTCATAGCATAACACCCTATCTAGGAAAAATCTTTTTCAATGTTGCTAACCTAAACGAATTATTTTTTAATTATCCAAATGCTATTATTAGTCACCAACTTTATATAATGATCCTAAATTTCGAATTTTGATTTCCCGAAGAGTTCTTAAGTCTCACGACATTGAGTATTTAAATTAAGTTGGTGAAGTAATCAATAACCAATATTTGATATGATGACAAAAAGTAATATTCTCTGTATAGAATGTTGTAGATTTGAAATCCAAAAATATTATTTTTTACATATATTAAATAGTTAGATAACTTGAACTCTAATCTTTATTAAAAAGTTGGTGAAGTAATCAACGGATCTGATTAAGTTTGCATTGACTACCCCAGTTTTCATGCATACATACTCTAATTTCAATTCTTGTATCAAGCTATTAAAAAATGTACTTTGTCTAAACCGATTATATATATTTCAAAATAAAACAAATATACAAAATAAGCATGCAAAAAATAAATCAACTACACAACAGAAAATTTAATCCAAGTAAATCAATTAAACGACAACAAAGTATCAAGTTAGATGTCTAAACTCTTAAGAAAAACTACTAAAAAGGTAAATAGGATATAATAAACTATAAAAATTAAGGAGAGCAAAATGAAAGAACAAATTCTAGAATTGTCTATTTCTTTCAAAGCTCCTGCCTAAGTAACAGGATGTATCCACATAGTTTCGGAAGAGAGAGGCAATTGTCTTCTTGAATTTTAAGTTTTAGTTAAAATTAGAATGTTTTGAACAACTTTGCTTTTTCTGAAAAAAAATTTGCCTTTTTTTTAAATATTTGATTTGTAATTCGAATTAAATTTAGAGTTAAATTTAAAATAATTTATTGAATTATTATTGATAATTTTAGAATTATAGGTTAGAGAATAAAAAATTATAAATCATATTATTGAAAAGTACAAGTTAAAGTATTATTTTTTATCGAGTATCTAGTTAGTTAATAAAATTAAACTCAATTAGTTATTTAAACCTGATATTCTTTTACTCCCTAACGAAAATCCGTGCTAAGTAAAATCTGATTTTTCTATATTTTTTTAACTTTTATACTAATCCTAATACTTAAAACATTCAGGTAGTTTCTAGAGATGTGTTCGGAAGTTTTCAGGAAGTTTGGAGATAGAGGAGTGGAGAAATTGCTCAATAACCGCTTCTTGCGCATTTGTTTCAGGTCGAAGTTTTGTTCTAGACATAACTTGTGTAATTTTGCCCCTATCTGTTTCGGCTCGAAATTGCTTTTCAATCTTCTTTCGGCCTAAATGGAGACTTGAAAGGTAGATTTGTATTTAGGTCATAACTTGGTCATCTCAACTCTCATTGAGGTGAAATAAAATTTACTACAAAACTTACAAAGAGATCTACAACATTCGTGTTTCGAGTTTCCTCTGATTGAAAATGTACAATGCTCATAAAATTGTCCAAAATGAGTTCTCCATTTCTCTTCAAGCCTTGGCCAAGTTTTAACGTCCTGTTCTTCATTTCCTCATCAATTTGTGCTCCAAAATACTTAAATTTTCTTCATATCCGCACACAATTTCAAAAACTATGATAGTAATCCAACCTTATTGCTAACATAATCTAAATCAAGATATTTGATCTATTTTTATAATAAAACTGTAATTAATATTTATATATTAATTTTGCACTAATCAATGTCTCTAAAGCATCTCATTAAATAAAGAATTGACTTGGCCATATCAATGTCTTAAATTACTGACACTGAGCCCCACAGAAGAAAGCCACTGAGAGCACACAGGGCAAGTGCCACAACCATCTCAGTTTCCTTTCACTTTTGTCTCTTTCTCTATTTTTCCTTTCTTTTATTTCTTTGCAAGTAATAGTAGTAGCTTTGTAGCTTTAGCTTTTATTTGAAAAAAAGGGAAAAAAACAAAAGAAAAAAAAAAAAAAACTGAAGCGTTACTGCGTTATTGTTGAATTGAATGATTAGAATATTTAATGGAGAGGGCCCACAGGGCAGGGAGATGGAGATGGAAAGGGAGAGAAATAGAAATAGAAACAGAGAGGGCAAGGAATCCGTGTGGCGAAGGCTTTTCATTCACCAGTCTTCTCTTGTTCAGTTGTTCTTCTCCTCCTCAGTATTCACACACAGTAACTCCCGCACTCACTCACTCTACTGGAATTGTTAGTGCTAATTAAGTAAGGGAATTAATAGTTAGTAGTAGTAATTGATTGCATTTGGTAACTCCCTTTGACCCCGTTCAATTCCAATTCCATTTAATACCTTATTTAGGGGGATTAGTTATCTCCGATCTCAGCCTCAGGAGAGGAGAGGAGGTCATCAGATAGATAGATTTCTTCTAATTGCTCTGCTAGATTTGTCCAAATAGTAATACGGGGGAGCTTGTATTTACAAGGAAGGAGAAAACAACCAACGACCAAGTGCTAGCATCAGTGAAGACAGCACAAATAGCCAGATGGATCCCCCGCGTCGCTCCGGCGCCACCAGCTGCGATCTCCACCCGCACGACGACGCCTTCTCGGGCAGCTTCTGCCCCTCCTGCCTCCGCGACCGCCTCGCAGGACTCGACGCCTCCGCCTCCCCTTCCTCCGTTCCAGCACCCGGCCGCCGCTCCACCTCCTCTCTCCGTGTCAGATCCCTTTTCTCCCAACGCCCCTCCATTCCCTCCTCCTCCGCATCCGCCTCCGCCTCTTCTGCCCACCTCCGCCGCTGCAAGTCTTTCTCCCTCTCACACCCGCCGGGCAGTGGCAGAGGCAGAGGGTCCACAATCCATGAAGAAGAAGAAGACCTCAAGCCCATGAAGATCCACTTAGATCTGGAGTCCCATTCTCACTCCAGGCCCAGACACTCCACTTCTATACCCTCTAATTCCAATTCCAATTTCTTGATCAGAAAGTGGCACCAGTGGCGCGGCAAGCACATCCACAGGAAGCAGCAGCATTGCACCAACAACCTGGCTGCCGCTCCTCCCATGCCCCTGCCTCATCTCGTCCCCCATGGCCCTACCATCACTGGGTCCCGCCGATCCTGCGATACTGAACCCCGCTTCTCTGTCGATGCGGGTCGCATCTCCTTCGATTGCCCGCCCCGCTTTTCTTTTGATGAACCCCGAGCTTCTTGGGATGGGTACTCAGCCTCAGCTCGACCCATCAATTATTCTCGGTTCCATCCTGTGCTTTCTGCAGCAGACTGCGCACTGGACCCCGCAGGAATTCGCCGGTACGATGATCAGATCCCTGTAGAAGATGAGAGTGCAATCCCGGGCTCTCAGGCTCAGACCAGGGATTATTACCTTGACTCGTCCAGTTCCAGTCGCCGCAGGAGGAGCTTCGAGAGGTCAGCTTCCATGCGAAAAGGGCTCCAACCCCAACTTGAAATTGATGCGGAGCATAGGTCCATACCAGCTTTCAATTCTAAGGTTTCACCGGCAGGCAGTGCCGAATTCTACCACTACCACCATGCAATTGCAACCAGGGATGGGGAAGGCATGTCAGGGAGCTTCAGTTCTGTTTTCCAGGACCCATGCAAGTCTCAGATTGCTGAGAAAAAACCCAAAAAATGGACCAAAGGATGGAGCCTGTGGGGTCTGATACAAAAGAAGGGGAACAGCAAGGATCAATCTGCAAACACAAATCATGTGTCGAGCAACCATCCTGAGCATTTTATGAGATGCAATAGCAGCATTAGTGCAAGGAGTTCATTCAGCAGTTACAATGCTACTGGTGGAAGCATGAGAAGAAACAGTGTTGACATGATTAACATTAACAACACTCACACTAACACCAACAATGGGTACAGCAAGAAGAGAAGGGATGAATTTGTTTTGGAAAGAAATCGGAGCGCGCGCTTCTCTCCAGGTCGAGTGGATAACAGCATGCTGAGGTTCTATTTGACTCCAATGATGGGAAACCAGAGCGGAAGGAGGAGTAGTGGGGTCAGACCAGTCAGTACAGGTTCGCAATCACTGTCTGCGAGACCTGTTCACCGATTGTACTGAAAAAAGGAAGAACACAGCTCCTCCATTCATTGATGTACAACTAGTCAGTCAGTTAAATGCAACATGTTATATGTAAGTTGTAGCTTTTCGCCTTTAGTCTTCTTGTATGTTGTTGCATTGAGGAGAATAGGTCAATTAATTGGTCAGATATATATAATTAAATGAAATGAAATTAAACCAAATGTCCTCATTTCTGATTACAATTCCCTATATTACCTCGTGATCGTTTAATTATAATTACTTTTAGTTGGTCGTAAGTCGTAACCTTGAGTGTGAATTTCCAAATTAATCTTTTGCTCGTAAGAGAGACAAATGAGTAGGGTGGATGCTTGGAGTCCGTGGCTATAATTGCTAAGGCTGTACACAACCACGATGGATGGTCCAAAAGTGCTTGATAATATATAGTATGAATTGCACATAATTATCATAGATAATTAGGAGCACGAAGAGCAATTGACCAGAGACTTTTTTTTTTTTAAAAAAAAAAGAAAAAAAGAAAAAAAAGAAGCAAAAAGCTCATTTCATTGCTGAAATTGAGTTAAATGCAAAATATGATGTTGGTCTTTAAGTTGTCAGTAACCTGGACCAACTACCAACTGCAAAAGAAGTAAAATAAATCAGTGCATACATCAACATAAGCATAATATACGTCAAGCACCAAAAGTAATTAAGAGTTACTAAAACTAAGCCACTTAGTAAAGAGGCGAAACTATTAACACTGCTGGAGCAAAACAAGCATCCTGAGCTTCCATTTTTTATTTGCATTTTCTACAAATGAAAATGGAGGATGAATGTGATACATGGGTAAAGGTCAACCTTTGCAAAATTGCTCATTCTTTTCTCTTCTTCTCTCCTTCTCTTTCAAGATATGTCAAGTCAATGTCAATTTTATTTCTTATCATGTCAATGATGTCATCTCTCACACTCCACACACACAAACACAGACACGAACAGTAAAAGAGAGCAGAGACGGCCATGGGGATTGGGTTGGGGTCGGGGTCCATCAAATGTGTCAGCCAGCAAGGATGGAAATGAGGTGCATAGTAAGCACTAATTATTAGCTAACAATGATTCCTCCTGCTTGGAGCCTTCAATCGAATCCAACACCCACACGTAAACATAGCATAGCATGTTAATAATTAATTAATTGTTGAAATTCCATCCAGACGTTGCTTCATCTTTCACTTTCACTCCAGGAAAAATTAATTAATGCGTTTTGACTAACTAACTAATATTCATCACTCGACGTATTGTGTAGTTGCTAAAGTTTAGAGAACTGGCATGTAACTGATCAACTTGCGCATATTAGGAGGAGAAATAAGCAGAGCTACAAAATAATCTCTAATTTGGTCCAATATATGTTTCCATAAGTAGGTTAGGTTTAGTAGGTAATAAATCCTTGTCATGGAGACTACATTATAGCTAGGTTTTGTTAGTATAATTCAATCAGCAAGCACGTCTTAACAATTACAAATTGGTTGACAAGTAAAATAAATTATAAATTCTCTTCATCCCATGACCCCAACTCATACTGTATGGATCGAACACATACTGAGCAAAAGCTGCTGCATTTAGAGTGGAAAAAATGTGCTGTGCCGTCAAGGGCGGATTCAGAATTTTTATCAGAGGAGAGATAAAAAAATATCAAATTGGATTTAAATTTATTAACTAATTGGGTACTTGATAAAAAACAATATTTTGACTTATATTTTTCAATACCCTGACTTATAATTTATGAACATATGACTTATAATTAATATTACCGAGTGAGTCTATGGTACTATGCATATTACGATTTGGCACCGTGCTACGGCTCTATATTCGAGTTTTCAAATCCTAATGGTCGATCCGAACCGTTCATCTTGTTCTCCATATTAATATGTGTTTGGAGACCACATTTTACATTTTTTGAAATTTTTTTACTATTTTTTTAGATTTATTGAAAATCATTGTTTTTGAATGGTCTAGAATTTTCAGATCAAGTAATGTTCTAAATATCTAAAAAAATAGTAAAAAAATTTCAAAAAATATAAAATTTGGTTTCCAAACACATACTAATATGGAGAACAAGATGAACGGTTCGGATCGACCGTTAGAATTTGAAAACTCAAATATAGAGCTGTAGCACGGTGCTAACCCGTGATATGCATAATACCATAGACTCACTCAATATTACCAATTATAATTCAAAAAATTTATTTTGATTTTAACACTAAATTTAACCTGAATTATAAATCAAACATCTAGAGAGGGCAAAAAAATTTACAGGGATGGGCAAAGTCGATTGATACCAATAGATCACCACTAAAACTCGAAATCCAGGAGGGGCGGCTGCTCTCCTGTGCTACAGTAGATCCGCCCCTGCATGCCGTGCCGTGACCAAGTGAACAGTGATCTGTGCTGTGTCGTGCCATGCTATGCTGTGACCAAAATGTGTAGGGGTGGTCACGGCACGTGAGTCACACCGCGTGCCATGACTATTCACGTGCCGTGTCCAAACATAACTAGTCACGTTTCTCATGTTTAACTATTTTTTTCATAATTTAAGTTAGTTTATTCAAGATTCACTATTTGATTAAGACCTAACGGTTCTAATTACACGTGCCGTGCCATGATTGGATCTTTCGCGTGTCATGCCGTGATCAAAATGTTAAGGGATGGTCATGACACGTGACACGCGAGTCACGGCACAAAACAATAACACGTTCCATGCCGTTATGTGATGGGACAGACTCCGCCGTGCCATTTTTCCCACACTAGCTGCATTACAATTGGTATTTGATTCTTACAATAGAGGACAGGGATGTTTGCATGCAGAGGCACCTAAAACTAATAGCACTTTTACACGACATGAAATTTATTTATTTTGATCTACATGAAGAAGACATCAACTAATTATATTCAAACTTGAGTTACTAATTTTTAAATTGCATTGCAGCAGGGGTCCATATGTATAATATTTTTTTGATGTAGACCATATGTATAATATTATTATCTAGCTACTGATGTTTCTGTTTCTGTACTTCAGGGATGCAGAGCAGATGAATTTGTTTGCTTCTACATATTATAGTGTGGATGTGTGTGGAAGGGCGAGCGTGTCTAGAGAGAGAAAGAGAGACATAATTAATATAACATAACTTTATGTATGCGTCAATATATGCATCAATGTATCCAATACGTAATTTCATGATGACTGGCAGCCTATTCAGTGTGAGGAAAAAAAAAATGAAATTACTCTTTGTAAGTACGAGTGCGGGTTAGATGTTTAATTATTATTAACAAAAAAAATGTGCTAATTTGATGGTCAAAAGTCACAATATTAAGGCTAAAAAGAGAATAGTGTAAATTTAATTTAGTTAATTAGTCAGATGATTTTGATCAGGTAGGCACAAAATATCGACAAGAGTTCCTGACGAATCGGAACGAAGTAGTGGATAGGTATCTAAAAAGGTCATGGTACGATCGGATATGTCTCCGTCACAGTACATGTGTAGGTTACGTGCCTTGATCATCCAAGTGGCGTGACCATCTTTCAAAAATTTAGCACGGTAAGACATGTTACGTAAAAGATTTGGTTACAGCATAATATACAGTCACTTGTAATTAGGACCGTTAGATCTTAATTAAATAGTTAATATTAAATAAACTAATCTCAATTATGAAAAAAAAAATTAACGAGATAAACGTGACTGCACGTTTGGACACGTCATGTGTGGTCATGGCGTGATTAATGTGTTGTGACCAAAGGTTTAAATAGCGTTTATCGCGTCATAGCAAAACGACTAAAAAAATGATGATATGCCCATATAGTGCCACTATAGCGTGCTATAGCATTAATAACGCTACAGCTTTTATGGTTCAAAAATGCTATAGCGTGCTATTTAGAACCCTAGTTGTGACCATTCACGTGCCATGACCATCCTTCCAAATTTGATCATGACACGTGATCCAAAATACGATGTGACTAATCACGGCACGGAACATATTTATATCTTTAGTAGCGGTTTATTTTTTTCTCCTAACAAATCAATAATTCTTTTAAGTCGAATAGCTAAGCGGGTTGTGTCTTTTTTTTTTCCTTTATTTTATGCAAATCAATCTGAGCTGACTTACTTTTCTGCGCAATTTTCTTCTACTTAATTGTAAATTAAATTCAGAAGTAGGCATTATATCTATTCAGGAGTAGACACCAGTATAAAATACTACTGAATTTTAAAAAAAAGAATCAAATTCAGAAGTAGACACTTGTCTAAATGTGATCCTTCTGAATTTGTATTCTATGTATTGGAGAGGATTACTCTCACTTTATGGTTTAAGATTAAATTTCAATCGGTTTGAGATTTAGGCTACAATAGAGAGCAGTATTTTTGGGCTGTGATATTTGTGCCAAGTTAAAAAAACGGTACAGATATGAGGTGTTGGAGACAATGTGAATTCGATCCTTCTTGGATCCGCCAGTGGATGAGAGGGAAATGATAATTGCTTAATTTGATTGATGCCTGTACTCTCAGATTCATCTCTCTCGATCGCCAATCAGTTATTGTACATGTTCAATATTCAATTCTTTATTATTTTCTCCTTTACCCCATAATTGATTGTTTGATACTACTTTTCTGAAATATGAAAACAAAACATGAACTCTGTTGCCTATTTTAACTAGCTTCGACTTAAAAATAAGAAAACAGAGAGGATAATAAAAGGGGGAGGAACTCTAAAATAGCTGGGCCTTCCATTTTCCTTTCTATACTGAAAATTGAGGGAATATGATATGAGCCCTAAACATAGTTTGGGACATATGAAAATAAATACACGATGACAAATCAAGGATGATAAATTCAAAGTCTAAGCAGCAGCCCCGACCGGGGTCTCGGCCTTGAGCCGGGATGAGCCATAAAGTGTTTCTTCAAAGCGTATGATCTCATTCTTGGATCCATATGCAACCTGAGTGCGCTCGTCAAGGTTGGTGATAACTTTGTCGAGCACTGATTTCGTGCCATCGCTGCTGTAACCCCCGGCCTTCTCAATCAACAAACCGAGTGGTGCCACTTCAAATAGGAGTCTCAACTTTGCCTTGGTGGTCGGGGATATCACGTTGGTGAATATTCCCTTCTCCTTCACTATGATCTGTACAATTAATGCACCATGTCCGTATCACATATATATTTGTCTTTCTTTTTTTATTTCTTTTTTTTGTTTGGTTTACTAATTAAATAGTTACCTGGTTGACATCAGGAACCATTCCTCCAGTGTAGCGCAGTGTGTACTTCTCTTTTACATAATAATCGATCAACTACATCACAGGCAGGAAAGAAAATAAACACACACAGACAAATATATATATGAGGAGGGCTCAAATGCACCATTGTTTTCATGTCCCAATCATATTCCACATCATTATCTTTGATTTCAAAGACAAAACAGACAATCCTAACCGCTAAACATGATATCTACATATATATGGACAACTATAACAAATTGGATTTGATTTAAGCTATATATTTTGATCTCGGTGGGTAATATTGTTGTTTTTTTTAGTAAAGGTTGGACGTCAAGCCACCAAAGTAATTACTATCTCTATTATTACGATCAATGTTTTTCTCCATCCGGATTTCAAAACCATTACCTCCCACATCAGAGACTATGTACATGGTATTATTGTTGTGGTAGAACCATAAATAATTAACCAAAAAGGTTGGATCAACTGTATGGGAAATAAAATAACAGGTTCAGTAAATGTATATATACTGGTACCTTGCTGTAATCAGGGTTGTCGGAAGTAGCTCGGAGGTTACCAGGAGAGAACATCTTCCCTTCCCCGATGGAAATCGTGTCTTTCACATGTTGCCACTTGCCTTCGTCTAGAAGAAGGAACTCATGGGTCCCGGGGCAATCCTTCAGAGCGAGCACGTAGGTGGTGCGGGGCCCGTAAATTCCCATGGCGGCGGCCGCCTGATCTGCACCAGTGATGCCGGTGAGCTTGTCACCGGGCCAGACACCAAATATGGTTCCTACAGTGAAGTTGGTGTCCACAATGCTTGACCCGTCCAGCGGATCAAACGCCACGCTGAATCCGCCTGTAGTGCATGTAGTGCAGTCAATCAATCAATTAAATAAATAATTAGTGAGATCATCCAATAAAATATGTTAGAGATAATTAAGTTAACCGCATGCATGTTGATCGATGTACTTAATTACCTTCGACAGGGCCGCCCATGTCCTGTAACTCGGGCACCTCCTCAGAGCAGGCATACTTACAGACGTGAGAGTACTGCAGAGCCTCGAAGAGAAGCTTGTCGGCAAGCATGTCGACAGCCAGCTGCTCGTCACCGAAAGAGTTGACGCATGCAGTGCCAGAGCAGGAAGCGGTACGCACCTTGAAGGAGATGGTGCGAATTGCCTCCCCCATGCACATCATCAGCCGGATGAGGTTTTTGTCTGGCGTTGCTTTCGCCAGGAACTCCTCCAGGCTGTCCCCGATCTCACACTTGGTGGCAAGAGCAGAACGGCGAAAGGCCTTAGAAAATCTGGTTGAAGATGATCTAATTGATTTCACACGCAATTGATCTCCGCCAAATGACCTCAAGTTAATCCCCTAATTAGTAGTAGAGTTTACATGAATTAATTATAACTAGTATTGTACTTCAAAAAAAAAAAAAATTATAACTGGTCTCAGATGTAATACATGCATGTCCACCAGATATATATCTAATGCATATATATACATATATGTGTGTGTGTGTGTGTGTGTAGAGAGAGAGAGTGAAGTTGACTTTAGCCAATAAGTGAATTTGGTACCTGGTTTCTGTGGGGTTGTACAGCTGAGCATTGAGTCGCCATGCGCGGTCGAGCAAATACATTTTTTGGAACGGCACTCCGAGCATAACTTGCCATACTTGTCTCCATTTTTAAAATTTTGAACGGTAATTATGAATATTAAAAATATGAGATGTATATATAAATTGAGACGTAACAAAATATATTATGCTAGCTAGCTGCTTGGGTTTGCTCAAGCAGCAGTAGCAGCTTGTGTTTTTTGGAGCTTAGGAAAAATAATTTTGGGTGAGAGGCAGAGAGAGGCCAAGGAGTAAGGGGGGGGGGATAACTGATAAGCAATAAAATGACTTGGTGTGAACACGTGGCAAAGAGAAAGGAGATATGGGACGAGTGAGAGGGTGAGGCAATGCCCATGATCCATTTGTATTCATTGGTATCCATTGGTTTGTGTGGCTGCTCAATCCTGAATTCCCATTTATTACTTTTAACGTAATGTAATGTGCCACTTGTTGCTTGTGTTTCTTTGATACAGTCGGGTTAGCAAGAAACTAACCCAATAAAAGTTTTATCTGCTACCCATCCTCATTCCTCTACTCTCAGTAACGGAAAGGTAATTATAATTAATTATATTATTTTTTTTATCCTACCCAAAAAAAATAAAAATGTTTGTTCGTAAAGAATTTTCACCTGCTGATTAAATTTCGACCGGTCAAATGAAATCAACGGTCAGAATTGAGTTTGGTGTATATCACATATATCAATTAATTCCTTAAGCGCCAGAGACTCATTATGTACATGGAATGGACCAGATCGAACTTGCAGCAAAGTGTGATCTGTCAATTCAAAAATAGATCGAGTTCCTGTTTAAATTAATTCTGCGGCTCCTTAATTAGATCGGCTCCATCTGTCAATTCAAAAATAGATCGGCTCCATCTGTTATATATAAATATAATTAATTAGGGATCATCTCATCTCATCTCTTATATACCACCTACTCCAAAACCAAATCCAAATTCAAATCCAGCCTCAGCGAGCAATTAACATGGAAGCACCGAAAGAGAGCAGCATTCCCGCACCGGCGCAGGCTCAATGCCAGGCCCAGGTGACCAAGACAGAAACAGATGAACAAGTCATAAAAGAAGCAAGCGAAAGCAGCCCGTACGTGCAGTATGAAGGCCTTGAGGACTACAAGATGAAGGGCTACGGTGCCCATGGCCATCTTGCCACTGTCGACCACCCACGCCATGCCGGCGCAACCGATGCTCCCACTCCATCAGGATCTGCCGTGAGTGCACTCCGTGACCACTAGTTTCTAGCTCCTCTGCTCATCATCATCCATTCACTTCTCATACGTTTGCTTTATTTGCTTCCGTTTTCCAAGCCCAATTAATGAATTAATACGATTTATATACATACATACATGTGATTTATCTTTGTTAATTAATTAGTTTGATCTTTATTTCAACTTGTATAACTAACTAATGGACAGAGTGAAAAGCCTTGATTAATTGATACTCAATGAAATTATTATATTTCTGATGTTCCAAAAAATATTCGTTCAGTCAGAGTCATGAGTCAGTCACTGGTGTAATCAACCAACATAATTAAATTTTGTAGTGCAATTAATTACTTATCTTCTCGAATAATCAATAGAGGACTCAAAACTGGCCCAACGAATATGAACATATATACCTTTATACAGGGCAGCCGGTACTGTTACTGTTGCTGCTTAATTATTTCAATCAATTTTTAGTTACATAGTAAAATTAATTGTAATTGAAAGCTCCTATATACAAGCATCCTCTACTGTGAAACATATACAAGCTCCTTTACAACACAAAAAAAGCGAGGAACACCTCTGCAACCTTTTTTTTCATATAAGAAGAAAATAAAGCTGAATCAAATAAGCCTACAACATGTTCGAACGGCCCAGGTGCTGAAGAGATGCAAGAGAAACAACTCTTACTCTTTAATAAATGTGCATGTTTGACCAAAATTGATTACCACCTTGATATATATCTTCTACAAGGGCAGCTACTCGCTTTAGGATGGATAATTAAGATGCATTCAAAACTAAAGAGAATTGATCAGTCAGTCAATGATTTTCTCGCCGGTGGAGAAGAGGTTCCATATCACTGTCCCCACAAGATAAAGTCCCACCGACACTTTGAATACATCATCCCATGAGCCTGCAGTTGATATAATATTAGACATTCAAAAATCACTCTGAACAACTTGTGTACAAAATAAATGTTGTACACAAACTAATTATTAATGATACCATTCAATTTTACTCTAAGTTAAAAGTTGCAGGTAAATACACACACACGCACTCATTGGGCAATTGGGCAGGTGTCATTAACAATTGAGGCTCATGAGTTGATTTAAAATACAAAGGGAGATGGTACGATTTGTACCATGCTGCAAAATGTAGCCAGTTGCTGCTGTTCCAAGAACACCAGCCATAACTCCGGCGGTATTGGATAGACCTAGCAGCACACCCTATGTACAAACACAGAAGATGCTTAAGTTATTACATATATACATACATCAGGCACTCAGGCTGCATTATCTTTTCTTCACAATTGTCAAAGCTAGCTACCTTCTCCATTCCATAAAAAATAATAATAATAATAATGAAGCAGATTACTTACAGCGTATCGAGGACCAATGTCTTGATGATTTGAGTACAACCCAGATTGTGAGAATGCATCAGTTCCCTGTGGATTTCAACATACAATAGCAAAAGGGTTAAGTGTTCTGGTGACATTGAATAAGTGAAGGTATTTTGTTTTTGATTGAATTATATGACGACAAGAAAATTGACAGATACATGATCAAAATTATAAAGAAAAAAATTTAGACATACATACCTGGCTGCAAGCCATGCACAAGACAGCCATTACAGGAGAATGAACATTACTTAGTTGAGTGAGAAAGAAAGCAGGACCCAGAAAACCAATTGATTGCATCACCTGCACAACCCTAACCATTTAACAACTAAAGCTACATACAGCCAAGTAGAAGAATAAAATGACAACTAAAACTAAACGATATTTACAAATATAGTTAACAAATTTGGGCTTTTAATTTATTAGGGATTAGTTATTATACCTTACGAACTCTTGTGACAGATAGGCCTTTACTGATGAGAGTATCAGCAATCCAACCGCCCATGTTTGCAGAGAACGCCATAGTTAACCACGGAAGCACACAGAGCAACCCTGACTCTGTTAGGTTGAACTTGAGCACCTGTATATTGATTCAACAATGTGCGTACATTCACATTCAATTCAAGCTCTGATGATTGATGTGTACAATCAATCAATCAATCAATGTTGAGTAGTTAGACTTAATTAATTATGCATGGGTTCCGTTCCAATCTAATAAAGCTACCTGGTTGTAGTAAGTAGGCATCCATGTAAGCAGGATGAATGTGCCCCAGTTGTGGCAAAAGTGACAAAAGATGAGAGCCCAAACTGGTGGCTTTGAGAGAATCAACCCCCAGGGAATTGAGGTTACCGGCTCTTTCATTGAAGTTTTTGTGGTTATAAGGTGTTTCTCCTCTGCACTTAGCCCTGGGTCTTCAAAAGGTGAACTGTATGCCTGCATTCACATAATTTATTGAGAATGATATATCCTATTCGTAAGACAAACAAATTAATATATCGGGGAGAAGGAGGAGTGAGTGCATGATGAAGGAATCGAGCAGGAGAGGAGGAATGATACCTTACCTTACTATACCAGAGAGCAAACCAGACGGTGCCAAGAGAGCCAAAGGAGTAAAATACAGAAGGCCATCCATAATTATGGATAAGCAAAGGGGAGAATGCGAGGCCTGTTACTGAGCCCAGGTACATGCCGCTGTATACAAGAGCCAGAGATCTACTCCTTTCGTCTACTGGTATCCACTTGGATAGAATGTTGTTCATTGCTGGCATGGCCACCCCCTAATTAATTACAAATTAGGATAGAAAGAAAAAGAAAAGAAAAAAAAAAGTAAAATATTATGGTTATCTATCTTCACTTATCCTAAAGCAAAAGAATAATTAATCAGAAGGGGGATGGTTTGGTATAGGCGGAAATAAAATAAGAGACTAACCTCACCGATGCCCATGAAAGCACGTACAACCAGGAGAAAAGGCAAACCCAGCTTGGCTGCGACTGGAGTAAGAGCAGTGGCAATAGACCACCAGATAACCCCAAAGCCGAGCACAGTCTTTCCTCCTACGGTGTCAGCCCAAATCCCTCCTGCAATCTGGATATAGATAGTATATGAAATGTAGTGAAAATGAGGAGCAGAATAAGCAATTAAATAATTAAGTAAGAGAATGAATGAAAGAAAGAAAGAAAGAGACCTGAGTGAGAAGATAGCCCCAGAAAAACGAAGATTGGACAAGGCCGACGGTGGCAGGGGACCAGTTATACTCAGCGGACATGGGAAGAATTGCAATGCTCATGTTGACACGGTCCATGTTGCAGAGCAAGAAAGCAGAGAAGCAGAGCAGAACAATGATCCATCGCTTTGGAAATGTGTTGATGCTGTTACTTTTATTCTTGTTGTTGGTGTCTAAATCAGAAACAGAATCAAAAGAATTAGGAGAATGAGAGGGCTGTGGCTCTGGAGGGGCCTCAGACTTCAAGTCTGCCCCCGGCAGCACCCATCTCCTAATGCTGCTCTGCCTTGTGCTGCTGCTTCTGCTTCTGCTTCTGCTGCTGAACCCCCTTGATAAACATCTGAATCCAATATTGTTGTCTCTATTCCTATTTAGTCTATTTGTATGTCTATTTCTATTTCTAATTCTATTTCTATTGCTGTAACAAGAAGAAGAGAAAGAAGAACAACAAGTAGCAGTAGTAGCAGCAGCAGCTATATTAATAGAAGAAGGCGACGGGAGAGGACGGAGATAAGCTGCCGCTCCTAGCATCGCTGTGTCTTTTTTCCTTTCTCTCTATTAATTAACTGATTCATTCATGCATTTCATTCGATTTGATGAATTTGGGCAATGCAATTACGCAACAAGGGAAGGGAAGGGAAAGGACTCCAGAATAAAAATGAGTGGCCTCTAGCTAGCCACTTTCCTTAGAGAATGGAGAGGTGCTTGATAAATAAACAAAACCAATTAAAATAAATATCTAGATATTATATTTTTTTTTCTCTCTCTTTGCCAGCTGGTAGCCCATTTAGTTCGTGGAACAAGCGTCAAACTGGACCGCTGAAGAAAAATACTACTATCGCCTCTTAACATTAAGAAAACAGAATACAATAAATGGGGGCCCAATTACCCATCATCGAAGAGGCCCAATTTTGCTTATTGTTCAGGCACTTCAAAATTGCATTCCATCGAACACAACCACAAAGTACAAAAGAAAAAAAAGGAACAACAAAACAAAACAAAAAATATTGATTATTCTTTCTACAGTCCATTACTGAAGATTCCAGCTATTATTTTATTTGAGATCAGCTGCCCTCTATTATTAAATGAGAAAAACAATAATCTCATTAGTTGAAGGTGTATGTCAATGCTTCTTAGTTTTCCTTCTAAAAGGTCATCATCAATCATGCAAGCTCAGCACTAGGCTTCTTTGCAAACACCTTTTGAACCTGTTAATTGTTTGAGCCACAACACAATGAAAAGGGGCAAAAAAATCAGTAAAGAAAGAACTTGCATAGCAACATATAAAATATCCAATTATTTGCACAAAAGAAGGAGACCTGCTCCAAAGTCAAGAACATAATGACGTTCCATGAACCAAGCCGAGCAAAGTTTGGAAGAAAGCCCTTGTAGAAAGCCAGCGGTCCCTGTATTGTAACACCACAAGCAACCTTCTTAGACAGAACTCTCATGTCTTAACATGCCCGACATTTGCTGTTTAATTTGATATTCTTAAATTAAGTATATAAACCGATCAATAGTACCACCAATCTGAGGTAATATATGATAAACTAGAGAATACCAACTACATTTTTTAGCGTTATAAACTGGTTTAAAAATGATGTTAAGTTCAGGGAGTTAAGGCTTAAACGTACATCATTCTTGAGCGTCTTCACAAAGCAATCAAGTGTGCTCTTATATGATGAGTCTCCCATCATTCTCGATTTAACCTAAAAACAAGAACAACAAAAAAATCGACTATGAAAAAAATCTAACCACCACCCAAAACAAATGGCTGGCATAGTGGCATGGCAAGTTAAAAATTAAGAAATAAATAAGAAATGAGGTGAACAAGGGGAACATACGACATCAACAGGAGACCCAATACAAACAGCAAAGAAGCCAGCACCAAGTCCAGAAAAAAGGTGTGTGATCACATCATCCTTGAACCCTGGTATTTTCAAAATTGTCTGCACCCCAAATAAATATTATTAACAATATCACCTCAGAAGTCAGAAGCTATTGTTACTATCACGGAAACAAGAGAAACATGTTTAACAGTGGACCTGCTTCACTTGATCGTAGCTGGCTAGTTCGGCAGCATTGATGATTGCATTTCGCATAACATTGGGTCCAAGCCCAGTCCACAAAGCCCTTACTCCTTCCTACTTTTTGGGAAAAAATAATAATAATAAAGAAAAGTAAAAATTAATATTGGTACACCCTAAAAAAAGAATTTAATATTGATATAATTCAATTATGACAAACAAACAAGAAGCACTATTAAGAGCAGGTGAACCTTCTTGACAATTGTAGAGTAGGCATTGAGAGAGCCAGAGTATCGCCTTGGAACGCCAGGTGCCAACTTCCCCTCTGCCTGAAGCCTCACTTTCACAAGATCCGTTGGATTTGCCACCGTTATCGCAATTGCACCTTGTTCCCATTGAATTATTCAGATCAGTTATAGGGTAAGACTATATAAATATTTCAGGTCAGCATCTGATCCAACAAGCAACCTTCATTTCTTTGTGTCAAATTAGAAAAATATAGTTCTGATAAGGGACACTACTTAATGTTAGAATCACAATAGCATCTCAGACATGGAACTGAAACTGTGGGCCTGCCTCAAGATCAGCATTGTACCTCTGGAACAATTAGATACAGAGAAAATGCTTATGAAAGACAGGAATCATAGTATTTGTGCTGTACGTACCACTTGCAAGGCCAGCAAATATCTTCGTGGTTAGGGGAATATCTCCATGATGGTTGGGACCAACAGAGTAGGATTTTATCTGTCAATTAGGCATTGAGCACAAATAAGTACATACAAAAAAGCAAAAAAAAGAAAAAATAGAAGGAAAAAAACTTAAAATATAGCAATAGTAAAAAGAAGAAAAATAGATGAGTGAAGGTAGAGACAGGTTCATATAAACCAATTCGAAGGCCACCATAGATGCATTGGCGCTGCAATCCGGGGACGATGCCTTTCCAGAGAGCGGCAGCGCCCTCCTCTCGGGCGATGGTGGCAACAGTGCCAAGCATGCCTCTGTACTTGGGCAGCTCCACGCCCGGGCCGACTGCAACATTCTTCTGCAGCTGCAGCCTCACTTTTGCCGTGTCCAGAGGGATTGTGCACACCTACATGCATGCAATGCAAGCATCGAATTGAACTTAAAAATAGAAATCTCATTCATGATCTCCGCTTTTTCTCTCATTCTAGTTCCAACTTCTGTAAGGTTTTTAACTTGAGTACAGTTAATTAGTCAGTCCATTTTTCTCAATACATTAACTGAGTCATCTATAACAATTCTATAAATTTTCCTGTCCGATTGAGAAGTAATATATTAAATTAAATTAGAAGAGAAGACTAATGAAACATGAAAGATGATATAAGATAAGAAATGGGCATTAAAAGAGAATATTATTTATTGGATGATCGATTGGGATTGGGTATAACATACATGTGTTTGACAAAGAAAGAGACAAGGAGACAAGGAGACAAGTAAATAATTAGTAATAGAAGTAGAAGAGATTGAAATAGAATGTTGTTGAGAGGAAAAGAATGGGAGCTTAATTAGAGGTATGCATGCCATTGGTAAGTAGATGCAAGAAACTACATTAAATGAAAGCAATTGCTGTGAGTGATACACAGACAAAGAAAGAGACAAGGAGACACGGGGAAGGAGAGAGAGAGAAGGAAGAAAGATCGGGGAGCGAGATTTCAACCTCGGCGAAGCACGCGGCGATGGCGCTGCTGGCGAAGCGGCCAGCGAAGGAGATTTCAAGCTTGGGTCCTCCGTTATCCTGTTTCATCTTCTTCCTCTTTTCCTAGTGTATTATTTCTTCCCCTCGCTCGCTCGCTTAACCCTTTTGATTTGATTTAATCGAGTGATTTTTCACTTTCAGTTCTGATCAATAGATCAAAGGATCCACCCTTGCTTCCACTCTCTCTCTCTTTATGTTTTCCTCTTTCCTTGTCTATTTGTTCTCTTTATTTATTTATTAGGAATATAATAAAAAGAAGCCAGCCAGCACAACTCCAACTAGACGTAAGTTTTGATCAATTTGAAGTTTGCAATGCACCGTCAGGCGGGCCCACACGACCCCACTCTTTATTGCCGTATGGGCTTCTTTTTGGAAATCAAATCCTCTACTCACCGGTGAGTAGTATTTTTCATTATAAAAAAGTCTGATTAATCCGCGATTTAGTCATTAGCGGTGATTAAATAGTTATAAATTTTTTCACTAATTATTTCTGATTATAGCCGAGTGTTCTCGATTATTTCTGATTTTGTCCGTTCGACGACCGCATACCATTATTTACAACACTAGTATTTTCATGACTTCTATAGAAAATTAAGTAATTAATCAATCTGGATCACGTTTTTGGACTCTCAATAAATAAAATCGTAATAATTAATTACTCATTAGTATTCAATTATTTATAGACTAATTTGGTAACTTTTCTAAGTACAAAAAGATTGACTCGCCCAATGAACAAAAATAGAGAAAAACAATCCAGTTTGTCTTTTATAAAATAATTAGTAATACCAAAAGTTATCTAGAGAATAATTATTATAATTAATATAAATAAAAATAAAATTATAAAAAGAATACTACAAAATATCTTTTTATGAAAAAGTAAACTTATTTATGGGAGAGTTTCAATGCCATAAATTTTATGTGTAATTTGAGTTATAAATTTTCAAATATAAACAAAAAAAGTAAAATTTGAACATATTATTCTGATTTCTCTTAAATCAAATTTGAGGACAATCATTGCATTAGAATCTCTAAATTGGACATTTTATATCACAAAATCTAGTAACATTGGAACTTTTCTCGACAATCATTGCATTAAAATCTTCAAACTGGACATTTTAGAGCACAAAATCTTGTAGCATTAGAACCTTTCTCGAAAACACTCATCTATATTGTCCTCAAACTTGATTTAAGAGAAATTAAGGGTATTCAAACTAAATTGCACATATATAAGTTTTGTGGTATTGAAACCCACTTGTAAATAGGAGTGTCAATGGGTACGATACGGATAGAGTGGAAGTATTTTCATGCTCATATCACTAAAAATTGATTTTATTCATATCCTATCATTATTCATTAAGAATTGATTTTATCTTATCCCATCATTATCTGTCAAAATTATCGTATAACAAAACGGTAGCGGTTGAAGAACGAATAATACTAATATAATAATTCATTTTATTATATTTTAACAAACAAAATATCAAAACTCTTTCATTTCACACATACACAACATTACTAATAAAAAACAAACCAGTTCCAACTAAATTGCATTTTTTATAAAGCAAGAGAATTTAAAAACACAAATATCTCTTTGAACAAATTCAATAATTTAATTAAATAACAAAACAAACAAATGAAAATAACGTTTGTTTAACATTTTCTAATAACAAAAAAAATCACTAATTATTGTTCAAATATTGTTACATAATTTTATTTTATACAATTACTTTATAGTGTAACGAGTACGAAATAGTCTTTATCTGTATCTTTATACGTTTAGCTAACAGAAAAAAATATCCTTACTTATACTCATACCCGATAAATTAATAAAAAAAAACATCACCCATATCCACTTATCGAATACGGTACAAATAGAGTAAACGGTTGTATCATTGATACCCTTACTTGTAAATTTATTTTCATTCATATTAATTATAGTAATTATCCTCTAGATAACTTGTGGTATCAATAATTATTTTATAAAAGATAAACTAGATTGTTTCCTTTGTTAGTGTTCATTATGTGAGTCAATCTGTATGTAGTTAGAAAAGTTACTAAGTTAAACTACAAATACTAATGACGGATTCAATAATTAATTATTTGTGAAAATTTGTATTGGAAATTCAAAAAATCATAGCGCGTGTGCATTGATTAATTTTCATGAGTGGCAGAAAAATTCGAAAACAAAGAATTCTGAAATTCTCAATTCAACTGTCTATATATTCTGAGATCTGTACATAAAAAATTGTAAATTTGTGTATAAAAAAACTTTGAAGATTGAATTAGGAATTTCAGAGTTCTTGATATCTCTAAAGGATTTCAGCATATTTGATTCCGGAAAATCGGGTAGGCATATCGACACTACACACGTTTATATTAACACAACAATTTTATAAAAATTTAATGTATGGACAATTTTAACCCTCATTAAATGTTTCTCTAACTACCATTTTATTCATAATGTAATTAATATAGTGATCATTAAATTATTTAGTTTCCATAATTACTAGATTTTGTTTCCCTTTTTTTATATTTTGCATTCATGCATGTAAAATCAAAAGCTACATAAATTTGTTGATCTTTCCTTTTTCTCATGACTCATGGTACATATTTAACTTTTTTTTTGTAAATTTATTTATTTTTATATTAAGATACACTTGCTTTAATATATGATATATTCCAACTCAAATATTTTTAAAAAAATTATATATTTTTTTCTTCTTTATTTTGATACTTATAATCTATTAGTCTATTTTAATTAAAATTGTTAGCAATTTTTTTATTGATGTTTTGTAATTAATTTATATTTGTTAATTGAATAGATCTATCAATCCCCTAACTTATTAGAAGAAAACCTTGAAAATCAAGTTTTGAATTATGCAAATGAAAGCAATCAACTTCTTAATTTGAAGTTTGAAAATCGTGATGATATACTTCGTGTTGTTTGTAATTTATATGGTGCTAAAGGCTATCTATGCTAACAATTTACGGATTGTAACCAAATAAATTTGTTAGTTTGTAGTCTTTTGCTGTACTTTTAATTTATTATTTAATTATAAGTTGAATGTCAAATTATTCATGATAATTTGCATTCAATATGTTTTTTATATAAATAATAATGTTGTTTTCTTAGTGTTATTGCATAAAAAAAAAGATAAAATGTTAATAGACAATTTTTTTATAGTAGATTATTAAATATTTTTTTGTGAAGTCGTATAAAATAAATCGATATATACAATGTTTATAAATTTTAATAATATAATAAAATCAATTCACTGTTGTAATTTTCTCAAAAAATCTTAAACATTTGATTAAAATAAATAATGAATACTTATTATACGATAACATAAAGTTTATAAACATATTTTATTGTAACTTTTAAGGAACATATTTTAAAATAATATATGATTAAAAAAAAACATATTTTTTATGAAGTAACGTCCTTTATAAAACATAACTTTTAAGGAAAAACAATCATGTACTAATATATAAGAGAGAATTGGTTTTTAAAGGAAATACTTAATGAAGGGTAAAATTGTCTATATAGTAAAATATTTTGATGATGTTGTGTCAATATAAAATTAAGTTGTTTTAATATCATCACCCCGGAAAATCCTGTCCACCGGTGAACATAAAATTTGATGCCTCCTTGTTGGCTCCCAAGTCCTCTTATTCCTATTCCTCCTATGTTCCCACTTTCTACGACTATTTACCAACTCTTCATTCCTTAGAAACCTATTTTTCCTTTCCAATATCAAATTTTTCAGGCCAGAATCAATAAGAGCATGTTCGGATGTCATGGGATTAGATAGAATGTGATTTGATGGAAATGAGAACTTACTTTTGAAAAAACGGGAATCCACGGTTACAAATATGCATAGAATTTATTATAGGAATGTAATGAATTGAGTGTTCGGTTGTAGGCGGAATTAGTTGTGAAAAATATATTTTTTTTCTAAAATATTTGATAATATACAATTCTCTTTATCAATAAAATTATCAATAATATAATTAAATAAATAGATTGAACAATAACATTACATTTGTTATTAATTATTTTTTATAAAATAAAAAATATTTTTTATAATTAATTTAAACCTACTAGAGAAGGATACACACATTCAAATTACAAAAGATTTCTTATTTGAGAATGAAAAGACAAAATAGGAATAAAATCAACAGCAACAAATAGATAAGTATATCAAAACTTTCAAAACCTGAAATATATAATCAAACTCAAGCTTGTAATAATATAAAAATATAATCAAATTTAAGCTTGTAATAATATAAAATTTCTAACAAGCAAGTTAAATTTACATCAAACAATTGACAGCACACCGATTGGGAAAATCAAAATTGAGTTTGACTCAATTTTTGTTTTCACACCAAATTACATTATGTGGGGATGAATTTGGGAAAAGTGATGGAAATCAATTGAGAAAATACAAGGCGTCCGAACAGGTATAGGAATTATAAATGTAATTCCCTTAAAATCCATGTGTTCTCATCAGTGTTCTAAATAACGCGCTATATCACTGCTATAGCGTTTTTAGACCCTAAACACTAAGCTATGGTATAATAACGCATTATTTGAGCTACAGACGCTATAGCGGTAATAGCGGTCCACTATAGTGCATAGCATGTAGCGCAAATAACACTTGCTATACAACATTTGCTGCATTTTTTTTTTCAATTTATAGGAGCTTTAAATAAAGGCTCAGATTGAATTTTAACTGATTTTTTTTTTGCAATTGACGTACTAAGTTTTATATTAAACTATTAAATATTTAATGAGAGATCCATCAAACGAAATCAAAATAAATAAGTTACAACGCGCTATGCAACATGAGCTATTTTTTTTAATTTATATGGGTTTTAAATAAAGGCTTAGATTGAATATATTAAGATATTTCTTGAAGTAACAAAATGATACTTACTATACAGTAGTTTGAATATTTTGAATATATTAAGATAGTTAATTATGTTATGATGTCTATGTTATTTTAAAATTTAAATAGAAAAAAGATAGATTATGTCATGATGCTGAATATATTTTGAATATAAAAAGATTGATAGTTTATGATATTAGTATTACTATGGATATTTTGAGTCGCAATTTGGACTTTATATTGATTCAATATGAATATTATAATTTTTTAATCAATTTGATATTATTTATTGTTCTATGAGACTTAAATAATGTTGATATTTAGTACAAATATATAATATAATTTTTTATAAAAATAAGAAAACACTATGTAGCATAGCTTTTACTATAACAATGCTATTCACTATAATTTTTTTTGTATATTTTATGCTATGATGCAATAAACGCTATTTAGAATCTTGGCTACTATTATAAAACTCCACATCCGAACAACCCCTAAGTGATGAATGATGGAGGAAGAAAATGGGATTTGTAGAAAATAGTGGTCGGAATGGCGTGTTATGTGCGGATTGGATCCCCAGCTCACCTGCGACAGTACTACGTAATAAGCTAATGTTGTCATGTTGATGTTATCCTAATAAGCTAATGTTGTCATGTTGATGTTATCCTAATATCCTCCCTCCCTCTTCTCTTTTTCTCTTTTTCCATTCCATTGGGATTCTACATGTAAGTCACCTCAATTTATTCTATTCTTTAGCTTCTATTCTATTCAGCCCACTTTCGTTTCTTCTTGCCAAAGCCCAATTACCGCTCTCTTTCCTTTTTTCCAACTTAATTTGTCCTTTCAATTTATGCTAACAACTTGCTAGTCAAAGTGTATGTCTATGTTATTAGCTTTAGGACCCAGGCTAGCACTAACTCACTAAGTAGTTCCTACTGACGGGGTTCAAGCATTAGCCACTAAACATACAAATTACAAAATCTTTCATTTTTAAACCAAGGGATCCGAGCTGTACATTAATTCTGATATATAATGTAGACCTGAAAAGGACATCATTTCTATCAAATCAGCACTATATATATTTCTTACCTCCATTTATTCAGAAGTACTTGGCACTCTACACTCTACAATTTAGATTGAGGTACGTAGTCTCTTTTTTTTTTTAGCAGGTTAAGCCCGTAGTCTCTTGCAATAGAATTTTATACCTTAATTAATGTAGTCAACGGTCCAATTTCTGAAAAATTAACCTTAGAGAGGACAACAATAAATGCATCACAATTTACTGATTGAACACATACACTCGTAACATAACATCTCCGTACTGACACTGGTTAAGTTGTTGTGGACAACCAACCTATCATATATCATATATGGCAAGTTTTGGCAAACTTTCACTGACAAAATTACTATTACTTAAGAGCGGACTAGGTCTCATAGTCATCATACCTACATCATACCTACTTTAGATTTGATAGACAATGAACTTAGTTTAAGTTTGATGGGTTCCAAGACCATCTGACCCGCTTCAAGATATATACGCACTGCTTTAAGATATGTACACTCCGCTTTAATATTTGTGCACATCTACTTCAATTTTTGTACACAGAGATCTTAAAGTAAATCATAGTCTTGGAACCTAAACAACTCAAAAAAAATTCTTTCCCTTCCCTTCTTTCTTACTCAAGAGGCATTTTAGGATAATTACTTTCACAACCCCTTCAATTTCCTTTTCTTTTGCTTCTCTCTTTTCAATTTATATTCGACTTGCTTCTACCATTTTCTTTGTAAATAACTATGTAAATACCATGTACTATTTTGTTATTAATGAAACTCAGTAGGTGATTTGCCTACTTTGCCCAAAAAACAATACTTGAATCGCAACTCTTGTAAAACACAAATCCTTCACCGAAAACTGTCTATTATACAAAAGAGGGGAAGAGTGATCTAGATACGTCTGATCAAATACATTACACTGGATTCATCATCACCGAACACCAGCACATAAAATAAACAATATTTTTTCTGTTACAACCTCACGGAATAAAAAATTAAGGGTCATGATCTTTCAAGCATATTTTTGGCTTACAGTACAATGAATAAAACTGGACCAACGAAAGGATTTATTAATATAAAAAATATATATATATATATCCTTGTACCAGTTCAACAGAGAGAGTGACAATCAAGTTTGCCCCAATTAAGCAAGCCTCCTTTTGGATATATCCTGCTTAAGTTCCTTAATCATGCAAGAAAAAATAAAGCAGTGCATCTTAAGTGGTTGTCATTCAGCAGTCAGCACTCTTCTGCTATCCCACATATTTGGCAGAATAGCAGAAGAGGCTAATCAGGTCACTAACCAGACCATCTGGAATAGCATACTTTTCCGCTATTCCAGACAGAAACCCAGCTGCCAAACAGCCCCTTTCTCTTGTTGCAAAGGCTTAATGTACTTGGGAGGTACATATAACTGTGATTTTCAATGCAAAAATGAAGCAAACTAACAATAAAAACTAACCTGGTGATTATCTAGTCTTAGCCTAAGACTGAAACATCATTGAAATTTTTTTAAATTTGACCTCCAAAGATGGTGCCGACCAAAAAGGCAGCACTGACACAATGAAGGGTCAATAGATAAACATTCTCATCTTTTAACAAGTTGTATAATCGATATCCTCGATACTCACCACCAACTCAATTCAGCCAAACAGTTGTAGCATGTCCTCTTTCCATCTATTATAGGATAGCCATAATTAACTATCATCTTGTAATAACAATCAGGCCAGTTATTGTTATTCAGGCTACAATGAGGCCATCAGGCCAGCCTATTTAACAATATTGATGGAAACAAACTTCACGGTCAAGCCCACAACTATTTCATTCTCTTATAACAACCATGTAATTGTATTCATTCCCCCATGCTTCAGTTTTTCTATAAGACATTAGGCCAGTGCAAGAAGGAACAACCAAATTCTCTCAGTTCCGTACATTATGATTCAGAACTTGAGAGTTAACAGAGGAAATATCAGAAATTAAACTTACAAGCAAGTGAAATTGATAAAATTTAGCAGTAGCAAACCAGGAACAATCATCACAGGCCTTCGAACACACTGCTCTACTATGATTGTTTTGGATTTCAACCAGACATACTAATTACCTAGTGATATTCTTCAGCTAGGCAGTGGGCAAAAATCATACTCTTAACTGAAAATTGCAACTTCATACAACCCATGTCCTGAACCACTAATTGACTTTCACCAAGCATGCTTTGCATATCCTCCTTATAAGCTGCTGCTGCTTGAAGAAGTTCAGTTTTGGCACCGTTTCGTGGTGGCATTATTGGCATTAGTTTGGATCACTTAATTTTTCGTGCTACCAACTCAAATTAGAGCTCTACTGATAATTCTTTTCCTTAATTTTCAAATTTTGATTATAGAGTTGTGTTCAGTGCCAACAAAAGCTTTCAGCACAGACCCAATAGAGATCATGGCTTCTGCCAGAGAAAGAAATGGGAGATAATCAGACTAATGGAAGCTATTCTCTTCTCTGACAGTAGAATTAATTTCACAATAACACTTACCAGAGCATCATGGATAAATCGAATAAGCCAAAAGTTATCAAGAAAAGAGACATAGTTAGCCCTCTCTAATTCTTAACACAAAATAAAAGTGCTGGTTGAAACACTAGTACACAATCATGTTAAACACTAACTAGAACTAGAAAGATTTTTCCTTTGAATGGAAACCGGATTTTTTGTGGCAACTTTCCCCACAAAAATTGCAGTTTCCACTCCATTATCACAATCAACCCATACCTCCACACCATTTCATATCACAAGTAACCAGACAAAAAAATACAAAGGTGCAGGCCTACAAAAAAAAAAAAAAAAAAAAATATACATACAACAGAACAGAAGACCAGCAGTAGGCAGAGGAGAGAGAGCCGTCACTTGGAGTTGGCATTGTGCATATCTTTGAGCCCAACCAGCCTAATCTTTTCATAGACCACCTCAGCAGGGTGCACTGGGTACTCCACCGGGGCAACAGGCCGGTGAGTGCACACTGAGAACCATACAAACACAGCAAAGAAGGTTACCATGGCCCCACATGCAGCTGCAAAAATCAGGGCCAGTATTATGCCCCATGGATGACCCAGCCGTCTAAGTATGTGCGGTTTAGGTTGAGCCAAGTATTTGTTTGGATCAAGCGGCTCAGAATGCATCAGATACGGGACTCCGTGACGGGCCGCAAACATCCATTCGTACACAGTACAGTTTTGGGTGCCTTTTGCTATGATTTGGGTTGAGGAGTTGTCAGCTGAAGTCAAAGAAGTAAAACCCACCACCATGGCTTCTCTCCATAGCACATTGGACAAGTCAATTGGGTAAGAAGCAATTGGCATCTCCGGTTTAGAAGTCCTCGATCTGCTAAGCCACACTTTTAGTTGATTTGAAGTCCCATCGTAGTCGATCCAAGAATGCAGCTTCTCGGTATTGTTGAGCATGAACTCTTTTTTTATTTTGATTGGTACGAAGCCACCCACATCAATCTGTAAGTGATTTTCAGTGGAATTGGTGAAGCGGGTATCAGTATCAATTGAACTGACAAAACTGAGTGAAATAATACTCGGAGGAGGCCCATCAAGCAAATCCAGTCTAACACTACTGAGAGTCAGGAAAAACCCAAAATCTGCGCCATTAGTTGGGGAAGGAGAAAAAGAGAAGTAGGTAGAGAAGCCGGGTTTTCGGCCAACGAACTTGATGGGCTTGCGGTACACAACGAGGCCAAAGCGAACGACCCTGAGGGTTGAATTGGTGATGCTTGCGTCTCCGTGCAACCCAATCTCAAGGTCACTGTTGTTGTTGTTGTCAAAGGAGGGAAAAGAAAAGGAGGGAAAAGAGAAGGAGAAAAAAGGGTCGCCGGTAGCTGCAGCACCGAGAGAAACGCTTTGAGAAAATAGAAATAAAAGAAACGGTACGGAGGAGAATAAGAGGTTCGCCATGGCCATGGGAGGGTTGGTTTAAAGCTCGCGGATCCAAGAATTAGACTGGTGCCATCTACAAATTTGCCCTGCTTCCTCTTCCTAAAGATTTGAGAGTAACCGATCACACGGACACAACACAGAATGACAGGTGGTAAAGCGGAGCGACTGATTACTGATTACTGTAGTGGTGTCCGGTAAGAAGCGAGAAGAAATAAACAAAGAAAGAGAGTCGATGGAAATGGAAAAAAGTGCTTTCCTTTTTCTTTTTCTTTTTCTTTTTCTCTTTCTTTTTCAATTATTTTAACCAGAAGAAAGGGAAATGTGAGGGGAGATGAGAGAGATAGAGAGACAAGCGAGGAGTGGGTAGCCGTACCGCCAGGTCAAAGGTGAAATTAACGGAAACAATTCTGCTGCGATCCAAATTGAAGCTACAGTACTCTGAAATTTCTGCCTTTTTAAATCTAACTATTGATTTGTTTTGAGATGCGTGCATAAAAAAATTAGCTATTTAAAGATGCGTGCACATAAAATTTAAACGGTAGAATTTCAAAAAGCAGAACCATTCGGATCGCAGCAGATTTATTTCCGAAATTAACGGGTCTGAGAAGAACTGTCAGCTCTCTCTCGCCTAGGGAAACAGTGACAACCGTTGGATGGATAAACAAAAAGCGCACCTCATCTCATCCGTGACCGTTATTCTATATAGAAGAGCAGGATACTAAATATTATTATATTATATGTGGCAAGTGGGCAGACAAAGATACGCACGCCCCTGACCCCTCCCACTTTTTCCATTTTTTTTATAGAAAAATTGTGAGATTGCCACTCCAAAATCTTGAAATTGTGAAATTGTCACTCCAAACTTCAAAATTGTGAAATTATCATTACAAAACATCTTAAATTGTGAGATTGCCATTCTGATACAATTTGTATACTTTTTTTATTAAAAAAAATATGAAAAATTCTGTTTTAAATAAGTATTTCTGTATTTTCAATTTTACCCCCTTCATACAATTAATTTGTTGCTTTCCCCTCCATTTCAAATTCGCCTCTCTTCGAATCGTTTCTCTGTGCTTGTGATTCCTCCTCTTCAGAGACGCCATGGACGGAGATAGAGAGGAGCTAGAATCCTACATTCTACAGAGAATGTGAAGTTGAGCACTTTCTCTTGTTCGCCATTATTGTGTGTCCTAGCACCCCTCCGCGCGTCCTAGCACCCCTTCAGACAATTCCTCCTCTTCAGTCCATGCGATTCTCCGTGTGTCCTAGCACCCGTCCGCGACCCTCCAAATCACAGATCTCTCCTCTCTTGCGCAGCACCTAGCTCCGCTATCCATTTTCCTGAGCTAGAGCACCTCCAGCCGCCTCCCTTGCCCTTTCAAAGCCCTCCATTTCCGGTAAGCACTCTCTTCCTCTCCCTCGTTCTCCATTTCTGTTGGTCTTCGAACAAATTCATTGATTTAGTTAATATCAGAAATAGAAGTGAACTCCATGCATATGCATTGAAACAAGGTTTTGGTTATATTTTAGAAGTTGGAAATGCTTTAATAGACATGTATACTAAATGTGGCTACATCAACTTTGCAAAGGCCGTGTTTGATAGAATGCATATGAGAGACTATATTGTATATGCATGATAGAATAAATATGAGAGACTATGTTAAACTACACGGGCAATTTTTTGTGGTAATCCTCAATTTCTTCTAATTAGTTATTGTATACTATTTTGAAGATCCTTCTTTTACTGATTTGAGGCAATGGATGTAAAACAAGGATTATCACTGTTTCATTTTCTATGTTTTAACCAAACAGTCCTTGCCTTTTTCATCACTATTTCCTGATTTTAGTTAGTGCCAGCATTTTGATTTTATTTTACTTTGCAGAAGTCATTTTCATGCAGGTTCTAGATGTGGGAAGAGGACTACGAGGATAATCTTCGTGACATTGGAGTTGTGGGCATGCAGAGTGATCTGAATTGTCGAATTGTCGCTCGATTTGATAATGAGATTGGAAAATTGAAGATTTTAGTGGAGAAGATAATATTCCTTCTTGTTATAAATGTTGTTGTGATGATTTGTATTTTGATTGTAATTATGTACAAGTAGTATTAGGAGGTGTTTCTAGTTTTTAGAACTTTTGTGGACCTTATTGCTTAATTGCTTGTTTTTGTGAACTTTTGTAGATTTTAGTAGATGCTAGTTGGAGATTGTGTGAATATGGTCATGTATGTTTATTGCTTAATATGCATGTTTATTGCTTAATATGCTGTTATGACATTGGTGCTCTTAATTCTAGAAGGTACTCTTAATTAAGAGAAGTACATGCATTGTCCATGTTCTGTACAGTTCATGAGCTGAGCCAAAAACTTTATCATTTCTTTGTGTTTTCTTCACACAATGCGTGCTTTTAAATTCATGTCTTGGTAGCATATGGTCTCAGGCACCTCTATACCAATTTTCACATTTTTATGGATTTAATTTATGTTTTAAAGAATTATTTTAGTGACAGGGGCTGTTCAGTCCAAGTTCTGCTGCCACAAATTTGTGAATTTTTTTCTAGCCAATTGGCTACATAGAATTTTGATTTCTTTATATAGAAATGCTCATATTAATCTGTACTATATGTGTGATTTTTGCGGTGGCCTCAGGATCTTTCTACAAGGTACTGGTAAGGAGGCTTGGTGCCATGGTTCCTATTTCCAGCAGCAGAAAAGAAAAGATATCATAAACTTTGAAAAAGCTGAACTTTAGAAATCCATTAAAAATAGAAGAAAAATTCAAATAAATCAAAATTTGGTTCTAAACTGTGTGGAATGAAGTCCTCTACATACTGGTGTAATTTATTTTGCATTTCAGTCCTGCATCAGTCTGCACTAACTGATTTACCAGAACAGGCCATTTTCATTGGTTTTGGGGTTATAACACGGTTTTAATAGCCACTGTTTTGACATGAATAAGCATGAGTAAGCATAGCCACTGTTTTCACAAAGAGGTCCCTGGTTTCGTTAAAATTTGGCTTTTGTGGAAAAAGGTGATTAATTAATATGTGGCTATTTTGACATGAGTAAGCATGAGTAAGCATAGCCACTGTTTTCACAAAGAGGTCCCTGGTTTCATCAAAATTTGGCTTTTGTGGAAAAAGGTGATTAATTAATATACGGTGATGACTGGTTAAGTTCAACCTCTATTCCATGCGATGAACAGATATGATTGCCGCAAGAAATTCTGGTAATGCAGTTGTACTAGGTAGGTTACTATGCATAGTAATGGAATAGGAGCGTAAATTTCCCAGTTCCATTTGAAATTGAGGAATAAGAAAACAAATGCTATGCTTCACTTCATAGTATAATTTCAGACAACATCACCAAGTAAGCTTTCAATTCATCACCAAATAAGCTTACAATAACAGAAATATTACAAAATCAGAATTCAATTCATAGAATAATTTCAAAATCAGAAACATCACCAAATAAGCTTTCAATTCATAGTATAATTTCAAATTCAGAATTTTAACTAGAAGTTTGGAACTGGGCATTTTGGTTCTTAGGCTTTGTACTGAGCATTTAACAAATCAGAACATATCTGATCCGAAGTACTGTATTTTAACTAGAAGTTTGGAACTGGGTATTTTTGTTGGCTTTGTTTGCATTGCATGTTATCTACGGAGCACAATTTTGCTGGGAGATCTGGAACTCGAAGCAAAACAAGAAGGGATGTGATGGAAGATGAGGAGAAAAAGGAAGGGAGCGGAAGGGAAAAAGAAAGATATACAGTCGGGGAAGAATTGCAGAGGAGCGTTTCCAGACGTAGGGGTTTCTCTCCAGGCGGAAGGGAGCCAGGGAAAGAAAGAACAGAGCCAAGGGAAGAAAGGAGGACGCTAGGTTCGTGTATTTTAATTAAGGGTGTTTTAGGTATTAAATTTTGAAAAAAGAAAAAAAAAAGATTAATACAGTATAAATGGTATTTTTACAATTAATGAAGTTTTATAGTGGCATTCTCACTATTTTGAAGTTTGTAGTGGCATTTTCACAATTTCAAAATTTTGAAGTGGCAATCTCATTTTATATGTAGCATTTAAGAAAATTAAATTTAAAGAAGTAATGTTATCCTCAAAAATACTCCAAATACGGCACAGAAGCTATGAAAAAACGAATTCGTATCCTCCAAGTCAACTCAAATTTTGAGTTAAGATGAGGACCGTCCAATTTAAATCTGCACGAATATAAAGAGCGTGCTATGGGTGTGGACCGGATTAGTCTGCATTTTGATCGGATGGTTCTCTGAATTAACTCAAACGGTGCGTTAATGCAGAGAATGCAGATTCTGACAAAATGGGATCGAGAGAGAATTTATATGGAGTTAGGGGGTTGGCACCCTTTTATCCGCTTATCCGATCCGTATTATATTCGAAAAAGTATGTAAGAATAAGATTTTTTTTCATTGGCTAATTGAATATGGGTAGAATTAATAATTTTTTTTTGTTATCTTACATGTTTTGTATAAGATAATTTAAAAATATAAAATTATATATATAGATATATATTTGTATGAAGATGATATTTGATACAATCAAGTTTTTGTATTTTATTAAATTTTCATAATACAAATTAGTTATATTCATTATTGTTTTTTTTAAATATTTTATCGAAAATACAAATCGAAATATTAATGACACTTTATTATTCGTTTACCCCATCCGTACCGTATTCAAAAATACGGGTAAGGATCAGTGGCGGAGCCACAGTGGCACAGGGGTAGGCATCTGCCTACCCCTGAAATTTTTCTTTTTCTTTTGACTAGGTTTTTTGATAGGTCTTGCTTACTCCTGAATTTGATTTTGCCTACCTCTGGATTCAATTCGGAGAATCGATTGCCAGTTCAAATTTCAGAGATGGTTTGGGAGTCGTTTAATCTAATTAGGAAAGAAGTGTATTTTTAAATCTTTCTTCAATTCAACAATGCACATGCAATTTTACAACCAATTCGATAGGCAGAATGCAATTTGGTAGGCAGACGAAGGCAGAAACAAAATTATGAAGGCGATTTGAATCCAAACCCGTCTAAAAAAAATATTCAAACCCAATTTGAATGAGATCTGAGTAGTTTGTTTTAATATGGCACAAATCTCAAAGCAGATCCTTAGAACTCAAACACGTTCCAATATTATTTTGACTCGGCTAATAATATTTGTGTTCCCTACAATTTCGCAGATGATACTCACTCGTCCAGAGGACGCTTTGAAACTCAATGGTTAAAATAACTCACTGTAAAATATGACAGTGACTTTCACACATGATATTTTAACCTGTACAATCTACTTCTCTCACACACTTTGCCAAGATCATTTTTAATTTTAAAATGATTTAGTATTTTTTAATTCACATCGCTTCAGATTAATTATGTGTTCTAAATAGCGTGCTATAATAACACGTTATTTGAGCTACAAACACTATAGCGGTAATAGCGGTCCGCTATAGCGCATAGCGTGCAGCACAAATAGCGCCCACTATACAACATGAGTTTTTTTTTTTTTTTTCAATTTATACGGGCTTTAAATAAAGGCTTATATTGGATTTTAACCGTGATTTTTTTTTGCAATTAACGTACTAAGCTTTATATTAAACTATTACATATTTAATGAGAGATTCATCAAACGAAATCAAAATAAGAAAGCTACAACGAGCTATGCAACATAAGTTTTTTTTTTCTTTTCAATTTATATGGGCTTTAAATAAAGGCTTAGATTAAATATATTAAGATATTTTTGAAGTAACAAAATGATACTTACTATATAGTAGTTTGAATATTTTGAATAGATTAAAATAGTTAATTATGTCATGATGTCTAGGTTATTTTGAAATTTAAAAAGAAAAAAAGATAATTATGTCATGATGCTGAGTATATTTTGAATATAAAAAGATCAATAGTTTATGATATTAGTATTACTATTGATATTTTGAGTCGCAATTTGAATTTTGTACTGGTTCAATATGAATATTATAATTTTTTAATCAATTTGATATTATTTATTATTCTATGAAACTTAGATAATGTTGATATTTAGTACAAATATATGATATAATTTTTATAAAAATAAGAAACTGCTATGTGGTATAGCTTTCGTTATAGTGACGCTATTCGCTATAGCTTTTTTCGTAGGCTTCCCACTATAACGTGATAAACGCTATTTAAAACCTTGGTTTAATCGATCAGAACAATCAATCATGATAATTGTAATGATTTATATAAGTGGCAGGGCTGATTCTAAAGATTTTGAGATCTGGGGTGGAAGAAAATTTTGAGCCCTTTATATATACCAGTGTTGTAAAAAACGGTCTTAATGGCTGATTATATGCCTGTTTAATCGTTAATGGCTATCAAACCATTATGAATACACTTATCGGAGGTCTATTGGTGAATTTTTTTGATTAATCCTCAGATTATTCTCGATTATTCCCAATTATTCTATTTATTCTCGTTTGATCGTCCATTTATTTCCGTTTATTCTCATTTATTTTTGTTTATTCCAGTGACTATTTATTTTTACATTGCTTTTTTTTTTTCTGTGACTGTGTGATAATAAGTTTCATAAATATGTATTGCAGTCTTATTTGTGCTTGGCTATACATCTAATTTTTTATATATGTTTTTTCTTCTTGCTTATTTTGAATTAATTGATTAATTTCTGTATTATTTATATACCATATATTTTTCTTATTTACTGATGCAATTTTTCCAATTAGTACAGCATGTTCATATATTTAATTAAGTTGTTATTATAAACTAAATTTAGTGATTTTGTATTGGAATGTTTCATGTCTTTCAATAATATATTGTTAGTATTTAAAATGCTTAATTCTCGAATTTATTTTTTTATGTGTTACTTACAAATGTAAAGTGCGTGTGTATTGTTAAGCGTAGCGTCATGTTATAATAATAGAACTAAGTTAAATTAAGTTTATTTGATAAGTTTGATGAGTTAAATAAATTAATTTTTAATAAATTATGAATATATACACATAATTTTAATAAAAATACAAAATTGTTCGCATAATTCTGATTAATCAGTCACATACTAGTTAATCGCTTGACGGTATCCTGTCTGTTCGACAAGCAGATACCGTTATTTACAATACTGATATATACATTTTTTTTTATTGATATGCTAGTAGATTATACCTATTTATAAAAAAAGTTTGAACTCTTTATATATTCAAAGTTTGAATCCTAATATTTTATTTTTAATAGATACGAATGAATTTTTTTTAATATATACAAAGTACTTTTCTTTTTTTTTTGGACTTCTTGAATTTTGAAGTCCGGAGCAGTCCCCTGGCTGTCTAGCACCAGGGCCGGCCTTGATAAGTGGTGAAATATGATTCGGGCCAACGGGGATTAAGTAGCCATCGGTTCTCATTCTGTGCTACTGCCAAACAAGATTTTGATGATGTCAAAAGTGCGATTTGCCATCAATTTGGATATTTCGAGAACGAGTACAGCCTAAATATCCAAGTACATTGTAATATCGGTATAACATCCATCTGGTTTTATGAGTTGGTACCAATTGTGAAAAATAATTTATGATTAGATTATGAGTGTCGAAACGTAGTACAGTTTTTTTTTTTTTTATATATCTTTGCATTGAATTAGTTCCAATTGTAGGTCGATTGAATTTCTAGTTATGCCTTGACAGTGCGATTCTTGAGGCACAACTAGAACCTAATCGGGCCCGATAACATGAAACACAAGCGAGTTCCATTATTTAGACCCAACCCCATCATACACAACCAACCAATACATTAATCCTGATCCTTATCCAATGTCGACAAGTTTTCATATCTTCACTCAAAACTTAACGGTAGGTCCAAGTGCCACCCGTTAAGGCCATGTTCATGCCCTTTTCACTGTTGAAGATAAGCTTTCATATCCTGATCCTGATCTCATAAGGTAACTCAAACTTTGAGTTTGGATTCGGACCATCCGATTATAATATGTACGAACATTTTAAAAACTTCGTCATGAATTTTAGTTTAGACCTGATTAACTGGAATTCTGATTGGATAGTTGGATCAAAACTCAAAATTTGGGTAAATTTGTCGGATTCGGACCCATCTTCAATTACAAACATCACCTCCAAACAGTGTTATGCTCCTTTCCCTTCCCTCCCCTCTGTTTTCTTTCGATTCCCCTCTTTTAGAGCAGGCGTACTCGTCCAGTCAGCCCCAATTTAACGAACATCACCTCCGTACAGTGAAAAACACCTTCCCCTCCCTCCACATCCTCCCATTTAAAGCACACCCTATGGGACTGATAGGGAGAATTTGTATCCTTTGCATCAACTCAAAAAATAATCTTTTGAGTTAATACATCTGGATTTAGGGGTGTCAATGGCACCCTTTTACCCGTTTACCCGATCCGTATCGTATCCGAAAACACGGATAAGGGTAAGATTTTTATTCCGTTAGCTAATCGGGTATGGGTAAGGGTAATGATTTTTTTTCGTTATCTTATCCGTTTTAGTATAAGATAATTTTTAAAAATTATAATTACATATATAAATATATATTTCTATGAAGATGATACATAATACAATAATTTTTTTGTATTTTATTAAATTTTCATAATACAAATTAGTTGTATTCATTATTATTTTTTCTTATTTTAAAAATTATTTTATCGAAAACACAAATTGAAATGTTAATGACGCTTTTTTATCCGTTTACCCGACCCGTACCGTATTCGAAAATACGAGTAAGGGTAAAGATTTTTTTTCGTTATCATAACGGATACGGGTATGAAAATGCCTCCACCCGACCCGTATCGTACCCGTTGACACCCCTATCTGGATTGTTCTCGATCACTTTTAAGATCTGTACGGTTTAAATCTGCACAAATATTAAAGGCTTCCAGTACTATAAGCAGAATTTGGATTAACTTCATTTAAAATCAGACAGCTAATATGCATTAACTCAAAAAGACACTCTTACTCTTTTGAGTTAATGCAGACGATGCGGACTCCTGATAGGGCTAGGGAAGATTCTGGATGGGTACAGATCAGCCTCAAGGAGCACAAGTTACTGCTGCAACAGGACAAGCTGCGCCTTGTCGAGGCAATGCATAAACAAACCAGTTGTTTACTCGTTAAATGATTAAATCCTTTGTTTTAAAATCTTCGATTCACCGAAGTCGTTTCCATTCTTTATCAATTATCTAAAACAAGGACAAATTGGGCTAAACGAGAGGCGGAGACAATCCTTTACTCGAAAGGACAATCTTTTGTGTGGATATTAAATAGTTGATGACTTGACTTCCAACTTTTATAAAAATAAAAATAAAAAGGTGTTGCTATTTGTCCAGTATGAGCTAGTTTCTGCTGATAGTGAATGTGACCTGCATGAATTGAACTCTGGTATTTGACAAGCAAGCTCTGCAATAACTGTTTGTGCTGCAGCTTATGTGGAATGCATATATAACTACCAACTTAATTTTTTTTTATTCAATTTTCCAAATTTTTATTGTTTACCTATCAATTTAACATTTTAGATAATAGTAAACCTAGTTGAAACTTATGAAATCGGGTACTCTAATACAGTATACATTACCGTTCTAGAACTAAATATTTTCATTCCTTTTTTTTTTACTGTAGTGTAGTGTGTGTGATTGTGTGTGCGGGCTTTCAGAATAAAGTGGAAGCCAGTGAAGTATGTTCACTTTTTAAGAATAAATAAAATAAAAAAGCGTATAGATGAAAATGACAATAAATATATATTTCTGCATCTATATCCGTTGCGATCAACACCAGAAATATATACACACTCGATAAAAATTTCAGCACTAGCATTTGCAACAAAAAGTGATGTCGGTAGCGGCTACCAAAATGTAGTTTAATTAAATATTTTCCAAATAAAGGTAATTTAATTTAGCAATTAGGAAAATCTGATGGCGGTGGAGGGAGGATGGCATCAGGAGTGGGCCCATCTTCCACCTCAAAGACCATTGCCAATCCCATTGGCAAGTGCATGTCTAGGTGGCAGTGCATAATCCATGTTCCTGCAATATATTAAGTTCAGAAAAATAAAATGATGATGATGAGACAGCCAGTAGGTAAGAGCTAGAAAAGGAAGAATTAACTAAAGCTCCTACAAAAAATTCTAAATGTAATATTAATATTTCATACCTGGGTTATTCGCCACAAATCTGATGACAGTCCATCCACCAGCTGGCACGGCAACTGTGTTTCTCACTTGTGGGTCGATCAAATTGTACATTGCTCTGGCTTTTAACTCGTCACAATTGCCAAAATCTTGGGCCAACACAAAAAAATTGAAACCGTGCAAATGTATTGGGTGGCTCTCTGTTCCAAAAATTGCAGTGTTTTGTAGTACCAGTTCAACTGTTTCATTATATCTCAGTCTCTTTACCTTGGTTGCCTTCTCTGTAAATGGAGCCATGCTCATCTTATTACTAGTGAAATCATATAACAGTGTTGGCTTATTGGGAAAATCAGCAGTGTAAACACTGTTTTCACCCTTGTAATGTGCCTCTAAAAGAGATATATCGGTCGGGAATCGGAATGACACATTATTCATGCTCGCTGCTAGTGCACCTGTTGTCTGGTTACAGAGCAACTGTTGCGGCTGGCAAGCTGCCAGGCCGAGCCCAAAGGCGATGAACATGTGCGTGCTAACTTGTAGTGGTACTGTTGGGTTACCTGACCTGACCAGGCTAGTTGGGCCAGTGTAGAACCGGTGCGCTGTGTTTGTGTCAGTTGCGGCTGGCATGACTGGCATTGTTGCTTTTATTTTTAACAGTAAGGGTGATGATGGCGTATTGTAATTGTATTGAACAATGGCAGTTGAGGTGGAATTGTTGTATGTGCCGTTTGAGCTCGCATATGCTCTAGCAGACATGTAATATTGGGACGGAGATGCATCAGCAACCATAAGTGCATCGACTGTTTGTCCAGGTGCTGTTACAATTACATCGGTCATGTAAGGATTGGTGTATGTTGCATCAATGGCCACAACTGTGAATGAGTGACTGGCAATCTTGAAGAAGAGTTGGTGGTCCAGTGCAGCATTTATTATTCGTAGGAGGTACGTTTTTCCATTGTCCACTGTTAGCCGGTACATATCTGGAAAGACCAAAGAAACTTAAAATAAGTCACGTCAACATTTACCTAAACTAAATTAATTTAGGATGCATGTGTGTGTGTGTAGATAGATAGATAGATAGATAGATCTGCAATTAGTATATGTAAACATTAACAATTGCAAAATTAAGTAAACAGCACAGTGAAATATTCACCTTTTGAGCAGTTGTACTGGTCACCAGGTTTTCCATTGATTGTAAATGCATCAGAGATCTTTGGGGTCCCGCCTGTCAGTACTGCCTGAGTATCCACATCAACCACATTATCGTTCCACCATTCCCCTGAACATATACATACATACAAATCTAGTAATCAGCTCAAATGAACCTTTATTGACTGATGACCTTCGTAGCAACAACATGTATTGCATTTAGCAACCTTGATTTCAATGATTTGGTGTGATTTCTATATTATATAATTAATCAATTACTAATTTTTCAATCACCTAGGATAATGGTGGTTTCCTTGTCAGGTTTTGGAAAGGGATATGCTTCTCTAGGCCGTATGATGAGGGGCCCATACACGGTGGCACGCAGATACGACACGTGCGCATGCCACCAAAGGGTGCCTTCTTGGCCCGTCACGTTGAACTTGTATGCATAGCTTCCACCTGGTCGGATTGGACATTGTGTGATCATGTTTGGACCATCTGCCCAAGGGCTTAGTTTCTGAAAAATGCCATGCCTGTGTTGCCCCCAACCCCAGAAGAAAAGAAAGCAAACAAACAAAATATAGAAAGGATAGAAGAAAAAATTTACTTCTATTCATGTGTTATATCTCAATCAATGGTTGGTTTCTGAAATTAACTGTTTGAATATTAAACAATTACCAGTGGATAGTAAGGTCATAGGGCGATTCATTGATGACGTGGACGACAAGAGTATCACCTTCATGCACATCAATTGTTGGACCTGGTATTTTTCCATTTACTGCAGTAATGACAGTGCTTTGACATAGCCGGGTTATCGTCAGGTTTCCAACCTATACACACATCCATCGGCACAAGTCCTGTTGTTAAACTAATGGACTTTGATTATTATATTAATTGCCTATATAAATATATGGCTGGCTTATTTTATGACTGAAAAATCCCTGATGGTTGTAATTTGGTGAGGTTGATCAAGGTGCTGTTACTGATTAATTAAAAAGAAAGAAAGAAGGAACGAGCAAAAAATGGTCTCCAGAATTAGTGATCCATGCAAAGTCATGCTGATTTGAAGCTTAATGAGAGCTGATATAGTTTAATTATGAACATGCATGGTGTGGCAGTGAAGCTTAAATATGGTTCAATAATGTACCCTAGTTAGCTGTAAAAGGGTTATACTTACATGGAAAGTGCGGCGGATGATCTTTGCATCAGCAAACTGTGCAATTACAGAAAGAAGAACAAATGAAAGAATGAAGAACGACACAACCCGTATCTGCTGCATCTCGGATATATATGGTCACGATATACAGCACTAGATAATTAGTATGCTATGACTTATGACCATTAATTTTATTTATAGTGCCTATAAATTAAGAACACGCAGAGACACACATATATGCGCAATGTTATGCATATATAAATATGGGAGGGAAGGGGAGATCTAGAGAGCTATCTTTATATGAACTGATTAATGATTGGTATATGAATATGGTTGGAGCAGTTAGCATGACCAGGTTCCTAGATGCAGCCTGCTTGGGACTTGGGACAACATGCGTGTCCTCAATTAATCTTTGCTTAATTATTTCTCAACTCGATCGATCCAGATAATTAAGTTTGGTCCACGTGTTTTAACTTTTGACAGCAAATTGCATATATGCTGCTCTGTTCATTGTTCAAATGTTGTTTGCTGTCAAAACTTCAAACACTTTAAATTATAATTGCATATAAAGATGGAGTTCCATTAATTGTATATATATATGAATTAATTCAATCCAGCAGCGATCTGTTTAATTAGACGTCTAATTAAGACTCTAAGTGCGGCTAGCTAAAAAGTATGTAAATCTCTATCTCTATCTCTATTGACTATATCGTTCTCTCTCTGTATCTGATGTAATTTGTACTATAGATTAATATTATTAGATTAGTTAGTTCTCCAACTGTCTGCCTACCCACTGCACACCTTGTATTTTATATGATTGTTATTTGATTTCACTGTTTCAATTTTTACTGGTTAATTCCTTTCCATACTCACAATTAATTTCTTTTTATTTTTCTCTTCTGATCAGCGGAGATAAATATTAGGAGTTTTAAAGAGTGATTTTAGTATATGAACATCATATCGAAGCTTAACTTCCCAATAATATGGATTCACTTTACTGATATGCCAACCCATGTAAAGTAATTAAGTGAACATATAAAAAATTAGGACAGTGATAATTAACTCCGCAAAACCAACCCCGCAATTATCTCCGCACTAAATGCCAAAAAACTCCAGCTGTCATTTTTTTTCATAAGGTATTAATACTTACGTACAGAAGTATTTATCTCGAAGAACGAAAGTATTTATCCCTAAGCACGAAAGTATTTATCCTTAAGCACGAAAGTATTTAGGGGACCGTGCACATTTTTTTCATGAAGGGTGGGGGAAATCTCAAATCACATGGGGAATCATGCACATTTTTAGAGGTGGATTTTTTTTTTATCTCATTTCAATCTCGTTCATATTTCTCACAATCTATAAAAAATTTTGCGAATCTAAAACCATGAACGTTTTTTACGTAATTTTCTCTTTCAAATGAGATCCATGATGATATACTTTTAGGCAAGTCGTTACAGAAGTATTTATCCCTCATCGTGCAAGTATTTATACCTATACTTGAAAATATTTTTTTTCATACAATACTTATAATACTTGATATTAATACTTTCATATATCAGTATAAATACTTATTATACATGATATTAATACTTTCATATATAAGTATAAATACTTATAATACTTGATATTAATATTTTCATATATCAGTATAAATACTTATAATAATTGATAATAATACTTTCATATGTCTGTGTAGATATAAATACTTGCATGATGAGAGATAAATACTTCTATAATAACTTGTCCGAAAGTATGTCATCATGGATCTTATTTGAAAGAGAAAATTACGTAGAAAATGTTCGTGATTTTAGATTCGCAAAATTTCTCATATATCGTGAAATATGTGAACAAGATTGAAATGAGATAAAAATAATTTGGAATGGGGGGATGGTGGGGGGATGGAATGGGGGGAGTAATATAATTGTTCAAAAAATTAATAGATAGTTTTTACTAATACTCTTCGTTATGTGGTAGCTAATTATATTATATATAGTCAGTCACAATAAAATAACTTGTTTCAGAAGGAACTTACACTAAGTGTATATAGTCGGAAGGAAATTAGGAATTCTAATGCGAATTGGTAACAGTGGAGCAGTTATTTGTAGTTGAGCGTTTTACTTGTTTTTCATGATAAGAAAAAAATGCTACTGATTAACTAATATATAATATAATATTTGCCTACTAGCTAGAGCTAGGTTTGTTATCTTGGTTTGCACGTCTCAACAATTAATTTGCATCACTACTCTGTTAACTAATTTTTGATTTTTATAGTTAATCCATCTGAGCTCTTTTTCAATTAAAAAGTTTCAGAATGGGCCGGGGCGGGCCGGGGCCGGTGAAGAGTGAAGAGGGGGTGCCGGCCCAGTTCACATTTGACAATTGACATATAATTGTTTTTTTTTTTTGTATTTTACGAAAATACCCTCCGTCGTCCCTCCGCAAAACAAACCCTAGACCTCTTTTCTTACTCGTAGAGACTGAAAAAAGAGGAGCTAGCGGAGGCATCCATCTCTCTATCCATCACATCGCTCATAAAGAAGGAAAAAAGCACAAGTATGCATCCTCATCTCTCATCTCTTTGCGTGATTATATTACAATTCACATTCACCCCTTATCACCTATAGTAATGACAACTTTAACTTTAAAATTTTGCTTCGCTTTCTTTTTTCACTTTTCAAGGTTAAAATAGTGAATACAATGGCGGCTGCCCAAAACTTGGAGAAAGAGCAGGTATATCAATTCAAATTCAGTTCCATTCTTCCTCTTCCCTTTTATCTTGTGATAATTAGCTCCTCAACTTCAATTAAAATGAGAAGCGGACACTATTGGTGTAGTTTTCTTTTGACATTTTGGAGCCTTGCGAATAGTGTGTAGTTTTGCCCCCATTCTGATTTAATTTAACAATTTAAACAGATATTTGGGATGGCTGAGAAGGAGATGGAATATAGAGTTGATCTTTTCAATAGGTAAACCTAATACTTGATAAACACATTACATATTTCTATACATGTTCATCACTCTATCGATTTTCCACCTGCCTAAGCTGATTTGTTAATTTCCTGTAGGCTTACCCAGACCTGCTTTGACAAATGCATCGAAAAAAAGTATGCTTTATTTCTCTCTCTCTCTCTCTCTCAGCACTGTTTCATTATTTCCTTTGCAATATGTTTATGCAATAGCACAAATATTGTGAAATAGTGATGACTCAAATTATTACATGAATCCCCCAAAACTAAAAGAAAACCAAGAAAGAAGCAGCTCAGACACACATTTTATATATGGAATGTTGGATTGTGATGCAATGAACTTTCGATCCAACAATTTTAGTTGTGATAAATGAAAAATAGTCATACTTAAAAATGTAAAAATGAATAGATGAAACAAGCAACCCACAAAAAAGTATACAATTAAACAGATATATATATTTGAGCTTCAAAGAAAGTTTGCTTTAACAGGTACAAGGAATCTGAATTGAATATGGGAGAAAACAGTTGCATTGACAGATGTGTCTCCAAGTATTGGCAGGTACACTTAATTTCCTTTAATACTCTTCCAAAATAAAATTATTTCACATTATTCCATTGCAGTTTATACATATTGTGTTTTTGGTATGATCATAGAAGTAGGGTAAATTGTTTGGAGGTCACCCAACTTTTCCCAAAAACCATAATTTATCAGATTTTTGTCATTGAATTATGATGTTTGTCTCAATTACCATTTTTGTGCAATCCACATTAGAAAATGATCACTCCATTACCCATCTCTTCTTTTCCTCTCTACTTGCACTCTTCCTAATGGTTTAATGTGCCACGGAAGAAGAACCTCTGATCAATTCCCCCATGCTCTTTTGCGCCTATTCTCAATTATTTTTGCCCTGCTAGGATTTTTACTGTGCAAAAGAGTGTATTGATATCTTTGCATGCAAGATAGCTCGTGTGTAGTATTTCTCTTCTCTTTCCCTAGCCATCTGAACTCTCTCACTAGAGTTGTACTGCTTTGTGGGATTTTTTTTTTTCCACAACCTTATCTAAATTTGAACTCCAAAATCTATGAATTGCTAATTTGAGAAAAAGTGCTAAGTTGTGAAAATCATGGCTGTTACTGTTTTGTTTATGATCTCTGGAAGACAAGTATCTTTTAACATTAGGTAAATGGGTTTGCTTTGGATTGGCCAAAAAATTTACCTTTTGCAAGCAAGAAATGGGTTGACATCTTCAGATAGATGTTAATGGAGTTATTTATTTTTTGCTAATTTCCTCAACTTTGACCCTTTTTTTTTGTTTTTTTGTTTTAGATTCTATTTATTTTCTTCTTGGGATTGATGCATTGAGATCTGAACTTGTCAATTACCTTTGTTTCCTTGTGAATTCATTGGCAACTGTGTTCTTTCTATTCTCCATATTTTTTGCTACCATCCCAATTTGGCTTGACCAGTTCTCTTACCTTTTTTCCCCCTCAGTTCGACATGCTTTATTTTTTTTTCTTTCATTTTGATCAGATATTACAGTTCGTTGCCTATATTTGTCAGTGTTTTGCATGTCAGGTACAGAGCCTCTTTTGTTTGTTTATAGGTAGGATTTGTACATGGAAATAGAGCAATCTCTAGACATTATGAATGGGGACAGAGAAAGGAGAGAGAGAGAGAGAGAGGAGGTAGGTAATGGAGTGATCAAATTTTGATAAACAGAATTGATTGATCAAAATCTTGGCAAATTGAAAGAAGTAGGGACCTTTATCTAAAAGAGCATTGCTAACATTTGTGGTGATGCATCTTGAGAGTTATTTCATATAAAAATACGAAGAGGAGGGATCCAATTACATCTTGACACCATATTTTTACAAGTCATTTTTTCGATTTCAAAATCGAAACAGTTTATCTGTACCATTCAACATGATCTCCATATTAAAATGTGCTTAGAGACCAAATTTTACATTTTTTGGAAATTGTTTACTATTTATTTAGAATTTTGGAAAATCGCTGTTTTTCAATGGTCCAGAATTGTCTGTAAACAATAATTTTGTACACATCTTAATAAATATTAGAAAGTTCCAAAAAAATATAAAATTTGGTCTCCAAGCACATTTTAATATGTAGATCATGTTGAATAGTTCGGATTGACTGTGGACTTTGCAATCACAAAAATGGCTTATTAACATATGGTGTCAAGATGTGTCACCTTCAAATTGTGTAATTGGATCTCCAAATATGAATAATTTAAAATTAGTTTGGTTGAATTGCCAAGTTAGATAACATCATAAATCTGCGTCTGAGATTGGGTTCATATCAGAAACAACTGCTGAGATGGATGTGATGATGATGATGATGATGCTATTGTATTTTACCACTTTTTTTTACTGTTGTAAATAATATAAAATATTTTCTTTATTTTTTAAACTGAAAACAATGCAGGTTACAAATCTGGTAGGACAATTGCTTGGTTCTAACAAGCCTCCAATGTAAGAGAGAAGTTTAATGAGGTGCATTTTTCTCTTGTGACAGGAGATACAAACAATAATGTATCAGCATCTTTCGTCAGTTTCAATTGTTTTTTTTTACCCATTATAATCCTATTTTTGGTAGTTAGTTGACAGGTTGCTTCATGGAATATGAGGATTTTGTTTCCAATTTTATTTTTAATTGACATGATACGATGTTTATTCAAAATAAATGTACTTGTGCCTTTCATCTAAAGACTAAAAGCCTTTATGTTACTGGCTGTGGCTGAAGATACACAACACTTTGTGGATTATGAAACGATGTAGAATTTGTTCCTGAAATAAGCATAGAATTTGTTAATTTCATTACTGCTCGAGTAAATAAGTTGCTTGCTAAGTAATGCATTTGTTTGGTACAAATATTGCTGCTTGGAAGGATATAAATCTGCGCGCTTGTATCTTTGCGTGGAAAATCTGTGCAAATGCTTCTCTAGTAAGGTTTCTTTTTAAATCAAACTTGGAAATATTTGCAAACAGTCGCAGCGATTTTGCGAGGGTAGTGAAGACGTTATAAAAGTCACCGGCTTGAAACATCGCAAATAAGATAGGTGTTGACAATAAATAGCTGTCAGCCTTTTTGGTGGCAGTAATATGTCTTACAAATAAATTCTCGTTAGAGTTTGCCTACTACATTTGATTTTGACCACCTTTATAGAGTTTAGACACAGGAAATAACATGCAAAACCATATCCAACCTTAACCCCCAACAAACCCAAATCATAACAACCCAAAAAAGGAGGGATGAATATAAATACAAATTAAAAGCAACAGGCAACATACCAACAATCTCAAGATCTATCTACACATCTCTCATTTTGCTATTGCTTTTTAATTTTGCCTCAACTGCGGCCCCATCTTTCAGCGAGTCATACGCTTCACTCTCCTTACCAAGACTAAGCAATGCAGCTGCTTGAAGGTAATATGATGTCGGCCAATCAGGCGACACCACCTGTGCTTGCAAAGCATCTCCCAAGGCTTCTTGTAGCATGTTGCTCATTATGTACGACAGGCAGCGACGTGCAAATACAGTTGGAGAGATCATTGCTCCATTGTCAATGAACTGCGTGCACAAAGGAGTTCAGTTTTTTCATAGTTACCCATTCACTCTATGAACTTAACAATACCGTAATATTAGTCATGAGTTTGGCTAGTATAACATTAATGTCATTTTAGCCTATATAACACCAATTCTAGAACCTATCAAATCAACTTCGAACGACTAATCCAAACTGTTCAAACCGATTTACATTATGAGTGATGCATTTATATACAAATTTTTTATATTTTCGAGTTATTTTAGTATCGAATCAAGTCGTAAAAATATTGAAAAATTAATGTATTCAAATTAACTTAAAAACTCGCACATTTGACCGCTTGACTTAATACTAAATAAATTCGAAAAGTTATAAATTTTGCGTGTAAATGCACAACTAATGAAGTAGATCGGTTTGATCGGTTTGAACGGTTTGGATTCACCGTTTGAAGTCGATTTAATAGGTTTTAGAGTTAGTGTTATATAGGTTGAAATGACACTGATGTTATACTAGCCAAACTCATTAGTCATGATGATTTGTTTGGAATAAAGAAAGCAGTGATGAGAGCCCAATGTAGCTACAGATAATTATAGATGTCATCTCTTCCAAGTTGATAGGTACAGTGACATATATCCAGTAGAAAAATTGATAATAAAGAGCAGCAACTATTTCTCAAATCAAATACTAACCATGATTATTTGTTTTCTTTTTTGAAAAATAGTAAGTAGGAGCACAAGCAAATAGATGTGGCTGGCTGCAAATTAAGCCTTGTTTGGGAGAAAGTGAGTAATATGTGTTATACCTGAGAATAGTAATCAATGGCAGCACCAAATTCCTTGGCACGAAATGCAGCATCACCCTGCTTCTTGTACTCCAAGGTCTCCTCAATTTGATTCGTCCAGAGCTGGAATGACAGCTGCATCTTGTATGTTTCATCAGTTAAATGAATTTATTCAAAGAAACAAACAAGAGATTTGAAAACACACACATACATACACATCTCATTGGCACAGAAAGGCAAGATGACTAACCTCATTAGCACTTCCCTCATCATCCTTATATCCAGTATTCTCCAATATTTCATGGATAGCAGTAAAGTCCATTCTAGCACATGCCTCCCCTAGAGGACACATATCAAGGTTTTGTTCTGACGAGGTCGCATCACAAGTTATCCCCATCAATTCATGTGATGGCACCTGTTTACAAAGCCTAATCAGAATCAATTAATAGCTGCAAATGCAACTGTGATTTTGTTTAAAACACATGTTAAAAGGGAACAACTAGCAACTATGGAAAAAAAAAAAAAGATAAAAAGAAGAATATATATAGCAAGTGGGAAATCAAGCAAAGGGAGTGATTAATTATTGACATTGGAGTCTCGCTGGAGAGAAGTAAGAGCAGAGAGCAGGGACTTGATGCTAGGCCTCTCACGGGGTTCGTACTGCAAGCAGCGTGACGCTAAGCGCACTAACTCGGTGCCGTCTGAATTTGAGAAGTGTCCCTCTAGGCAAGAATCTATCAGCACCTGAAAGTTCTTTGCTCTTATCAGGTCCAGCGCCTGAACCAACCAACAAATTTCTGATCAGTTACTCAGTTCATAATTAGTAGACAAATAATCAATAATACATAATAATATAAAGATAGAGAAATGTAGTTAATTAGCAAAGGAGAACAGAATTAGAGAGAACTGACATGACTAGGGGGGATGTGCTTGCCACTTAAGAGATCAAGAAGAAGAGTTCCAAAGCTATACACCACGCTCTCCGGTATAACTCTCCCTACAGAGCAGAGAAGCATACATTTAATTTCAATTAGTAACTTAATTCTTTTGACCAAATAAATATATTAGCATGTATGTATGTCTACCCCTGCTAAACTAAGCTACCTGTTCTGAGGTACTCTGGAGGAGTAAAAGCAAGGTTGGTGCTGTAGCTCTTGCCATCTCTGCTGTTCTTCATCAGCCCAAAGCACGACAACCGCGGATTAGCATCCAGATCGAAGAGGACACGGTACGCATTGAGGTCGTGGTAAAGGGCGCGGCCGCGCGAGCTGCAGTAATCCAACGCCTGACCCAGGAAAAGTGCCACCCGTATCCTCATCCCCCACTGCAACGGTTGTGTATCCCCTGCCACCACAAATTAATCCCCATCCCATCCATTCACAATTAGTTTACTTCCCTTCTTTCTATATATAGTATGATATATTTTGATCCCTTTATTTCATACTTGTATTTCCTAACCTTACTTTCACTTTTGTTTTTTCATATTAACTGGTGGCATCTATATGTAACGTACTGGACTTCCTCTCTTATCAGTTCCAACTATTACGGCAATAATAATAATTGTAATGATAAAATGAAAACCAATCAGAAAGAAATTAGGATTTTATAAAGGAAGTAGCATACAGTGGAAAAGATGCTTAGCCAGGGTTTCATGTGGCATGAACTCTGCCACGAGCAATCTCTCACCCCCCTCACAGCAGCAGCCGATCAAATTGGCAAGGCGCTCGCTCCTCAGTTGGCCCACTGCCCGTGCATCCTCCTAAAATTAATTAATACCAAATTGTAATATATACTGATACTAGTATTAAGGAACATCAATTAATTAATTAGTGGCTATTACTGTGAAAAAAGTTACCAGGAACTGGCGTGCATCGGGCCAGGCAGAGCGGCTGAACCGCTTGACGGCGACAACCCGGCCAGTCTCAAAAAGGGTGCCGCGGTAGACCACATTGGGAGCCTTCTCGCCGTGCTCTGAGACAATTCTGTCGGGGGAGAAGCCGTCAGTGGCAGCCTTCAAGTCATCGAGGCTGTATTCACAAAACACCGGCACACCATCCCCTGACTCTCCTAGCACACTATCTCCTGCTTCACCTCACCAAACAAAACAACCAACAATTAAGTTAAATTAAATTAGAACCCCAGCTTGAAAATGCAAAACATATAGTTGGTTGGTTACTGAATCCAGAAAGAGAAGGAAAAAAAAGAAAGACGAAATGAAAGTGAGAATGAGGGAGAGAGGGAATGAGTTAGGTTAAAAATACCTAATGGTTTGTGAGGATATTTGGAGGATTTGGAGGACGGGCCCCACCAGCAGTAGCAGAGGGAGAATTTGGAGCAGCTCGCTCCCAATCCCATTTCTTCTTTGTTTCTTCTTTCTTTGGGAAGGGAAGGGGAGGGAGTGAGGGATCAGGAAATAAGGTGGGGATACATCATATCATAGAGATAGATTGCTTGCTTGCTTGCTTTCTAGTTGTAGTAATGGTAAATTGGTAATGCTAATCAAGGGCAAGACAACACAGAAAAGGAATACAATCACTCTAATTAGAAATTACGAATCACGAATTACGAATTGGGGGAGAACTAGGGGAAGAGAGAGAGAGAGAGAGATGGAAATGTATGTGTATGTAAAAGTTTGTAGATCCAAGGTTAATTTGTTTGTTTATAAAAATTATTAAAAAAGGTAAATTATTCACTGTGATCTGGGAGCGAGGTGAGGTGAGTTGAGTTAGAGCCAAGCTGACTCAGCTGAGTGCAGTGTGGTTTGACTTTTGACCGCATTAAATGAATCATGATATATCTAATATCTCTATCTATTATCTGTTTCTCTCTCTCTGCCTCTTTCTACACCTCAATACCTCTTCACGGATATTCAATTGTAAATTATTCTCATTCTGTTGCATAAAGGAAAAAAAGAGGAGTATTTATATTATTTTTACATGGTTATTAAATATATGTAATAATAAAAAAAATGGAATTGGGAATCGAAATGGAATAAATTATAAATGAGAAAAGAACTAGAAGAAGAAGGGAAATGGAAGAAACCAAAAAAAAAGAAAAAAAAGAAGGGAAATGGAAGGGGGGACCACCACATGACCGATATTTGACCATTGACCGTCTTCATTGCCGTTGCTATGCTAAGTTGCTAACTGCTTTCAAGTATCATCACCACTTGGTTCCTTTCTGTGTGGTGTGGGGCCCACCACCTTGGTCCCTTTTCTCCTCTTGCTCATTATTATTAATTATTATTGTTCTTGTTAATATCCATGCATGATGCGCGTATATATTGTTCAAAGTTTAAAACGAGCTTGCCATGCCTTGCTATTAATTTAGTATATTTGTAAATACATAAATAATGGCTTTCGCTTTCCTTCGCTTTCTTTCGCTTTCGTTATAAAGAAAGAGATCGGACGGACGGCGCTAGCTAAAGCATTAATTCTTTTGCCCCCACATCAGTGCCATCAGTAGTAATTCAGTAATAATTCAGTATCAGGCTGGAAAGTCTACCTTTTAATAACACTGCTGCTCCTTTACAATGAAGAGAGATTAAACTAGAAAAATATATGAACCTTAGCCCTTAGGTTGGCTGTTCTCCACCGAGAAAAGGAAAGAACAGAAAAGGCAAAGTGAAAGAGAACAGCCTAGCCTATATACAATTATGGATCATAATCAATTCTTGGGCTACAAATTGCAAATTCAATTCTACTTGGGCCGCACACGGACTGTAGCCCGGACCCACTACAGCATCTTAATTAATCTCATTAATACAATAAATCATATTGCAATATCCATTAAAACTTATTCACGGAAGTTATTAAGGAACCAAATCTCCTCTCCAGCCCATCTGTTGGCAGAAAAATCTTATCCATAGGTCCATTGGTCCATTCATTTTATGTCTATTATAATCTGAATGGTCAATATAAAAATATGGGGTGTTTTTCAAAACTCAAATAATTTTATAATTTTATTATTACCGTCTATATTGAAGCAAACATTATTAATTAACTGATAGACCTGTGGGTATGATTTTCCTACTAACACGTGGGCATGAGAATCATGTCCACATGATCCATATGATCCATCCATTTTATGTTTGTTTCAATCTAAATGATCAATATAAAAGTACGGAGAGTGTTTTTCTAAATTCAAATATTTTTCAAATTTTAATTATTTATGTCTATATTGGAGCATATATTAGGGGTGAAAACAGGTCAGATTTTATCCAATCGAATATGGATCCGTATTTGAAAATTACATACGGATATTCTGAATATCCATAAGAATAGACGGATAGTGGTACGTATATAGTTTTAAATTTTAATTATTTGTATTTGAACAATAGACATATACTATATAGTTTAATATATATTATGAAAATATTTATAAATATACCTACGGATATCCGATATATAATTCATATCTGTTTCCAAAAAATAAATACAGATATAATTTTATCACTATCCAATAAGTATCCGATCCATTTTCAACCTAGTGTACATGAAATGAATAGACGACCAATATATTTGTGGATGGAATTTTTCGTTCCAATAGATGGATATGAGATTCGATTCCATGATAATGATCGAAAAAGCACATTAAAACACCAACGCACCCAACATAAATTTAACTACGGATTACTTTTAAATAGAATGTTACTTGATCTACTATGCGACAACTTAATTAATTAGAATGATGGTCAATGTACCGACATGGCCTTCAAACCATTTTTTAATTTCTTTTTTGATTTAAAAGAATGACGGTACAAATACAATTAAAATTATAACCAGAATAAAAGAAGCAACAAATCAATAATTCATAATATATAATAGAGAGGTTTGTAAATGGCTTTTTTCTCATGATCTTTTATCTAAATCTGATAGATTTGTTTTTATTTAAATATTTTCTAAGGTATTTGACCGTGTAGAATAATACTCAATCTGACCAATATCAATTTGACGTCCATTTGAAATATAGGTCTGCTTTGAGATTCGTATCAGATTAAAACGGATGACTCAGATCTCATTCTACGCGGTGGAAGTATTTGCATTGATTCTGAATTTAGCTGTGAGGACGTCATAGTTGGAGTCCGGATCCTCTGAGCTAACTCAAATTGTGAATTTGATCAAAATTTTAGTGCACAAAATTCTTTTAATATTTGTGTCAAAGCAGATCCAAGTTATATATCTTATTTTTATTTTTATTCAAATATGCCCGTAGGCTTTTGAAGTTTTCTTAGATGATGTGAATTCCACTGGTTGGGGAAGAGCGTGAGAGAAGTTGTGGATATGACTATAAGAATGAAATAGTATCTGTAAGCAGGGACGGATTTAGGATTTTAATTAAGGATAGGCACAAAATATTGACAAAAGTAAATTTTTTTTTGACAAATCAGAGCGGAGTAGTGGATATGAATCTAAAAAATCGCAGCACGACCAGATATGTTACGACACGACACGGCTCCATCACGGCACATGTGATGGTTACGTGATGCAACTCGCGTGTCATGTGTTATGACTATCTTTCAAAAATTTGGACACATCACGTGTGATCCTGGCGTAATTAACTTATTCTGACTAGTGTTGTAAATAATGATATGCGGTCGTCGGACAGATAGGGTATCGCCAAACGATTAATTGGAAATAATTGTCTATAATCAGAAATAATCGGCTGATTAGTCAGAAAATTTTGTGACGATTTAGTCACCACCAACGACTAATCAGTCAATTAATCGATCTAAATAGACGTTTTTATAACACTGGTTCTGACCATTCACGTGTCATGATTATTATTCCAAATTTGGTCACCGTAAGACACGACACGTGATCCAACTCATGGCATGCACATATTTTTATCCTTAATAGTTGACATTTTTTTTCTCTTGACTAATCAATGATTCTTGTAAGTGGAGTAGTGAATCAGACTGTCTTTTTTTTTTTTTTCTTTCTTTATTTATTTCTTTTACACGAATCAGTTTGAACTGACTTTCTTTTCTACACAATTTTATTTTATTAAACTGTAAATTAAATTCAAGAGTAGACATTAGAGAGATTCAGGGGTAAGTACATGTATGAAATAGCATGGATTTTTTTTTTCGAATCCGGGGGTAGGCACTTGGGTCCACCACAGTATGTGAGTGTAAAAAATGACTATTCGCGAAGGCATATTGACATAAATATATATTTTTTATTAGCGACGATAATATCCGTGATGATATACCAATGGTATCCTCGCAAATACTGTCCCATTTTTGTATGGATCGACATGATCAATTTTACAAATACGAATATAAATATGGTTTGACTTGAGAAAGTAGACACATATAGTTTGAATAAGAATATCAATTAGTAAGACTTAACAACTTGTTATGAAGAAAAGTTACGTTGTTTAGTATTATAATTGAAGACATTATTTGAATCTTAACTCTATTTGTACTTTTCATATTTGTTTATAAATGTAAGATGTTAACATTGAAAAACGGTATTTCATATAATAAGTATGATGCATTGTTTGAGATTTGAAAATATATTTGTATAATATCACAATTCATTGTACATTAATATATAAAATAACTCTTTTCTATGGGATAAACTAACCAAAAATAATGTTCCCCTAGCTACTAGTAATTAAAGACCTCTTAATAGAAAGAAATTATCTATATTCACAGCATCATTGTATTTAACTATTAAACAATTAAATAAACGAATTTTAAATACACACCTTCTTGTAAAATAGTTTAAGAAGTCATGGCCGACTTATTATTATTATTATTATTTTTATAAAGAAGTCATGGTCGACTTTTGAAGGTTATAAAACTTTTGGCGGATAAAGCAGCAAGCATGCTTGGGCGGTGGGTTGCTGTTAACTTGGGAGATAATTCTACAATTACCTTTAATACATATTTGCATGCAATGCAAATTACCTATAATTGCGAATTAACTAATTAGAACCTAATTACAAGTAACAGTGAGATTGCACGAAATCTACTGGATCAACCTTGGACTTTCATCAAGGCCTCAAGGGGAAGGAATTAAGACGCGTGCATGGTCGGTACCTTTTTTAAGGGGATTGTTTATTGATTAAGATTTTTCATGGATTAAACTATTAAAGCTCCTTCCTTTATTTCAACTTCAACTATTTATTTAGGGATCAACTAACAGTCCCTCTACTTCAGTCTCCTATCTGTCCCTCGCACTAAAAGACAAAAAAAAAGTTAAAACGTGCTAACTACCACCAAAGAGCAAGATTAATGCTATTTTATTAATAGTCAAAACGTATAGTATTCATACCTACGAATTTGTAGTATTCATACTTATTATTAGAACCATTCGTCATATGTAAACACAAGTTGGAGGGGACCAGTAACAACCAGGAGGACCGCTGACGTCTTGTGACAGCCTGGATTGGGGACCACAATCGTTTGAAAGTGACATTTACCAAGATTGGGGACCACTACAGCGAATCTATATATTATTCATATTTAAATAAAGAAGTATTCATATCTAAACAAATAAAGTATTCATTCTGACGATTACAAAGTATTCACACATGTTTAAAATAATTTATACAATTCAAAATTCAAAGTTAGATTCATCTCTCTCACCCTATCTCTTCCGAGAAGTATTCATACTGACGATTACGAAGTATTCATATATAACTAATGAAGTATTCAATATCTAACAAATGAAATATTCATATATATAACTATTCATATCTAACTAATGAAGTATTCACATATGACACTAACAATATTAACATCTGATACTAATAATATTTACACCTGTTCAGATTGGGACAAAAAAGAAAGGTTGTTAGGGGAACAAAAAAGAAAGGTTGAAAATAGTGAATTTTGACCACGTGGAAGAACAAAAAAAAAAGGTTGTTAGAGAGACAGATAGAGAACAGATTCAAGGAGGGACAACATCTTTACTCATTTATATTGAATGTTCTTGCTTTCTGCCTTTTAGAAGGGAGAACAACAACACAAATGAAAAATGCAGATATAGAGGATCCTGTGTTGTTGCCCATTCGACTTCGTCATCACTAAGCTTTCAAAAAGTTCAACAAATACAAAATTGATACTTAGAGAATATTCATATATCTTTTTCATGAAACTTTTATTTTAAATTATAATTTATGTTTAAAAATTAACATCTAATTGCATTATGCTCACCGAGAAGGTTCAATGACTATAACTCTAAAATTTATTGAATTAGTTTCAAACAAAGAATCCAAACCGTTGAAACCGATCCACTCCACAAGTGATGTGTATATATGCAAAATTTTCAAATTCATTTAATATAAAGTTAAGCAGTAAAAAAATGATGAAAAATAAATGTATTAAAATAACTCATAAACCTTTATTTTTTTGATCAATTGACTTTGTAGTTTGTAATAAATGAATTAATTTTTTTTCAAAATTTTGCATGTACACACATTACTCGTGCAGTAGATCAGTTTGGATTAGTCATTTAAAACCAATTCAATATATTTTGGAATTATGTTTACCAAGCCTTCTTGGTGAACATAGTGCACACTAACTATTTTCTTAGAGCTAGTGTGCACTATGTTCACCAAAAAAATTTTGTGAGCATAACATAGGACGTGTTGGAGTATTATTTGGGCAACATGTGCCTGGACATTGTTGCGTGAGAGAAACAAAAGAGTATTTCCTAGCAACTAAAGATTGTGCATTTCGTAGTAAATGACACAACAATTGAGATTGCTTAATGGATAGAGTCAGTTTAAGGACATCCATTGTAAATGAGCTGTAGTTAGGATTAGTTTTCCGCCAACCATAAAAAACTTCAAAATCTATTGGATTAGTTTCAAATGACGAATCATAACTGTTGAAACTGATGTACTCCATGAGTGATGCTTGTACATGTAAAAATTTCAAATTTCAAATTCATTAGTATAAAGTCAAGTGGTAAAAAATGATAAAAAATGAATACATTAAAATAACTCATAAACCTTCACTTTTTTTTACTGATTGACTTTGTACTAAATGAATTCAATTTTTTTTTAAATTTTGCATATACACGCATCACTCGTGGAGTAGATTGGTTTCAACAATTTGAATTTGTTATTTAAAGTCAATCTAATAGATTTTGGAGTTATACTCACTAAATCTTTTTGGTAAACATAGTGCATGCTAACTATCTTTTTAGATAGGTAAAATATTATTATTTTTTTATGATTCAAAAATAGTGATTTTATACCTTATCTAAAAATATAGTAAATAAATTCCAAAAAATATAAAATTTAATCTCCAAGCGCATTTTACTTATCTAAAAATATAATAAATAAATTCTAAAAATTATAAAATTTAATCTCCAAGCACATTTTACTATATAGATCATGTTTATCAGTTCGGATCGACTATTTGAATTATAAACATAAAAATAAAGAATATGAGGTGTAATAAGACATGAAAGACATGAGACATCCTAACCCTTCTTAATTATATAATATAATTGTCCTTAATTTGGTTGTTATTTAAACTCATCCACTGTTATTTTAATTTTAATATGTCCTTCTAGAAACTTTGAACCACTTAAAAGCATAGTGACAAATTAATTATTTGGGTTTGGTTCGGCGAGGTTAAAAATTCGTGATTCGGGTATAATTCGAGAATGATTCGGAATTGTCCGGATTAGAAATCTCAGTCCTGCAAGGAAGCAAAAAAAATTGTTCTTGGAAAAATTCAGGAAAAATTCGTGAATAATTCGTAAAATTCGGGAAAAGTTCGTAAAATTCGGGAATTATTCGGGTTTAATACGGTCAAAATTCGGTCAACCGAATAAGTCGGTGTTCGGTTCGGCATTACCCCAAAAAAATTTAAATGGATATAATTCGGGTATCTTGTCACTATGCTTAAAAGTACATCTTGACTAAAAAGTTCTACTAAATAATAATAACTTAAGTCGCGATTTAAGTTTTAAATTTACACCAAATATAATTAACTTAATCCATCTTTAATTGGAGCAAGCCATCTAATCCTCCATAATTCTAATGAAAAAAAAAATAGTATTGAAGTTTATCATCTTTTTTTTTTTTTTAACTTTTATAGTGTCTAATTTTTTTTATCTTTAAATACTGAACCCGCCGCTATATCAGATACATTAGAAATTGATGAGGTTGCAAAATATTTATACCAAATAGAATTAACTTAATCCATCTTTAATTGGAGCAAGTCATTTAATCCTCCATAATTCTAATGGAAAAAAATAGTATTGAAGTTTATTATCTTTTTTTTTTTTTTAACTTTTATAGTGTCTAATTTTTTTTTATCTTTAAATACTGGACCCGCCGCTATATCAGATACATTATAAATTGATGAGGTTGCAAAATATTTATACCAAATATAATTAACTTAATCCATCTTTAATTGGAGCAAGTCATTTAATCCTCCATAATTCTAATGGAAAAAAAAATAGTATTGAAGTTTATTATCTTTTTTTTTTTTAAACTTTTATAGTGTCTAATTTTTTTTATCTTTGAATACTGGACCCGCCGCTATATCAGATACATTATAAATTGATGAGGTTGCAAATTATGCATTATGTTGTCTTACAACCATCTATGTACTCTCTAAACTTTGCTGCAAATTCTGAGCCGTTCGTTCATGCAAACCTTTTGAGTCTCAGAGAAAATGTTTTCTTTGTTTAAATATCTCCCCCTTTTTGGTTTCAAAAAAGATGGAGATGGAAGAATTGTATGTAACCCATATTAATTGGACCATTTCATGCGACAGCTACGATATAATTGGAGGTAATGGACATGTGAAACAAGCCAAACTTGTAATTTTAATTATGATCCATAGAAAATAAAAATAAACGGTGATTGATGATATATTATATATATATTGAATATTGTGTTAGTTTGTATATATCTAATTCTAATTAAGATGGAGTTTAATTCACACTCCAGTTGCTCATCATCTGATAACTTTTAAACTTAAAAATATTTACTTGACTTGTTCTTTTTACTACGTACAATATAGATCTTAATTATGAATTACGATTTTGTGATTTTTATTCATCATCGGCTTCGTTGGTAGCATCTTGCGGCGCGCACCGGTAACAATATAATATCAAAAATATGATTTGAAGATATTAATTTATTTGGCATGCTACGTGCACTGACATGCCTCTAATATTTTAATACATAGCTTAACAAACTTTTCTAATAATGATAATGACATTGTTGCCAAAAGTTCCTCCACACCAAATATATATGCCTCTTCTTTCAAAACATAAAATCATAAATAATTAAGACGAATGTCGCATATATATATATATATATATATTTTATATATGAAACGGCGATATGATTTAGAAAACAAAAAGAAGAATATTACAGGGAAGAACGTGCCTACCTGACACACAAAATGATTCGGCCATTTTTATTAATATCCCAAAAAAAAAAAAAATTTTAAAAGTAACCTCATTTTTTTTTTTTTTTTATTAATGCCCTAACCGCTTGGAAGCAGAGCGGGCCAATATCAACACCAAACCGCCCATATAGTGGGCGGTTCACTTTTTTTTTTTTTTTTAAACAAAATTTTTTTTTGTATTGAAATATTAGAAATGTTGAATATATTTCTTTAAAAATAGATGAAATACAATATAATTTGATTTATTAGAAAGACTACAACAAATAATCCAGATCAATATTTTTCAGGCCGGATTTTTTGCGGCTGTAAGAAAAATTAATATATCTCTTTATGTGTTATTGGACAAAAATAAAAATGCTTAGATTCCGAGTTATTGATGCCGGTTCAAAAGTCACTTCTATGTAATCTAGAAAATATTATAATCCTTCTAGGACATTTAATTTATAAAAAGTTGTATCTATTTTGAGAATTCTTTTTGAATAATAATTATTAAATAACTTAAAGTTTTTATTTTTTTTCAAAAACAGATACAACTTTTTATAAATTAAATGTCATAGAAGGATCATAATATTTTCTAGATTACATAGAAGTGACTTTTGAACCGGGATCAATAACTCGGAATCTAAGCATTTTTATTTTTGTCCAATAACACATAAAGAGATATATTAATTTTTCTTACAGCCGCGAAAAATCCGGCTTGAAAAATATTGATCCAGGTTATTTGTTGTAGTCTTTCTAATAAATCAAATTATATTGTATTCCATCTATTTTTAAAGAAATATATTCAACATTTATAATATTTCAATACAAAAAAAAAATTCTGTTAAAAAAAAAACTTAAAAAAAAAAAAAAAAGTGGACCGCCCACTATATGGGCGGTTTGGTGTTGATATTGGCCTGCTCTGCTTCCAAGCAGTTAGGGCATTAATAAAAAAAAAAAAACAAGGTTATTTTTAAAATTATTTATTTTTTTTGAGATATTAATAAAAATGGCCGCAAAATGATTCCATGTCTAGTGTTGTCGTTTCGATTATACATATATACCATAATTAATTAATACATTTCTCCATCCTCAATCTTAACAGTAGGTTGAATGCTTAAAAAGGTTAAAGGAAATAATCATTAAAAAGTGAATGAATGGCTGGATGCTTTCTTCTTCTTTTGACACGTAACTAAAATACCAAAGAGATTACATATTGTATTAATTAATTTGATTTGATTCCTTAATTACTATCTAGCTAATTTTAATTTTTTTAATTAGAGCGCTCCACATATTACGCACAACAGAACATGGGAAACTTAATTTGATCAATCAAACAGCGGGATTCTTATATTTTGTTGTGTTGTTTTGTTTTGTTTTGCATTGCAAACATCACATGCGCGATCATGATCGGTTCCTCATGTAACTAACTTATTACAATTAAATTTAATGTAGATGCATGATTGCATGCTGCATATGACAAATTAAATCACAGTGACTGGTGGATCAATGGCAGCATATGAATGCATGCATCTCCATGCTTGACATGTGTCATGTTCAGCTCCACTGTGGCAAAAGCGATGCATGCATATCCATCGGACTTTATATATTTGTGTGTGTGTGTGTGTGTATAAGAAACTTTTATACTTAGTTACAAATCCAACTTTAATTTCGGTTAAACCGACTAATTATAAAAATTACAAATTAAAAATCAATAATTCAAGCATTTACTTGATATTTGTGATTAAATTGTGTAATTTTATAACACTAATTAATTAACGTGATACTTATTATCATTTTGATTTATTTGATTATACTTAATAGCAAGTTGTAGTATTCTATTATAATAGTATGCATTCCTCAATCCGCACAACGTATCAATAATCTTTTGATTTCTTTTGGATTGAACCCTAAAGATGTAAAATAATATAAAATTTTCTATTACTAATGAACACGAATTCAACTCCTCCAACATATATTTCTGTTTTTGAAGTGGAACTCGCAAAACAATCCCGGTTAAAATATTATTTTTAATATTGGACAAAAAGATTCTCAAATTATATTTGTACCCGACATAGCAGAGGTGATAATTTCATTTAGAAAACATACTAATTAATTGTCGTGCAATATATGCTTCACTGCATAGTGTACATTGTCTAGTACTGAATGCACGCATGGATCTGACTCCGCTACTCTCTAAATAGGAGAGCAAGACCCTATTATTTAAAATCTAACTGTTAAATTTTTTCATGTACGAATCTCAATACAGATGAACGGTTAGAGTTTGAATAACAGGATCCCGCTCTCCTATTTGAAGAGTAGCGAAATTCAGCGCTACCATGTGTAATGGTTTTTCATATTTACCTAACATTATCAAATCTCAACAAATTTTTCTTTCCCTTTCTTAATTTATTACTTTTCCATATGGTACAGAACATTTGGACGGATGTTTTTTTGGTAAACTTTGATGGAAAGCGAGATGGATGAATTTACATTTGCTTTCTTTAATTTGAAATGTCCATGGAGTAATTGATAAATGTGCTATTAGGCCTTGAATAATTTCATAACATACAGAATTTAAGATCATGCAATATGAATTGTGCAACAAAACTTACAATAAATTAAGCAATGTAATTAGCGAAATATTCTATTATCAGGCAATATTAACTTAATTCTGTAAAAAAAAATGATATATATACCGCCTAACGGACAAGGGACATGTTGAATACATTAAAAAAATGATAAAAGAAAAAGAAAAGCAACAGGGAGAAAAGCTGAAAGATCTAAAGTCTAAACAGGGGATATTTTAATTAAGGTAAACTCCCTTTACCTTAAAATAGAAGAAATTGTATATATTTATCGATAATGATTTTGTGGAGAAAGCAATCGACATAGCCCAATTGGCCAATACCAAGTCCAGGAGGGGCTTATTAATTTAAGAATGGCCCAAAGTATTCCGTGCCATCCATTTCAGATCCAACGACTAATACTGTTCCTACATTGAAGATGGCCCCAACTGTCTGACTGTATAATTATGTAAAGCTTATCAATAAAAATGAATCCGCAGTCGTTGGATCGAAAATGGACAGTCTAGATCTGTTTGACCATGCATCCATTGAATCCTTTAAGGGACGTGCCATCACGACCAACATTATACTTCAATTGAACGAATAAATAATTTCTTTACCTACATGTGTGTCATGTCATGTTATATATATGATACCCATACCTCCACCTCTCTCTCCATATTATCTCCTTCCTCCGTTATCTTCATTCCACCTTGTGAATAACTAATTACAATTATAGCTATAATTTGTAATCGCTGATCAATTAATTGATTGATTAATGAGGACGTTGTGCCCCAATCTAGAACGCGAGGATGCATTGGAAACAGTGCTGGAAGTGCCGGTGCCTGATGAGAATGGCAGCTTCGGTCTATCACCGAGAGGCACCCGCAACAGCAATGCCAAGCTGAAGAATATCAAGTCGTGGATGCGCTCCCAGCGGATCCTTAACCATTCATCTGCACCGACTTCTTTGGGTCGTGGGGCTGAGCTGCAGCTCATGCTAGGAGTCATTGGTGCTCCTCTGCTCCCTCATCCTCTCCAATGCTACAGCTCCATCACTGGAAGCGCCATCAAGGACGATCCCATCGTAAGCGCTTCCTTCCTTCTGGTGTCTCTTTGAATTAACTTATTAAATATCTGTTGACAAGATCATTGAATAGATAAAATTATAAATGCAATTAAGTACTTAATCAGAATTATAATGAAGAGCTAATTATTTAATTAAACGGCATGTCATGACAGGAGACGTCCATGGCAAAGTACATAGTGCATCAGTACGTGGCGGCGGCCGGAGGTGAAGAAGTACTGGGCAAGGTCGGCAACATGTATGCCATGGGGAAACTGCACATGAAGAGCAACAACTCTAGATCTGCTACGGGTAGAGAGATGGGCGGCTTCGTGCTCTGGCAGCAAAGTCCCCATCTTTGGTGCATTGAGCTGCTTGTGTCGGGATGCAAGATCACCGCTGGAAGCAACGGCAAGGTGAGCTGGCGACAGACCCCATGGCAGCAGCCCCATGCTTCCCGCGGCCCACCCCGACCCCTCCGTCGATGCATTCAGGTATAACTATATAAAATCCGTTTCAGAATCAATTAATTCCAGTCCACATGGCAATAATTTTATGACGTCAAATTAGAATCCAATAAATTTTGTATGTGCTATACCAAAAAGCTGTACTCATACCAAAAATAATACAAGTCAAATCAAGAATAAGTTCATTTTTTTTTATTTGTATTTGATTGTCGTCATTAATTAATTTGGTTGGAAAAAGGAATTATTCCCTTTGTACGAACATGGAGCCATGTGCTGCCTATTCCATCCCTTAATTTGTGCCAACAACAATACAACATGCCTGCATCTCTAGTTAACTTAATCATCACAGAACAGCTATGTGCTATCCAATCCATAATTAAATATTTAATATAATAATAAATCTTAATATTGATTAATTTGTTTGTAATTCAGGGTCTAGACCCAAGGTCAACGGCCGACCTCTTCTCTGACGCTGTCTGGGTTGGGGAGAAGACCATCTCTGGCCAGGACTGTTTTATTCTGCGAGTCGATACCAAAGCCGACTCGCTGCACGCACGCAGCAGCAGCCAGGCAGAGGTTGTGCAGCACACAATGTGGGGCTACTTCAGCCAGAAAACAGGTCTACTCGTTCAGATAGAAGACAGCCACCTGCTCAAAATTCCAGGCGACAGCGACAAGGAGAGCGTCTTCTGGGAAACAAACATGGAGTCGTCTCTCAGTGACTACAGAACAATTGAGGGTGTCAACATTGCACACTCTGGCCGCACCTCGGCTTCGCTCTTGCGGTTTGGTGGAACTGGAGCAAACGAAGGCGGCAGACGTACAAAGTCACTCATGGAAGAGACGTGGGAGATTGAAGAGATAGATTTCAACATTGTGGGGCTGTCGAACGAGTGTTTTCTGCCCCCGGCCGACCTGAAGGAGCCACTGGAGGAGAAGGTGGAGGAGAAAAAAATGGATAAAAAGGAGAGTTGTGACGTGTCAGCAAAAAGTAATGCACGTTCACTTATCGGAGTGAAGGCGCAAACCGGTGCGGGTGCTTGGTTTGGGCCAGTCAGGGTGATGGCTGTCGATGTTGTCACCGGGACCACAGATTAATTAAAGATTTTAAGTGCGTGATTATTAATGTACGTAATGTGTTGTGTTGTGTAAATAGATTAGAGAGAGATGTACTGTAGCTTCTTGCACCCAAGTTAACGTTTGAGGTGCTCATATAGTTATAATCAATTCAGGGCTTAGATGTTTTTGTTGAAGCCTGAATTTCGGTACAATTAATGTAATTGAATTGAGACCTTGAATAATTAAATTATAATTTCCCTGACTTTTGTTCATTATTATATTTCTTTTTGGTAAAATTATAATTTTCCTTCCTCTTGCATTGCTTTGCTATTTTTTGTGTTGGGTTCTAAGGCCCGTGGGCCTCCCTCACAGGCCCGTCGCCTTCAAATTTATATTTGTATTTCGTTTCTCATCATCGAAAATATGACAGTAAAATTCATAACGGGAAGGAACAATGACAGTTTAATTGGGCCAATGGGCAGCAAATAAGGATTTCTCCTTTTCTTTTCTATTGGTAGCAACTTCAAAGCAAATCCCAACCTGTTACCCTTTTGACCCAGCCTGATATAATGAACCCATTATGCTGCTCTCCTTCTCTTTTGCAAACGCCAGGACGTAATATGTATGAGAGGAAGGAACTGGGAGATGCCCAACATTTTGTTGAAGGAAGAGTGGGTCGGGCCTATTAATCTATGAAGTTGCAACAAATACAACCTGTATGAATGCATTGGAATTTGATTTGGGGTTGGGGACCCTGTTGAACTTGTGTAATTAGAAAGATGGAACTAAAAAAATTTGATTGAATTTTAAAACGTAAAACGTAAAAATGCATAATTTGTTTTTACAGAAAGTTGAAAACAAGTCTTTACGACTATTAAGTAACATACACAATTCTAATTAGGGGGTGCAAACGGATTGAATATTATTCATCCATATTCGGATCTATATTCAAAAATTAAATACGGATTACTGATATCCAGATATCGGTGCTATACAGAGTCGAACAGGGCAAGAGAAACTTGCGTGCTTGACTCATTGACTTTGATAAGCCTCATATAATATATATGTTGGAATTCGATCGATCCAACTAATCATGCATATACATTATCAGCATGCACTGCACCTCATTTATTACGATCACATTGCATAATTGCAAGCTTGCCCAAAACTGATTATAATTAATTAATAGAGAGCGTTATATATGAAGGTGAAAATTGCATATCAATTAAGTTAGGGCGGAACTGGGGGGTGCAAGGGGCCAGGCACCCCCAATAAAATCAGAAGTTATTTATTGAGGTTATTATTTTCATATTGTTTTTTTTTACAATTGCATACCAATTGACATTTTCAAAAAATTTCAGCCCTTTTAAATTCAAATTCTGGTTCCACTCCTGAATTAAGTAATCAATATATGAAAAAAAATGTACATCCTACACATGCATACTATATCTATTACCTACTGGTTCGGTGCTTCCTTTTGATTTCATTAATTAGCACTTGCAGTGCATTGACGCCATGATGCTAGCTCTTTATTCATAGTACCACACTACAGCGTTGGTAATTAATATATGTATATATAGATGGGCCACAGTTAGGGGTGAAAACGGAGTCGGATTATCCGGCGGATATCCGCTCCGTATCCGGATATAATCCGAATCCGAATAATCCGGATTCGGATAATTTTCAGATACGGATTCGGATAATTTTCGAAAATCCATAAAAGATTCAGATACGGAGTCCTAAACGGAGCGGATATCCGGATTATCCGGATTCGGATAGTTTGGCCGGACCCATATAAAAGAGGAATAAATATTTGCTATAGGTGAGATTTGAATCCATATCCTCCCATCTCAATGCCTTTAGACTAAACTTCAAACTACTACACCACAACATCTTTTGTTACCATACACTTATTTGATATATATATATATATATATATATTATATGAATAGATTATCTCCCATCTCTTATAAGTTCATTAATATTTATATTTAATGTTTTAATTAATATTTGTATCTTAAAAGTTCATATATCTTAATTATCCAACCATTATTCGTTTTATATCCGTATTCGAATCCGTATCCGTAGACTATCCGTTCCGTATCCGTATCCGTTTAAGGCGGATTTGGTTTTGAATTTTGATGTCCGTTTACTATCCGTATCCGTATTCGTATCCGCTCATTATCCGACGGATGCGGATATGGTATCAGCACTATCCGCTCCGTTTTCACCCCTAGCTACAATGAGTTGTGAAGTGAAGTGAAGCGACTATTTTATTTTATGCTTATATTTTGCTATTTTATAGTTCAAAACGTCGATCCGAACCGTTTATCTTGTTCTCCATATTGAAATGTGCTTGGAGACCAAATTTTATATTTTTTGAAATTTGTTTACTATTTATTAAGCAATTTTGAAAGTCGCTGATCTGATGGTCCATAAATTTTACTGTTTTTTACTATTCACAGCAAGACAACAATTTAAAAAAATTCTTAATAAATAGTAAAAAAATTCAAAAAAAAATGTAAAATTTGGTCTCCAAACACATTTCAATATAGATTAAACATCTAACCGTTTGAATCGGTCATTTGAACTTTCAAAATAAAAATACAGCGTGAAGTAAAAATGCATTTTACTTCGCAACTCACCGTAACCCATCTCTATATATATATATATATAGCAACTCAAATTAGACGGCGAGTAATTATAAGTTCAATTAATTGTGGCGCTCTATTTTTGTGGTCTGGTCCAGATCCCGCGGTCTAAGGGAAGCTAACTGACCAGGTAAGATGGCTGTTGACTCATAGTCAATAAATTAAACCAAGTACTTAATAACCCAAGTATTATTGTTGCTTGTTGAATGGGCCGGACAATGACATTTCATCTAACTTCAACAATACGCTATTTCAGTTGTATATCATATACCTGGTTAGATAAATAAATAGAAACCCATGCATCCAATCAATACACAAACAAAACATACAAGATGAAAATTCCTTCTCTTTCTATCACCTTCATTTCTTATTTTCTCCTCTCCTCCTCCCATCCGCTTGCACTTTCTACAAATCTCAATTACCAGAATATAAAGCCCGGCTGGTCACTCTACGTTCATGATTTGCAAAACCTTCTAGTCTCGCCTAGCGGTTCTTTCTCTTGCGGCTTCTATCCTGTTGGCCTCAATGCCTTTTCTTTCTCAATTTGGTTCTCCATCGACAATAAAACTGTTGCTTGGACAGCAAACCGTGACCGACCTGTGAATGGCAAAGGATCACGGGTCAGCCTACGGCATGACGGTTGTCTTGTGTTATTTGATTATGATGGCACAGTTGTCTGGAGCTCAGATTCACAACCAACTAAAAAAATAAACCAGGCCCAACTCTTAGACAACGGCAACCTTGTAGTCACCGACCTCAGCGGCAACACTGTGTGGCAAAGTTTTGATCATCCCACCGATACACTCCTTCCCGGTCAACGCATCACTAAGGATAACCAGTTGGTCTCCAGTGTGGCTAAAGGGGTGCTCTCCTCTGGCTACAACAAATTTTACTTTGATAGCAATAATATCTTGCAGCTCATATATGAAAGCCCAAATATGACCAGTGTATATTGGCCAGATCCTTCCAAAATATGGTGGGACAATAACCGCACTGCATATAACAGTAGCCGCATCGGAGTCCTCGATGAGATGGGTTATTTTGTGGGAAGTGATAATCTGAGGTTCAATGCTTCGGATTTTGGTGATCATGTCATGAGGAGACTAACTCTAGACCATGACGGCATTCTCCGCCTTTATAGCCTCAACAATTTAACAAAAACTTGGTCAATTTCATGGGTTGCTCTTTTGCAACCTTGTGAAGTGCATGGAATCTGCGGCCAATATGGTCTTTGCATGTACCGACCGCTTCGATGTGTATGCCCTCTTGGCTTTGAAATTCTTGATCCAAATGACTGGAGAAAGGGTTGCAAGCCGACATTCAATGTAACTTGCAATTCTGCTCATCAAGTAAGATTTATTCAACGTACGCATACTGATTTCTGGGGTTTTGATTTCAATTATACTGATAAGCTGTCATATGATGCTTGCAAGAAGATTTGTTTACATGATTGCTCTTGCCAAGCTTTTGGGTACAAGAAAGGAAGTGGGCAGTGCTACCCAAAAATTTCACTCATGAATGGGAGATTTTCTCAAAATACAATGCAAACCATATATTGGAAAGTTTCTCGATCTTTTAAGGCCCCGAAAGTGTCACCTCGTGAAAAGAACCTACATGATTGTCATGTCAGTGATGTCCAATTCATGAACTATACTACTATGGAGCAAAGGAAAAAGAATGGAAAGCTAAAATGGGTGTACCTATATTCTTTTGCGTGCTCAGTGTTTTTGGTAGAAGCACTTTTTATCTTTGTAGGATGGTGGTTTATGTGGAGAGAGAGAAAAGTAGAGCCAGGGGAACAAAGTTATGAGGCAGCACCTTGTTTTAGAAGATTCAGTTACAAAGAGTTGGAAAAAGCCACTAACAAATTCAGGGATGAACTCGGTCAGGGTGGATCGGGCATTGTTTATAAGGGTATAGTGGGGGAGGAAACTGACAGGCTTGTAGTAGCCGTAAAGAAGTTGCACAGTGTGAGTGGAGGAGATGAAGAATTTTTTGCGGAGTTAAGCATCATCGGGCGGATAAACCACATGAATCTAGTGAGGATGTTGGGGTTCTGTTCAGAGGGTACTGCGCATAGACTCCTAGTATATGAGTTTGTGGAGAATAGCTCTCTAGACAAGGTCTTGTTTAGTAGTCAAATGAACTCATCTCAGGGTGCGTACTCGCTCAGATGGAGCAGAAGGTGCAAAATCGCAGTGGGGGTTGCAAAGGGGCTTGCCTACCTCCACCACGACTGTCTCGAATGGGTAATCCATTGTGATGTCAAACCAGAAAATATCCTTCTTGATGACGAATTTGAGCCCCGGATCACTGATTTCGGACTGGTCAAATTATTGAACCGAAGTTCGTGCGGTCGGGAGTTGTCCCAGATTCAGGGGACGAGAGGATACATTGCCCCAGAGTGGGCCTCCAATCTGCCGATCACAGGCAAAGCCGATGTGTACAGTTTTGGGGTTGTTCTTCTTGAAATATTGAGCGGGGTAAGAATATCAGATTGGGTTTTGGATAGCAAAGAAGAGGCGGAGATGGTTTTTAGACGATCCACGGGCATTCTTAAAGACAAGTACTTGAACAGCAAACAAGGATCATGGATTGATGAATTTATAGATGTGAGGTTGAATGGAGATTTTAACCGTTCGCAAGCTCTGATCATGCTCAATGTGGCACTTTGTTGTGTGGAAGAAGAGAGGAACAGGAGGCCCCACATGGCAGATGTGGTTCATATGCTCCAAGCATGTGACTGTGACGCTGAAATGCTAAATCAGTGAAGGGAATTAATTAAAATTAACTCTTAGCGAGCTCTTTTATTGTGGTGTGTTGTGCTAATAATTAATCAATCAATTAATTAAGATGTTATATATGTTAGGTCTTCTGTAATTTTGAAAGGAGTTATGGATATAGTTTATGTGTCTCTGTGTCTGGTGTGACGCTAGTATCCTTGTGACAAAATTTATGAATGACATTTTGGTGATTATCGGATTCCTACACTATTCTTGTTATGTTAGTTATTACTATTACCAGTAACAGTACCATTAGTGGTACCAGTTATAGTACCAATGACAGAGGTCCTCGATTGACTTCAACTTATAGTTATTGTTAACAAAAATGATGTAAACTATTTTTTTAAAATGGAGCCTTATCTTGCATTAGTCTTTATTTATCTTCATGTTTTTGACAATTTTAACAGTTGCCTTTGTCTCCATTGCCGGCTCCTTGCATCTCATTAAACTCCCTTCTTTTTCTTTTCTCTATCTCTGTCTTCATATCTTTGTACAAACTAGTCAAGTGCCCATGTGTTGCAACGGATATCGGTATATTGATTTGATCACTTTCTTTAAAATGAGTTTTTTTGAGAAAAATAGAGCAAATTGCATCACGTGCTTACAAGCAAAAACAGTAGCACTAACAAAAAATAAACCAATAATAGAAATATTAATCTTCAGCACCTATTTCTTTTTCTGAATATATGCATCTATATATGTTGATCTTCAGGACCTATATAAATAATATATATGATACTACATCATGAAGTTTTAGCATGAAATGGGAGTAAATATTCCCAAATCGTTCTCAGTTTAGACACTGATTTCTAAAGTATCACCAAATACATATTTAAACAATATTACAGTGTTGCATCTTCCCCTCAAATTGCACTTGTCTAACGAAAGAAATTCCAAACAAATTTAGTGAAATGTCAATTCAGTTAGTAGGCTTATGTCATCAATAATCTTGTCTTTTCTTGTAAAATCAGGCAATGACCTACAAAGTTTACAAAATAATTAAAAAAAACTCAAAATTTAGAGGGATGTGTGAAACAAAAGATGCAAAATGTAAGAATTAAGGAAAAAGAACATCCAACATATTTTTATATCTTCAAATGACACAGAAGATGCAAAATGTAAGAACATAGGGTACTGACAATAATGAAATGCCAAATTTATCAAAATTACCCTATAAATACGAATATTACTTTTATTCATTTTTTTTGTTCCAGTAACTACCAATCAATATCTTTATATTTGCAATATAAATTGTATGGAGCAGAATGTATAGCTACCATGATAAGTTATAAATTAGCTAATGAAATTGTATGGAGCAGAATATATATCTTTAATTTGACTATTGTAATTCACAAGTCGGGGAAAACAAGAGAGAGAAATGAACTAAACCCTAATTTTTAAGTGCCCTCTGAAAATCAAATTAGACAGTTTATAATTTTAAAAGTTACCTAGTTAGAAGCTAAAACCCCAATTTCTCTAAGCAATTATTGCCAAAACTTTTTGGATCCGAATTTTTTTTTCAAAACTAAATCCAAACTAAAAGGACACTCGACAAAACCTTAATTCAAAACGTGTGAGAAAAGAGCATGAAAATACCCTAAGCCCAAAACAAACAAACAAATAATGATGAAGCATTAAAGAAAATAATGTGGGAAGAAATAAAAAGGAAAGGAGAAGTACCATTCGCAATGGCTGATTCAAGTTAACTCTTGCCTTGAAAGGAATTATCCAGAGATAGCAACGATAGAGAATAGAGGATTTCCTAAAATGTGCAAAAGGTTCTATAAGAGTTCTTTAATGTATACACACATAATATCCCGTGTGAGCAATGCATTGATGTATACATTGTAAAATTTAGATCTTTATTTACCAGATAAGTAGGTGAAGAATTCAACACATACACCTAAATTAGTTGGTTCTGTAATTAACCTGTGATAACCCAAAACAAAGTTGAGATCAAAACAAAAGGAGAAAAAATAATGTGAAAGTCTTTCACACATATATATCGAATTGTAACCCTTGAAATTAATTAGCCTGTTATTGGTACATCAAAACCTAATAGTTATAATTTATGGGAAAATTTAATACTCTACTCTTGCAATTATTTAAACAATTACCAAATTTAATAATACAAAAGAAACCTAAGTGGTAGAGGAAAATATTTCTTTTTTCAAGAAACTGGAGAAAAATTTCCAACCTAGCCAGCAAAAACATAAAGAAGGACGATAACACAAGGCATACAACAATAGAGCGCAATTCCAATAAGCATGCCGGTCAATAGCGGAGCCACAGTGCCCCAGGGGTAGGCAGCCCTGGATTTTTTCTTTCTTTTGATTATGTTCTTCAATGGGTCTTACCTACTTTTGGATTTGATTTTGCCTATCTCTGGATTCAATTTAGAGTAGCCATTGTCAGTTTAGATTTCAGAGATAGTTTGTCAGTGGTTTAATCTAATTAGAAAAAAAATGTATTTTTAAATCTTGGTTCAATTCGGAGTAGCGATTCTCCACCGTTCAATTAATAGTAGCCATTGTCAGTTCAGATTTTAGAGATAGTTTGTCAGTGGTTTAATCTAATTAGAAAAGAAATGTATTTTTAAATCTTGGTTCAATTCGGAGTAGCGATTCTCCACCGCTCAATTAATACCAATTGTTTTAGAAATTACAAGTAATTGTTTTAGTAGTTTTGGTATCAATTAGTAATTTATTAAAAATTACAACCAATTCGATAGGCAGAGATGCAATTTTGTAGGTGGGTGGAGAAGGGAAGAGAATTATCGAGGTGATTCGAATCCAAACCCGTTAAAATAAATATCCGAATCCGATTTACATCCACCCCTAACTCAAATCTTGACTACACCACTGATGCCAGTGCCACACAAAATATAGCAAAGAATACATCAAATGATAGAAATATAACTGTAACCCTGTCAAAGATAAGATACTAAACATGATCAATCAAATCTCAAAACTTCCCAAAATAGTACATGCTTTCCAAAAAAAATTAAAAACAGTGCGTGAAGCAACATCATTAGAACTTGATTGATTCATTAATATATAAATTACTTACTATTGGTTTATGATTCATTTGTGATTTGTTTATGATTCATTGATAAATTTCTACTATTGGTTTATGATTCGTTGATAAATTACTTGTTATGTTGTCAAGAGTGTGACAGACAACACGAAACACATTTTATTGACTCATCGTACTGATTGCCACACACAGGTAATAAAAGAATGTAATTCTAAATATTATTAAATATCACACTGATTATCACACATATTAACTTATCAATGTTGATGCATATATGATTATGTTCCAAGTATTTTTTCCAAAAAAAAACTTATTTCCTTCCAAATCAAGACTTCTGACTGCCATTAGTTTATTCATCATACAAAGGAGAAGTAAGTTTACTTTCTTCCAACTCTAAGAGTTAAAAAAGTATATTTTTACTATAGGAGACAACTTTAGAACCTTCATTTTGTTGTTTTCTTTACCTATTGATGCAATATTTTTCTCTTAGTTAATCGAATTTTAATCTTTCTTTTCTTATAGTTCAGTGAAACATTGTGGATTCTCATTTAGAGCTATTGATTGTACAAACATTCCAAGGAAGAAAATACATAACAATGAATATGTTACAGTTTAGTTCTACAGCATTGGGGTTGTTCCTGAGTGAGAAATTGTTCAGTGTTACAACAGTGGGGTCGGTTCTGCATAAGATTAAATAGTGATCAATAGTTGAGATTTATTGAATGTAAAGCCGAGATCTTGTGTGGACAGATAGATTCTTCAGTTCCCTTTATTTTAGCGTGGTTTTGTAAGAAGTAAAGATAAAAATAAAGACTGTTGACACTTTTCTTTCATAGAAGTTCTTAAGCCTTATCATTTTCTTTGAATAATTAATGGAATTGAATTGTAAATTGGTGGCACAACTGGTACGGGAAATGGTATCCACAATAGCACACTGGAGCAATAACCTTTAGTATGAGTTTTGCTGAAGCCTGCGTACTGCTGCCTCCTGGTAATTTTATACACACTGTAAATAGCTAACTCTGGGGGGTTATAAATGTAATTTTAGTTTATGTACTGAGGCGTTGTACAGGATTTTGATTTTTTATTTCAATACAAAATGTTGGTGAGAGTTTCTCACTGACTGTAAAAAATTGATGGAATTGAATTGAGACGTTGAATTATAATTTTACTGACTGGTGTGTTTAAACTATATAGACTAGAAGGTAACAGTAATTAAACTCTATAGACCTGAGTACACAGCTAAGACGTAGGAGCATTATCATAATTATTTGATCATGAATTTGAATACAGCTATATATAGTGCTGATATATCGATCAAAATTGAGTACACTGAGAGTAAATTAACCATTACTTGTTAAGATTGGTCGCTTCCGATTATGCCAAGGAGCTGTACGTAATTGCATGATAAGTACTGGTATGTTCTTCAACTCTTAAAGATACTAGCAGCACACACAAAGTGAAAAACAAGAGCATTTTTCATGGATCAGGACTCAGGAGAACTCTCAATGGTATTGCTATTGGTTGCACGCTCATCTTCTCCTCTATTTGTGTTCAGTGTTCAGGTATTGCTATATACCAGCTGAGAATTGAGATAAACCTTGAACAGACAGAACACAATGCAACCAAAATTAAAAACTGCTTTCCCGATAGTAAGCAAAACAGGAACAGGTACAGGAATACAGGATCCTGATGGGATCTGAGGGGGTTTAATTGTCCAACTTTTGGGCCCATTTTGACCCAACCTGATATAATGGGCCCGGCCCATATTTATTCTCTCTTCTTTATTCCCGACTGTGTCAGTTTGTAAGCAAACGGCAGGTCGTCAGCATGAGGAAGGAACCATGATATGCGCAACATTTTGGTTACACAAAGTTAAAGAGAATTTAGTTAAAGCTTCAAAGGGGAAATCCTGAAGTCCCATTATTAACCAACCCACATATATTATTACTCGCCTTGGATTTACATTTACATGTACCAGAGAGGACTAATATTTTCCTAGGTGTTCATATTCGATGCAAAACCCAAAACCTGAAAACAAAACCACCTAAAATTAAACCACTAATATAAGAAGTCTCAGGAAGATCAAAAGCCGAGCACAACTCGGCCATCAGCCATGTTGTTCACACATCTATTGATCAAAATGTTGCACAGACAAACAATATACAGTGCAATTCATGTCGTGCAGCAGTTAGAAGATCTGATTAACATTTCATTAGTAGTACAGGGATCCTGATCAAGAAACAATGAGCAACAACTAGTTAATTAATGAACAGGAAGCATGCTTGAAGTATTTGTAATTGTGAATTGTGAGCTAGACACATTTTTGAACAGATTAAGTAATTTAACATTGGTACATGCATATAGATATCTACCTTGCCACCAATCACCTCTAGTTGCAACAGAGTCGTTGTCGTTGTCATCATTCTTATGCTGAAATTAATAGAAAAAAATATTTAATGCAAGGAGACCAAAACATTATATTAGGCTGATACTTGAAATTAAGAAAAGAAACTAATTACTGATCTTGAGCATGCACTAATAAAGAAATTAAGCTAAATGGAGTATAAGTACAGTTTTAGGTAGTTCAGGAGGAGCATATTTTGAAGGCGAGGTGGCATAAAAATCACGCGCACCGTAATGCACTGATGACCCGAAATGAGATGACTCAGCAGACTCAGTCGAATAAGCCATTTTGCCATCCTTTGTATATGAAGAATATGAGGGCAATTGATTCTTGCTACTGTTTCCATTTGTCTTTCCATCTACAGTCAAATCAGACATTGCATTGAGAAAGCATTAACAAGGAATTACAAGAATAAATATAACATAATGCATATATTTTTGTCGCAATTAAGAAAATAATAAGAAAAGGACGGTGGTAATTAGCACATACCACGATGGCGGTTGAGGGTCCAGTACAGGTCCGAATGCGAAGTATCATTTCCTGCTAACTATATAATATGTTAAGGAACAGTTAGCTTGGATATATACTGTAATTTTTTTCTTGTGATGGTAAATTAAGGTGTATACATATATATTTGAAGTTTGATTAATAAAATAATAATAGATAGAGAGATGTATATAAACTATACGTACATGATAAGGATCAGGATTAGGATGGGGGAAGACAGTGCTGAAGTAACCAGCTCCAGCTCCAGCTGCAGGATAATTTGATGAAGAAGAGCTCTTCACCTTGGGTTTATAATTACAATTGGTTCCCTTTCTACCAGACAATTCCTCTAAGATTGAATTTGAATTGGAATCGGAATTTGAACTTGAACTACTTGTTGACTTGTTTCTACCAGCAACTCCATGCTTCTTCCCTTCCATAATTAATTTCTTCCTATCTTATCTTCTCCTCTCCTCTGCTCTCCAGATTAATGCAATCTCAATGCTATAGATTATTATTATTATTATATAGCTAGAGATTGTATGAATGGAAGGTGCATGTGAGCAGAGACGAATTAAATTTAGAAGCAGAGAAGAAGAGCACGTGAGCAGGAGTTAATTTCTCGGTACCGGATATATATGCCATATCTTATATATCTTTATCTTGAGAAATATAATGATGGAAGTATGTGTCAATATAATTGGTGCGCGCGTGTCGTGTGTAGAGTTTTAATAAAACCCGACTCGGGTATACCCGTTCGTGCCCGCCCGTACCCGCCGACTGGGGTATCCGTACCCGAGGTCGGGTATGGGTCGGGTACGGGCAAAAACCGGACCGGACCCGTTTCTTTTGACCAATATCCGACCATACCCTACCCGAGTTTACCCGTACCCGACTAAACCCGTACCCGAGTACCCGTACCCGTATACCCGAGTTACTGTTCATCCATTTCAAAATTCAAAAATTCTGATTTTTTCCCCCCCAAACCAGCAAAAAAAAACAATAAAAAAACAGCAAAAAAAAAACAAAAAACAGTAAAAAAAAAAAAATACCCTACCCGCCCTACCCGTACCCGTACCCGCCTTACCCGTCTAGGGTACACGGGTAAGGGTATAACTCGGGTAGAGTATGGGTTTTGAAAATTATACCCGCCATATCCGTACCCGAATACCCTTGTACCCGAGTATACCCGTACCCGAGTTATACCCGTACCCGAGACGGGTATACCCGGGGTACCCGTACCCGCCCGAGTATAAATACTCTAGTCGTGTGTCGTCTACCTTAATTATATGCTCCATGTCCCCATGTGCAATTGTGCACCGCCTCCGAACCACCTTTTAAAGACGGTTGTGGTTGGATTGGACGTTGGAGCATTTTTATTTTACACCCCCTCTCATTTTTGTAATTTCAACATCACTTTTAATTAATTACAGTTACAGGGCATTTTATTAAAAATTCTCATCATAGAGTTAGGTATATATCAATTCAATACATGGATCTATCTATTAATTGTCGCGTCCATTTATTTATTTAATTATAAACCATGCGTATTTTCTGTTCTGGTTGGTTGCTTTTGAAAGTGAGTGTATGGCCCAAGAATCGATCAAGGAAAGGGCCAAAATATTGAAATGAAAACATACTGATCTTGGGGACTGGTTGGTATGGATAGATAAGTAGTCTGCGGGTCCCAGTGAGACAGCAAGGCATTTCAGTTGTCCCTACTGGGTTACACGTGGCAATAATGACAGACTTGAAAACGTCTTCGTTTAACTCTTGAGTTGTTTGATTTGATTTGATTTCATCTGTGGTCTCCTCCTCAATCTACTCTACGAGTACATGTGTCGTTTTTTTTTATCAGTCAGTCAGTTACATCAAATATAATTTGTCTTCTCCTCCTCTTATCTACTCTATCAGTTACATCATATATAATTTAGCAATAGTAAAACAATATGATCGAAATTTTTTTTTACCTATTTCTATTTTAGGACGATTTGAGATATTTTGCTCACGTACACCGGCCACCAAATAAAAACAAAAACGACAAGATAAGGCAAAGTAAGAAAAAGAAAGAAACTTGGACAGATGGCAGAAGGTCTATAACGTAGTACTAAAAAACCAGATCTGTTACTTGATGGATATCTCTGGAAGGATCTCTTTATCTTATTCTCTATTATTAGGAAGGTAATAGGAAGTAAATTGGAGGGTAAGGTGCGGCTTCACATGTTTATACGAAAGCAACAGAATATTATCTATCCATCTATCTATCACTCTCCAACTTTCTCTCATCAGTAAGTACCTCCTCATGCTTATCCCTTTGTTAGATTCTCATTTTTCCTCCAGCGCGTATGAAATAAAGATGCATATTTGGGGCCCCTCTGCTTGTGCCGCTGTACCTAGCTTCTCGATTGTTAAATGTTAATTCTATCCAATTGAGTGAGCAATTTAATTCAGTTAAACAAGGCTACAGCCTACAGTCTCTTAATTGGTTGTAACTTGTAACTGGTAACAGGTAATTATTAAGGACAAATCGATCAATAGAACATGTTAATATAAATATTGGAGAGCGTTGAGTTGTCAAAGTAAATGTATAATTAAGTTTAAAGGAAAAAAAAAATTAAGAAAGTTATACGCAGAAGCATACTAAAATTTAATAAATTCAGAGATAGTGAAGAATAGGCACTGAATTAAGGGGGGTAGGTTCCATTATTACTTGGACCATTTCTATATTATAATTAATTATTGATTGCTTGAAGACGAAATGTTAATGACTTAATGTTATCCTTGAGGATAAGTTTGGGCTTATACATTATGATGCATCTTTCAAATGAAAGCCCATTAAGCAATTATGGGCCGGGCTTATATATCTACAATGATTCATATGAGAGAATTAATTGATGTGAATCCAGTCCAGCCAGAGGATGAGGGAATACAATTGATTAAGACATCTGTTGAATCTCGTGACGGCTGCTAGATTATTGAGAGTATGAGACTGCACCGCATTTATTTCTTGGCTGCTACACAACAGTTCTACCAAGTATATAATTAATATATGGTCAATTGCATTCATTGCCATCACTGTGCATGCTTTCCGTTGACAAACTTGATCGTAACTTGTATTAAGTGATACGTGGAAAGTACATCCTAAATAAATATACTATCTACATTTCATCCAGCAGCCGACCCATCTCCTTTTCATTCATTAATTGTAAATTAATGCTTACACTTTGGTCTTTACAGGACAGCGTTAGTAATTAATATATATATATGTAAAGATACAAAAGATACAAAAGATAGATACAAAAGATACCAAAAAAAAAAAATAATATATATATGTACACACACACACACCGATGATAGTTCAGTCACATTTACAATTCCAATTAATACAAACATACATGACGAAAATTTGTACTCTTTTCATCACCTTCATCTCTTATTTTCTCATCTGCTTCTCCTCTACGCTTTCTCTTTCCAAAAACCTCAACTATAATAATATAAAACCAGGCAGGTCTCTCAACATTGATGACTCACAAAAGCTTCTAGTCTCGCCCAGTAGCTCTTTCTCGTGCGGCTTCTATCCTGTTGGCACCAATGCTTTCGCATTCTCAATTTGGTTCACTATCGACAATACTGTGGTTTGGACAGCAAACCGTGACCGACCTGTGAATGGTAAAGGGTCATGGGTAAGCCTACAACATGACGGTCATCTTATCTTGTTCGATTTCGATGGCACAGTGGTCTGGAGAGCAAATACAGGATCAACTAACAAGCTGATCAACCAGGCCCAAGTCCTAGACAATGACAACCTTGTTATCACCGACCTCAGCGGCAATATCCTGTGGCAAAGCTTTGATTATCCTACTGATACGCTCCTTCCGGGTCAACGCATCACCAAGGACAACCAGTTGGTCTCCAATGTGGCTAAAGGAATGCTCTCCTCGGGCTACTATAAATTTTACTTTGATAGTAATAATATCTTGCAACTCATATACGAAAGCCTAAATGTGACCAGCATATATTGGCCAGATCCTTTCAATATGTGGTGGGTAAATAACCGCACATCATTTAACAGTAGTCTGGATCGGGGTCCTTGATGAGATGGGTCGTTTTTTGGGAAGTGATAATATGAAGTTTTACGCTTCAGATTTTGTTGATCATTTCATGAGGAGACTAACTCTAAATCACGATGGCATTCTCCGTCTTTATACCCTCAACAAATCCATAAAAACTTGGTCAGTTTCATGGGTTGCTCTCTTACAACCTTGTCAAGTGCATGGAATCTGCGGCCAATATGGGTTGTGCATGTACCGACCTCTTCAACGCATATGTCCTATTGGCTTTGAGATTGTTGATCCAAGTGACTGGAGAAAGGGTTGCAAGCCAACATTCAATGTAACTTGTAATTCTGCTCATCAAGTAAGATTTGTCCAACTTAGGCATACTGATTTTTATAGTTTTGATTTCAATTATACCTCTCAAGTGTCATATGACACTTGCAAGAATACATGTTTACACGATTGTTCTTGCCAAGGTTTTGGGTACAAGAAAGGAAGTGGGCAGTGCTACCCGAAGATTTCACTCATCAACTGATTATTTTCTCAAAACACAATGCAAACCACATACTTGAAAGTTCCTCGATCTTTTAAGGCCCCCAAAGGGTCCACTCCTGAAAAAAATCTGATTGATTGTCATGCTACTGAAGTCCAATATATGAACTATTCCACTATGGGGCAAAGGAAAAATAATGGAAAGCTAAAATGGATATACCTGTATTCTTTTGCGTGCTCGGTGTTTGTGGTAGAAGCTCTTTTCATCATTGTGGGATGTTGGTAATTTATTTGGAGAGAGAGCAAACCAAAGATGAGGGAGCAGGGTTATGAGGCTGTGCCTTCTTTCTTCAAAAGGTTCTCTTATAAAGAGATGGAAATAGCTACTAAAAGATTTAGGGATGAACTCGGTAGGGGCGAATCGGGCGTTGTTTATAAGGGTATAATCGGGGATCAGGAGACCGGGAGACTTGTAATAGCCGTAAAGAAGTTGCACGGTGTGAGTGGAGGGGATGAAGAATTTTTTACGGAGTTAAGCATCATCGGGCGGATAAACCACATGAATCTAGTGAGGATGCAGGGCTTTTGTTCGGAGGGTGAGCACAAGCTCCTAGTGTATGAGTTTGTGGAGAATGGCTCTCTCGAGAAAGTATTGTTTAGTAGCCAAACGAATTCATCTCAGAGTGAGCACTCGCTTGAATGGAGCAGGAGGTGCAAAATCGCCATAGGGGTTGCAAAGGGTCTGGCCTATCTCCACCATGAATGCCTTGAGTGGGTAATCCATTGTGATGTCAAACCAGAAAATATCCTCCTTGACGACGAATTTGAGCCCAAGGTTGCCAATTTTGGACTGGTCAAATTGTTGAACCGAAGTTCGTGTGGCCGGGAGTTATCCCGAATTTAGGGGACGAGAGGGTACATTGCTCCAGAGTGGGCATCTAATCTACCGATCACAGGAAAAGCAGATGTCTATAGTTTTGGTGTCGTCCTTCTCGAGATATTGAGCGGTGTAAGAATATGTGATTGGATTTTGGATAGCAAAAAAGAGGCAGACATGAACTTTAAACGATCTGTTTGCACTATTAAAGACAAATTGAAGAGCACACAAGGATCATGGATTGAGGATTTTGTAGATGTTAGGTTGAACGGCAATTTTAACAGTTCCCAAGCTTTGATCATGGTGAATGTGGCACTTTGTTGCATAGAAGAAGAGAGGAACAGGAGGCCTGACATGGCTGATGTTGTTCGTATGCTCGAAGCCTGTGATGATGAATGAATTAAGGAGTTATGTATCTGGTTGATATTTATATATCTGTGGTGTTACACTGCCATAAACTTATTAATTAACAGTACCATGTATGATGAGTATATTACAGAATAGCAGCAAGCAATATTGTGTGTTTTTGTGTTTGTGTGTGAGTGTGTGTGTGTTTTGAACGAAGAAAGAAGAATTTGTAATGCAATAATTGACAGGTAATAATATATATCATACTGGATATATGGATGAGTAACTTATAATTAAAAAGGCCTACTGAACTGCATGATGTTATTTTTCTGAAAGACCATGAATTATAATATTACTGTTATGCATTCCATTTGAAAGAAAAGAATGAATTGCATGTGCAATGCATCTATATGGCGAGCCCAGAAAATTAAAGAATGAGAAACTCTTCTTTTATTTGTTGTATTTTTATCAGCTTATTTGGGCCCAGTTGGAAGGGTCAGCCCAAAATATTTTTTTACTTCTTTTGTGTCTCTGCCAGTCTGCCCAGAAAAAGAGGCAACACGTACGCAACACAGCCGCACAGAGATCAATCACGCAACATCTGCCAAGCTTTTTACAGAAAAAGGGAGATCCATCAGATGTGTTGTGACATGCACAGCGCAACGAAGCACAAGAACACGTGAATTGAACACAGAAAACAAGCAATCAAACTAATTCCGAATATTCAAGCTCACTGATACGACAATAGCTTTTAGCCAAATTTGAGATAGAACTAAAAAATTACAATTTTATTCGATATTGAAATGAGACCACTGATAGATTTTATATTTAGGAGATCCTATCGACTGAAGAAAATCAAGAAATAATGAACTACAATGCTCAAACTCCTCTCGTCGCGCCACTTCATCTGACAGATCAGCAAAAATGACTGATCTGTCTTAACAGATAGTCGCCCCTTCACTCCAGTTAATCGCACTCTTCCAGTCCCTTCCTGACGAAGTGGGACCTTCTCTGCAGTGACTCAACTTCTCAGCGCCTCCGGTCAGCCAGTTAACTGCGGACCCCATCTGCAGAATGCGGAGTTTAATTAAATTACTGCCTGTACGCGAACCGTCCTGCCCCATTCCCTTTTTTCTTTAATTAGACCTGTTGACCAGTCAATTCCGCCAATGTCCATCTCCAAATCACGATTAGATCGTGACACACGTGTTGATGGTGGTTTCCTACGGGTTCCTTTGCATGATTTCAAGAATATATATGTAGTGTAGACAGTACATAATCCGATCTCCAGGTTTTCTCATTAAACAAGAACGTTTATTGTTACCTCTTTTCTTTTTCTTTTTTGCATCTCAGTTGTATTTGATTTGGCGCACACAAATTGTTTGATAAAATATTTTAATGACAGTTTGGTGATTATCGGGTTCCTAACACTCTTCTTGTTATGTTAGTTATATATTACCAGTACCAATAATGGTACTAGTAATATAATAGTACCAACCACAGAAATCCTGGATTGACTCCAACTCGCCGTTATTGTTTACAAAAATAATGTAAATCCTTCTTAAAATGAACCATTGATCCTTCTCAAAATGAACCATTGTCTTGCATGAGCCTCTATTTATCTTCATACTTTTGACAATTTTAACCGCCGCCTTATCTGTCTCCTTTACCGGCTCCTTGCATCTCTGTAAACTCGTCCCTTTTTCTCTTATAAATATGGCATCTAAAAGTTGGAGGTGGGGACCATATATATATATATATATATATCTCTGTACAATTTGTTGACTGTTTTTCATTTATAGAATTTCCTAAGCCTTATCATTTAAGGGGTAGATGTAAGATGTGGGTGACCACCAACTCAGTTGTTTTCATTAATTAATTATTATAATCGAACCCGTATATTGCCAGTATAGTGCATCTATGACCTTGGTTATGTTGTATATATCCATCGCACTGAGAGCTAAAAACAATACATAAAAAGATTGGGGACCAAGGAAAAAGGAGCTTAATTAATTAGGCATGTACAACGAGGCCGGAGCAAATAAATTCGTACATTATAAAGCTTAGAAGCCTCATGTTAAATTGAGTAACAAGTTTCACGAAATAAAAAGAACCACAGTAGTACAGTACATTGCCAACAGGTCAGTTAACACACCAGAAATAAATTACCAGAATACTTTAAAATAGTAGCAGAATTTAACACATGGATCAGCACAATACATCTTTCCAAAACAACACATTTACTATACAATTAAACAAGAGCAATCTTTCATTAAGACCTGCAAATGGAAACTGATTTAATTATAAAATATATAATTAATGGACAATTGCATCATCGATCGAAACACCTTTTCTCATCACGAGACAAACCAAAGCAATAAGCAGCATTGCATGATTAGCCACAGGAGGTGGGGCGGCTTCCAAGGGGAGATAGCTGTGGAGTAGGAACTGAGGCAGCTGCCGGCGAAGAAGAAAAGAACATTGCATCAGTTGTGCGGAACCTTCCCGAATCTCCTGGAAGCATTATGTATGAAGAAGAAGGCGAGTTATTCAATGACAAGGAGAGTTGCCTTCCTTGCCTATATTGGACTATCATCCTGTACACATATGGTATAATGCCTTCCATATATCCTTGTTGATTTGGTAAGAATAAAATGGTTTGGTTTTAGTGTTCTTGCAAAGAAGAAATCATCTATATATATGGAACACAGAACAAGTAAGAGAAGCTTAAAAGAGCTTAGAGGAAAAAATTAGGCTTTATCTATACTATCTGGCATGAAGTTGCCTTTCAAGAGATGCATTAATTTCACCAAATCAAGTACAGATATTGGGCTTAAGTTAATTAATTTGTATAATTTATGGTGGCGTAATGACTAGGAATCCTAGTATAAGAACCCTTTATATTTTAAAATCAACAACATCTTTGTAGCATGCATGCATGTCATTAACTACATAACTAAAACTAATATAATGATGTTATATTATGTTAATTGTTGGTGTTAAGTACCTATCCAATAGCATATATCCATGCATAACACCTTTGAATGATGTGTATAGTGGATCAAGAGTACCTTCTTTGATAAGACAAAAGAATTAATCTATGGAAGAGTTTGGATCTTCTAAAGTAACTCAACTTTTTAGTTTAGATACGGACCATCAGATTCAAATCAGACTGTCAGGTTAAAGGGCCCCGTGCACTCCACTTCGGATCGGAATTGGTAGGATTTGAATCAGACAGTCCGGATCTTAACTCCACTTAGGGGATTCGGACCAGATGATTGGAATTGTAAGTAATCCCAAATTCTCATTTGCGCGCTTTAATATGTTGTGCAACAGTCGGGAAAGACTGGGTAGAGATGATGCATATATGTTAATTAATTGCACATTTAATTAGGAACCTGCTACATGGATTACTACACCTTGGTTGTTGCAGGGAACCAGATGAAGAATGTATAGAAGAAGAGGGAAATTTTTTATTCATAGAAATTGAAAAAAAGGTAGAGAGAGAAACAGAAAGAGTAGAGTATTTGTTATATTGATAGAAAGATCGGTACAGATTCTACCGATCTAAAATATCAGAACACTTAGGATAGGCGGAATTCCTACCCATCCTAACTCTTTTTGGATTTTCTGTGACACCGTCTTCAAAACAGGAATAACAACAGATCAATTCTTAATCTTCTCAAGCACTGTCTTCACAGAAGATCCGAGATGAGTTAGGATGGGTAGAAATTCTGCCTATCCTAAGTGTTCTGATTTTTTAAATAGGTAGAATTTGCACCGATCTTTCTATCAATATAACAAATACTGTACTCTTTCTGTTTCTCTCTCTATCTTTTTCTTAATTTCTATGAATAAAAAATTTCCGAAGAAGAGGACGGCATGACGCCAAGGCCAAGCCATTAATTAAGATATCATCAGATCATATTATATTATATTATATTATATTAGATATGCTAGTTTAGCAGGAGTTGTTGATCATTAATTTTTAATTCAGCGAAGGTAGTCGTTCTTCGTCCAAATTGACAAATGGATGTATGATGACGCACCATACACAACCTACACTAATTTTCACTCATTTCTTCAATATAAGAGTATGAATTAATTAGCCTGGTCAAGTGGTCATTTTCATTTCGCTGAAAAATAACATGTAGGTTAATTCATGGCCTAGTCTTTTTATACCGGCGCTAGCTAGCTAGGTCTATACTTCAAAAAAAAAAAAGTAATAAGAAATCTAAAATTAAAATAATGAACTAATTAGTCTGTCACATATATTCTCTAAAGGCATTTGTTACATTCGAGCTTTATTTGGATGAATATTAAAATAAAAATCCCAATTCCATTGCATTTTCCTTTTCAAAGGCACTTGAGGCCTTTCAAATTTAAGAACGAAATTTCATCATTTGTAACAACTAAGCAGAGAAATTAAATTGCTAATGATGGAGTGCTGTGATGAGACAATCATAGGATGGTATTGGTTATTCCAATTTCCTGGTTTGAATGTACAGCGGGGCAATAGCGTAGAAGAAGTCTATCATCTTAAGTTCTTAACTACTGTTTTATCATCTAGTACCTCTTATTTTTTATGGTGAGGATTTTATAAAGTGTTAAAACTTCTCCTACAGTAAAATTTAAAATTCAAATTTTGGGCATCTATAATCCGATCAAATTAAGAAAAGTTGATTTTTTTTATTTAATTTTACTTTATGATTATCTTCAAATGATCTTTCATGATGTCATGCATTTTTATCTATTTTTTTAAGTTATTTCTTTCAATTCGAAATCATCTCTTCCTTGCACATATATTTCTCGAAAGCATCTCTACTAAACGGGTGGAGATAGAACGACAGGTAAAGCAAAGGAGGTGACACCAAAATTTTTATTAATATTCAAAAAAAAAAATTAATTTCAAATTCTACCCAGCTGTGCGTGGGATTTCCAGAAATGATCCAACCGGTGACACTTTGGCTGGATATGGGCCAACTTTCAAAGTCTCCAAACACCTCCTACAACCTCCTAGGTTTGCATTTGTTTACTTCAATTTTAAAGATATCGCTGACCTCTCTCTTCCGTCCCATGCACTTGAAGAGATTCTTGACAACATGTTGAGAACAATATCGATGCACATACTGATCCGTAGACTCATTTCATCCGAGATATGGATTCTAGAGCACAAATTTAATCCCCAAATATTTATCCGATATGACACAAAAGAATCGACCATCTTCAATTACTTCAACCGCAACCATCTCAAAAAAACTTCAGTTTTATGCACTTTCTTTCTCCACAATTCCAAAAGTCAATAGAAGCAATTGGTTTTCAGTATTGTATACACATGCTATTAGCAACCTACCTTGGTACCGTCTTGATATGAAAAATGCATCGATACTAATCACTGGTATGAAAAACGGTATCGCTACAATACAATACCTATATGCCCATGCTGCTACCTTGAATGCCTATCAGGTGATCCATCAATCAAGGTTGAGGTCATACAATCCGAATTTTTTATTAATATCCAAATTTAATATTAAATTTCAAAAAATAACTGGATTAGTAATGTTTTTCGAAATCTACTCTTTCCGGAAATTTTTTTTCCGGACATAGCCTCTGTTTCTGGAAAAAAAAACTTCCGGAAATAGCCTATTTCCCGAATAAATTTTTCTGGAAATAGTATTTTTTTTTTAGGAAATTTTTTTTTCTGAAAATTTTTTTCATAGGAATTTTTTTTTCATTTTTCAGTTTTTATTTATAATTTATTTATTTTTTGTATTTAAGTATTACAAATATTTAATATAGTTTTAAAAAAATAGATAGAATACTATATAATTTGATTTATTCAAAAGACTGCTACAAATAATCCGGATCAACATTTTTCATGCCGGATTTTTTATAACCGTAAGAAAAATTAATATAATATAATATATGTATATGTATATATAATATAATATATATGTTAAAATGTGCTTGCATATCAAATTTTATATTTTTTTGAATTTTTTTACTATTTATTAAGTATTTAACAAAATCGCTATCTATATTCAGACCATTGAATTTTTGTACCCATCTTAATAAATAGTAAAAAAAATTAGAAAACTGTAAAATTTGATCTGCAAGCACATTTTAAAATATCCATCATGTTGAACGGTTTGGATCGACTGTTTGGACTTTGAAAACTTTGAAAATACCGATCGTTGAATGCCTACCATTGAACAAAAACTTCAACTGAATTTTTGAGGCACTAAACGAGGGTTCCAATACCTCATATTTTTTATACCTCATCATACCTCATATTTTATATCTTCATTTTCATATATATTATATTATATATACATATATATACATAAATTATATTATATATACATATACATATAATATATTATATATACATATGCATATATTATATTATATTATATTATATTATATTTTTTAACGGCCGTAAAAAATCCGGCATGAAAAATGTTGATCCGGATTATTTGTAGCATTCTTTCGAATAAATCAAATTATATAGTATTCTATCTATTTTTTAAAAAACTATATTAAATATTTGTAATACTTAAATACAAAAAATAAATAAATTATAAATAAAATAAAAAAATTCCTATAAAAAAAATTTCGGAAAAAAAATCCTATTTCCGGAAAAATTTATTCCGGAAATAGGCTATTTCCGAAAAAAAAATTCCCGAAAGTAGCTACCGTTTTTGGAAATTTTTTTCCGGAAACAGAGGCTATTTCTGGAAAAAAAAAATTCCGCAAAAGGGTAGATTTCGAAAAATGTTAATGATCCGGTTATTTTTTGAAATTTAATATTAAATTTGGATATTAAAAAAAAATTCGGTCATACAATACTTGGTTCCTAAATTGTTTCTTTTTATGGCTTCCAATAACGGAATAAGGAAGATGTACGAGTTTTCCCAACTACCAAACATATTTGGTAAGCTCACAGTCACACCATAATTTGTTGTACTTGGGGGGTTATCTTTTGTAGATTGCTTCGACTCATCTCGAACATGATTTATACTCGTGCACACATCCCTTCTAATGATCTTATCAATTGTAAGAACAATCATCTCTACTGTAAGCTGACAATGATCAGCATGTGTTGCCGGTGTAGGGTTTTGACGGTTCAAACCCATTGATTAAGTATGTTGGGGTTTTGACGGTTCAAACCCATTTATTTGCTTAAGGTGCGGAAAGAGTAAAACAAAATTTTTACATCTAACTTAAGCTCAGGATTAAACGGGGTATGTCAGGAAACTTTCCAAGGCGGTCCACCTTCAGTATTCCTTTGGCATCAAAACCCAATTTAATCCTTTTACAGATCTACTCCATGATTGATTTCTAAAACTTTAATCTACTTACCAATTAAATAGATTAATATAACATATTTATACCTTGTTTCCAAATCACAGTTGGAATGCAGACCGAGCGTGTAGAGCTACATCACGGAAGGAATCGACTCGTCTCGGAGCATCAGACGTCTGATGCCTCTATCGGTTATCCACCAGGACTAACCAGAGAGCGGTTAATTTCTTCTGCCAGAAATACCGTAAACCGCGGAATTCTGCAAAAACACTATTCACGGGGAAAAGACGAAAACCCATAAACACGAATTTTCGGTTACTCAGTTTCATCAATGAGCAAAACTGAAATACCGCGAAATTCGGTAAAACACTATTCATCGATCCCGTAAATATACTCCACAACAACCCGCAAGATTATACGTTAACTACGTATAACTTTCTTTTCTCAACCGAAACACTATTTGGGAGAGAAACCGAGAAAGAGAGAAAATACCGATTCGATTCTGCACGAAACGATACAAGTGAATTAGTGATTTTTCTCTCTACCCCTCCACCTCTATTTATAGGCTTTTGAGGAGGTTCGCAAAAGACCGAAATACCCCTCAACATATGCCTATTTACAAGATATGCCATCGAATGGATAAGGATGATGACATGTGGATAAGATCGATGACGTGTCATCTGGATAGGATCGATGACACGTCATGCGGATAAGCACGAACCTGAAAAGACCCGAATGCCCTCGGCCCGAACACAAATCATGTTCGTATAATTATTCTGAACAATTATATATATTTTTCTGCGGTTGTTTGTTTCGGTATCGATGACGTGTCATCTGGATAGGATCGATGACATGTCATGCGGATAAGGACGAATCTGAAAAGACTCGAATGCCCTCGGCCCGAACACAAACAATGCTCGTATAATTATTCTGAACAATTATATATATATTTTTCTTGCGGTTTGTTGTTTCGGTAATTTATACAACATGTCCTGCACATTTATAAATTAACCGGTTAACTTTTATACAGCGTGTCACACACGTTTATAAATTAACCAATGTTTTTGCTTGTTATTTTACATAACATTTATAATTTAATTATAACACGTATAATTAATTATAACCATCTTACTATTGATCATAACCAATTTATAATCAATCACAATAAGATTCTCCGATTAACTCCTATATGGTGTGACCCAATAGGATCTGTGTTATGTTGGTAAATAGAGTTAAAACTGTTTTAACTTCTATAATCATGGGTGGCGTCTGGCAACACATCATGACCATCCAATTACACAGATGATGCTGTACTGTACAATACCACGATCCAGTAAACAATTTACTTGTGTCTGTTCTTTTGTCTCATAGCTATCAGATTAGTTTCAAGGTAGATGTGTGTCATCCTTGTAAACTTAATCTTTACTTGATCTTGAGCAGATTATCAAATATGATTACTCTTGTAATCATACCGCGCACTGATAATCTTACTCTACCAAGGGGCCCAGTGATGCTATAGCTCGTATAAAATACGAGGGACAAATAGTATTCTTGGTAAACTATCACTTCCTCAGCTAAGCTATACATATGGAAAAGCTACCGTTATGACTGCTTTTTACGGACAGCGGTGGATAACAATCACACATACATATTTCTCAGTGGGAACGATAAATACCTCATACTGTAGAACGTGACACTGAATGAGAACATAAATGACACGAACACAATTCTATTTAATGTTTCATTCGAGGTCTGTCAAATACCATGTTCCTAGAACATGTATCTATGTGATTAAAATGACATCTCGTGTCAGGTGGTTTGTAAAACTTAACCATCTTTTAATCCACATACTAACCTTATAGCGGTAATTAGTGTTCCTGCTAATTACCTTGGTCAGTGACCTTTTAAGATTAAGAGTATATATCATCTATATTATGGAGTTTCACAATTTCAGTCATGAACTCGAAATGATCCATAAATGCAATAATACTCAAGGCAACAAAATGATATTAATCATCCAATTCATGAACAAAGCTTTATGATAAATTATCGTATTATTGACTTCTAGATTATTACAAACTAACAGCCGGTACTTTGCATCCATGAGGAATTTTTTTTTTGCTTATAATCCAAGATTCTGAAAGGCCGTTAGACTTCACGGATAACTTGAATTTGCAAAAATTATCTTTGCACACCACAACTAAACGTCAAGGTTCACTTTTAGAAATCTTACATTCAAAATTGTTATGGATATGAAACTCATTAATTGCTACCTTTAGAACCATTTTCGACTCATACACTTCACCTACGACCAATAGATTATCGAATGTTCTATTTGAGCTACCAAAAAAATTGACATCCGCAGGCTGAAAATTGAATATGTTATTGCAACTATCAACCGGATGTCTCATATCTTTCCGACCATCTATTAGGTACTGTGCTTAACGGGACTTGGAACAAGATTGTGATTGTGACTATCTGATTGGTCCAACGTCATCGTCGGAACCTGATGACTCATCTAAGAGCATCTCATACTCGCTCCCCAAACTTTCATCATCAATTGCATCCACAGGTAGAAAGTAATCTGGATCCGATACCGGTCTACAAACCCGAATAATTTTGTATCGAGTTATTGGGTCGGGATCGAGTTTTAAGAATCTGACTAGGTGCAAGGGTCTGACTGTTCAGGTTCAATTGGAAATTAAAACAAGTATGGTTCGGTTCCAATTCTACATATAACTCTAGAATCGGTAATCTTTGTGGGAAAGACGCCACAATTCCTGGTTTGTTACTGATATTAATTGGTAGTCACGTTGGCCATTAGTAGACATGTTAAACTTGGCTTGGATTTCCATATTTGCTTCACTAACAGTATACCCCACCAGTTCATAAATCTCATTCTGGTGATAATCAAAGTTATGGTTATGGTTAGCGGTAATGAGTTTTTAGGCCAGGTATTATAAAAGACTCCGTCATCATTATACTGCATTTTCTCTCCAACAATAATTTTCACATACATGATTGCCATTTTTTTGTTTTGATTGGTCTGGATAATAAACTACAATTTAAAAAATAATAGCACTATAAGTACATCATAATTTAAGAAATTAAATAATTTAAAATTTCTTATAAAAAAAATAAAACTTACAAAAATTTGCTTCTCGAATTTGATTTTCTATATTTTTTTTTCTTCCTAGCCAAACGTGTGTATAATTTGAAATTAATTAATATTTTGGATATTAATAAAAAATTTGGGAGGTGGTATCTTCACCGAGAAGGTAATCAGAGATGAAGAAATTTCTATCAAACAGTGTTCTAAATAGCGCGCTATAGCATTTTTGGACCCTAAACACTAAGCTATACAATTAAAACACACTATTTGAGCTACAGACGCTATAGCGGTAATAGCGGTCCGCTATAGCGCATAGCGTGTAGCGCAAATAGCGCCCGCTATACAAGATGCTTTTTTTTCAATTTATATGGGTTTTAAATAAAGGCTCGGATTGGATTTTAACCGTGATTTTTTTTATAATTGACGTACTAAGCTTTATATTAAATTATTAATTATTATTTTGATAAAAAAATTATTAATTATTAAATGAGATCAAATAAGGAAGCTATAGTGCGCTATACAACATGAGCTATTTTTTTTTTAATTTATATGGGTTTTAAATAAAGGTTCAGATTAAATATATTAAGATATTTCTTGAAGAAATAAAATGATACTTACTATATGGTAGTTTGAATATTTTGAATAGATTAAGATAATTAATTATGCTATGATGTCTAGGTTATTTTGAAATTTAAATAGAAAAAAGATATATTATGTCATGATGTTGAATATATTTTGAATAGAAAAATATCGATAGTTTATGATATTAGTAATACTATGGATATTTTGAGTCGCAATTTGGACTTTGTATTGGTTCAATATGAATACTATAATTTTTTAATCAATTTGATGTTATTTATTATTCTATGAGACTTAGATAATGTTGATATTTAGTACAAATATATGATATAATTTTTATAAAAATAAAAAAACGCTATGTGGCATAGTTTTCACTATAGCGATGCTATTCACTATAACTTTTTTTTGGCTTCTCGTTATGACGCGATAAACGCTATTTAGAACCTTGCAATCAGACATAACTTTTCGCTCGATTGTCTGATTTCAGCATTCTTTATCAATTTGGAAAGTTCACGAGAATAGAAGCCGGCACAATTAGAATTGCAAAAATACAAAGGAAAAAGCCTCAAAACTTGAGTTGAAATTTTCCATTCAATTTTTTTTTTTTCTAATTTTTGATAATATACTCCTTTACTGTACTTTTTCATAGGCATTTATTCATGTAATGTATAAAGTTTCATATCTAGTGTTTTTTTTTTTGTATTTTTGTTTTTTTAGTTAGAATTTTGTTCATGTAATAATATGTGTAATGTAATTGTAAATGTTATTATATTGGTAAATGTAGTGATTTGAGTATGTATTTTATTTAAATTCATAGTTTTTCTAATTTAGTTTAGTGTTTTTGATATATTGGTAAATATAGTTTAATTTGAATTCAAAGCTATAATTTTGTTGTTATTTTTAAAAATATGAATTATACACGATATTTAAAAAAATAAAACAGTTTTTTTTATAAAACTATTCACTAGTACAGAAAACATGACCATATACGGTCCGAAAAGTTAATATTATACGGTTACACAACTGTATCAGCGAGCGTCATGTATGAATATGAATAGGGGGGTAATTTGTACACAGTTAATAAAACTCAACCGTGTCAGATCTCATGGTTTTGAACAGAGTTAATTGAGAAAAAGAACAAACATTTCACTAACTAGCATTGTACGATTATAAACCATCATTCATAGTTCAGTATTATCAAACCCTGTGCCTTTCGGACACAGTTTATTACTATTGAACCGTGTGAATATGTGTGAGCTTTTTTTAGCGCAAGTGCCTCCTCCTTTTACACACTATTAATATATAATTTTTTATCATTCGTATATAATTTGTCATGTATGGCCGCGTTATATGTACTAGTAGTTGGTAACAATTATTTCCTATAGTCTTATTCATACGGAGCAAAATTGCTTGCTCGTTATTTTTTATTATTTAATATGAAATAATATTATGGAATTCAAAGTTTGAAATATTTACTTGATGAATGTCAAATATAGGAAATTATAATTTTCTTATTATGAAATCAACAAATGTGTACCTTTTATATATTCTAGAATCCACATATTTAAAAAAAAAAAGGTCGTATATGTGACATCTATAAATTTATTAATCAACAACATCTGTAATCTTGAACCGGATTTATTAGACAACAATATTTCTATACAACATGTAAATTTATTAAACAACATTATCAATAACCTTGAAAATGACAACATAAATTTTGTATATATTGAAACTTATTTATTAAACAACAATATCTGCAATCTTGAAAATGACAACATAAATTAATTTTCCATATGTTGACATCTATAAATTTGCTGTTTCTTATTCTTAAATCTTCAATTAGTTATAGTGGTTGTTCCATATATAATTTCTCATAAATTTAAAATAAAAAAGCTTGTGCGCGAAATATAATTCATACTCGCTATAGAAATTAGTCATATTACAGAGATCAGATTAAAGAAAGTAGGAAAAATGTGAGGAACTAAAGTGAGAAACTACAAGAATCTGTAGGTATTCACACGGCTACTTCGATAGTGATATCTTTGAAAATAGTAATTTATGTCGGTTTACCTTCAGTAATTATCATTTTTTATCTTTGAGGACAAAAAAAAAACAATCTTGACGGTAATGAAATATATTTGACATTACTGTACTCCTTTTGCTTATAAATATTAGACCGACATTTTTGGAAAAAGAAATAGAAATCTAATCTGATATTCATAATAAAAAAGATAGAAAGTTTAATTGCTGAATTTATTTTCAATTGGAAACTTTAATCCATTTCATAAAAATGAATGAAAAGATCTACAAGGGCGTCCAGAAAAAGTGCTCTTTTCTTAAGAAATATTTTGTCTGAACTATCTTTATTGGAGCCAGGAACAGAGGAAAGAAGAGGGAATGAGATCAACTGATTCCCAATTTTTATTTTTTATTTTTTATTGTATCTGTGTATAATTTTTTTTATCTAATTTAGAGTAAAATGGTATGGTATTATAAAATTAACTCTCATTTGATCTGAATTAATGTTTGATCCCCATAATTCGAAAGTATAGTTCACCCTGACTGGAACCAAACCTCCCAATGTTTATATTTCGTTACATATTTATTCATGTAGAAATTGAAAATGAAAAGACAACATAATTTTGAGAACGTAGCTCTTTTGTGTATGTGATGTTTCCCTAAACTCTATTACTGATTTAGAAATCCAATGGTGCTAGGAGAACGTTTTTATCTCAGACAGTTACATAGTCCCGACAGAACAGTGAAGTTTGTGTTGTTAAAATTTTATTGTTACATATAAACAGTTTAATTTAATATGTCATTATTGATCTATTTATATCAAAATGGTCATCATGCAAAATTTATCAATTCTTAGATAGCAAACTCAATACCTGACTCCATTAGTGTGTTTATGGAGAGCTTCTCTCAAAAGAATTTGATGAACTTGTGAGACAGCAGTATGAAAAACTTTGTGCTGATGTAGAGGTTGAGGCGTCGATAACCTCCTTAGTGGTAGGATAAAGCCTTCCAAAGCTACAAGACTGTTCTTACGAAATTGTGTTTACAATTCCTTAATGATCTCACATCTCTATTCTTTAATAGAGAGAAGTAGAGAAGGCCACAGAATTGATTAGATGACGGCTAGAAAATTCTGCAACTTTTCGTATATTCTTGTGCTTTGGGAACCAACCTATTTATAGAGATGAGAAGTCGGCATATTGCTAAACCCTAACCCTAAACTGATTTTCTGGCCACATGCCAACTTTAAAAAAACATGCAACTACATCAAAATCCATGCAGCAACTGGAGAATCAGTTTCCTTAATTGCAAATTTGTCCATCAATAATTTGATTTTTGCCTAAATTGTTCTACACATTTATGGATTACATCTTAATAAATATATTGATTGTTTATTTCCTTATTTTATTACTTTAATTGACAACCATATATAACAGTAAACAATGCATAATTAGATTACATATATACTCAATGTTGACATTAAATCTAATGAGGCTGATAATAAATTCAACATGTGTAACTTGATTTTGTTTCGAAATGAAATGGGTCTAGCAGCATTTTATCAAAAAAAAAAAATTAATGATAATAATTTTTTGAGAATGTACCTGTTGCATTCAATGTACCTGGCCACCAAATTACTTTTAATTTTTATTGTGTCATTTTTTTCTTTCTTTTTTTTTAGCTTACGTCAATCGGCTCATTCTGTCTTATCTTATGCAATGGTTTAATAATTAATATATATGTATGACAAGTTCTATTAACAACTGTTGAAGTAAAAGCATTTTTTTTCCCTTTAGAGATATGATATAAAATAGTTTTTTCTCGAATTATATATGTTCAATAATGATCACAATGACTTGTAGCATTTGCCTAATAAATCATACAAATGATTGACTTTCTTTTTTCCCCTTCTTTTCTGAAATGTTTGTAAGCGTAAGCATTGAGTGGTGAGCAGTTTATAATAAAAGATGATGTTGCAGCATTTGACCAAGAAACAAAGAAAGATATAATAACCCAAAGGAAAGAAAGAATACTTCAACATGTGTTGTTTCTGATTCTATTAAAGTTCTATTTTCTTTCATTTTTGGATCCTGCCTTGTATTTATATCCTTCTCTTTTCCTAAGGAATCCCAAGCTTCCTTTCTTTCAATTCCTCTTCATCTCTTTTCTTTCAGTCAAGCAAACAAGTCATAGCTTTTTTTTCAGGTGGATTTCTCTCATCTAATTACGCCTTATATTCTTTAGTCTTACCCAAAGGGATATCCTTTCCTTTGGGGTCTGTAAACTTAATTTATGTTTATAAATCATCTCATCTCCAGATTTGTTCTTAAATGCTTTATCAAATTTTTTAATAAAATCTCAAGAAATTAGATAGTTTGTCAACAGAGGGATTTTCTTTAATTATAAGAAACAAGCTCATACTAAATGAGTTGGATCTTAATTAATATTCATCCATATTTTAATAATCATGCATACTTCTGGAAAATGTAGTCTATCAGCTAGTAAACTAAAAGATTATTTTATTTCTATACTGCCCTCAATATTTCATCTTTATTACAAACAACATGGCTAACAATTCCCAACAGCTTTTTTTGCAGATTTGAGTTTCACATTTGGCCTTATCAGATGATATTGGGTTCGTTCGATTCCTCAAAATTTACTTGCAACTGGTGCTAATTAAGTATGTTGCCGCTTGAAAAATTACAGCTCTAGACAGAAAAAATAAATAAAATAAAACAACAGCCCCCAACCAACACCTCTCTGTTACACAAGTAACCAAAATTGACAACCTAATGGAACCTATGTTCTCGTACTTCAGTTCTGACTGCAAGAAAGTACCTGTTACCTTTTCAAGCATTGTCCGAGCTTGAATTTAGTTTCCTGTTAAAAGGTTTTGCAAGTAAAAAAAGGAAAACAAAAAACAGAAGAGAGTGAGAAGTGGTGACAAAATACATAGAAAGAGGAGGATAGGGATGGGATATATGCTGCTTGGCTCGGCTGGTCCACTGATTAGAAGACGAACTGGTTTAAGGATCAAGCAAGCAGGCCGTGGGTCCTACAAGGGTAGCTAGTATATTTTTACCTTTTATTGTAGAGGTATTAATTGTTGCATGCGTGTATGCATTGTTCAAGACGTGAATCTGAGATTAATTAGATAAATGGATAACTGTGCAATTATATCATTGAAAGATGTCCTCATGGAATTGTGCCATGAGACTCTGTGGAAGTATGCTATATACTGGAGGCTGGACTATGGACCCCACCAGTAAGTTATCACAATTCTTCTTCGATTTTGTTAGTATTAAGGAATGAAAAAACTACCATAAATTTTGTTTGGAGTAACTCAATCTGTTATTAAATCAGAGTATTGGCATGGGAGGATGGCTATGTTGACAGCAGAAAACTTGAAAATGGTTTAATTGATTTTGAAGAAGGGAATTCAGTGTATTTTTGTTCAATAGAGCAAATACTGGCTGACATGTCTCAACGTTTGTTCTCAGTAGGAGAAGGGTACGTGAGCACTCTATCTATTCTTTTATCTCAAGGTTCTTAATTTGTTTAATTTACATATTAATCACCTCTGTCTTGAATTAATCTGCTCGATCATTTTGTTTTCTCAACAGTATAATTGGAGAAGTGGCTCTTATTGGCCAGCATAAATGGATTTTTCCAGAAATTTACGACCCTGATATGTTATACAAGGTACCAGTAGCTTGATTGATTCTGTGTTGTTTATTTATTTTTGAAAATATGATATGATTCTAGAAATGTTGTCAGGGTTAATATGGACTTACCCGATTAGTTGTACATTTTTCAGCTTCCAGAGGATTGGCAGCGTCAATATTTAGCTGGCATAAAGGTGAATAAACTTATATAAGCAAATTTATTTTCACAAAATATACTTTTTATATACTTATATTATTACCATCTTTAATTATTTAATTATTAATTTTTGGTTTCATAGACTATTCTACTTGTCCCAATTGGCAATTTTGGTGTCCTGCAACTTGGGTCTCTACATATGGTACGATAAGTTCCCTGAAACTTCAAACGCAAACCCTCTCAAATACCCATTGTTTTTTTTTTACTAAACCTCATTTCTTGTATCCATCCTCATAACCCATCTGCAATTAAGTATATCTAAATGGTTTGCTAGATTAAAAAGTGGTTGGAAGGTTTTAAAAAAAATAATAATAAACCTAAAAAACACTATTCTGAGCATCTTGTCAAGTATTACCTATAACTTTTTCTTTATCAACTTGCTAGGTCTGTGAGGATCACAACTTGGTGTCAAAAATCAATGAATTATTTGCCGGGCTATATCAAACTTTGGACAACGCTGCTAAGTATACTTCATCTCGTGATTCCTTAGAAGAAATAAGCTCAGAATGTTTACCAATCAACCCCTACAACTTACCTTTCTTTACACATCCATTAAATTTGGATTTTAATTCACTTGTAGACAATATCCATCTCCAAACTCTTGACCACAATGTGGCTGGTTTTGTTTGGGACAGCTCATTGGTTGCTACAAGTGTAGAGCATCATTTTTCAGATGAAAGTTTCATAGTTTCAAATTTACCATTTACTCCAGAGCATGAGCCCCATGAAGTTAGGTTACTGGGTTGTTTGGATGAAAACATTGCTGCACCTAAAGGCGATGAACTTCAAAGTTCCCTTGATAAAATTGGTACAGGTTTAACAAATGAGACCGGCACTGAAAATTTAATAGAGGACATAATAAGTAGCAATGATTCATCTCTGGTGAAACAATCCATTAACCTGGTAACTGATTCTTCTGTGTTGTACCGGCCTGAAAGACATATTGAAGGAGTTCAGACATCTACTCCTTTGTCATTGAGCAAGTACTTTAATGATTGTTTGCCCGTGAACAGAAACAAGAAAATGTGCAATTCAGATTCAGGGGTGATTAACAAAATTCAAAAAAGAAAGGTAATGAAGAAGGACATGGAGAAAAGGAGGCCCAGGGATAGGGAACTGATCCAGAACAGGATCAAGGAGTTGCGAGAGCTGATACCAGATGGGTCAAAGGTATATTGCTTAATTTAACAGTAATATATACCAATTGGTTATGTTATCTTAATTTCTCTTAATATGTTTTTCTGAAATTCAGTGGTGTATATGGTAATTATACAGTGTAGCATAGATTCACTTCTAGAAAAAACTGTAAAGCACATGCTGTTTCTTGAGAACATCTCCAAACTAGCAGAGAAGCTTAAGCAAACTGAATCTTTAGAGGTACGTGCTTCTTTCTCCTTTTCACTTTAATTTGCCAAAATGGTCAATGCTGTAAAGTGAGGAACCTACAAAATGGTTTAAAAAGGTTTACTTTGTTTGAACAATTTCAAATATCTCTGATGATCTATGCCTTGACCATGCAGGTGAGAAGAGCTGACAGGGATGAAAACAAGCACAACAACCAATTGAGTGGCAACATGTGGGCATCTCAGAAGGAGAACAAAACCAATATGATTCCTCTCATAGTAGAAGATGTTGATCATCCTGGGAATATCCTTATAGAGGTGAAAACATTATGCAAAATTTGCTGATTCCTTTTATTTAATTATAATGAACTTTTTTTGTGATTAATTATCTAATATTAAAAGAATAAAGTTATGAATTGAAATGTAGATGCTCTGCTCGGAGTACGATATTTTTCTTGAAATGACAAATATAATGAAGGGCTTGCAACTGCAAATACTGAAAGGGGTTTTAGATAACAGGTCTGGGGAGCTGTGGGCTCATTTTGTCATTGAGGTACGAAAATATGCATTAATTGCTTACTGAAAGCTGTAATGCTTTGCTTTTGTCAGTGAAAATAGTTTGAGAAAGCTACTACCAATTAATAATATGATGCCATAGTAACAAAATATTATATTATATTATATTGTGTTTTTAGGTCGGAAGAGGATTTGACAGGACTCACATTGTTTGGCCACTGATTCAACTTTTGCAACGAAGCTCAAAGGTCCAAGCCAACACAAGAATTGTTATTTCTCCAAAGATCCCCTTCTGATATTGTAATGTAAATATTACTTTTGGTATTAAAATGCGTGGAATGATTGATTGATTGTATATTTGTATGTCATTATTTGAAACAAATATATATATGATGAATTAAGAATTAAAGTAATGAAGTGAAAGGGGTAAATAAATTACTTGCTGGTTAGCGTTGTCGTGCCCATGGGGCCCAGCGAGAACCCCTTAGTTCGGGAAAGTATCATCTGCTGGGTTTTTCCGTGCGGAGCTTTTAATTTGGTCCGTTCGTTTTAAATTAGACGGATCAGATCAGATCTTGTCCAAATTTTAAAAAAACTCAAAATTTAGTGAACCCTTAATCCAGTCCGTCCAATCCGAAATGAACGAAACAGATTAAAAGCTCTGCACGGAAAAACTCGGCAGAGGATAGCGTTCCCCCTTGGCTCCCCTTTTCCATCAATGCGCTCTCTCTCTGGCTCGATCTCGATTTCGCTTTAACAACCAAACTATTTATTTACTTCATTATTTCATGAAATTGGCCGGCCCGTTAATTTAATTTCAGGCCCAATGTCCAAGCCTAGACCCATCCTTTCCAGATGCCCTGGCAAACTTCAAATATTAGTTAATTTTATAAATAATTAATTAATAGTTCCCAACTCGAGTATCAGACAAGGGACAATCTGCAAATTTTGTTTGCAGTCGTTGTCGTGTCGTCGTGTTTAGCTTTACAAGTTGCATCAAAGTAATTAATTTCACCTGCCAATACTATTATACTATTTATATCTATTATACTATTTATATACACGAAGAGAGTTCAGATGTCTTTATTTTTTGTGTCTTCATCATACTTTTACTTTTAAAAATTTTAATAACTTAAAATTTAAATTTAAAAATTCAAAATAAAACCGTTGAATATGAACCACATCATTTTATTTATGTATATGTAAAAAATTATGGTATTTCAATTTTATTTTGGTTGTCATCTTAGCTTGTAAAAATATATACAAATCTAGATAATTTTTAGGTGTTGATTTTTCAATTTATTAATTCATATAAAAGCAAAATCAAAATATAATAATTTTATATGGACACACAGAAAATAGCATAGATCATATCTAATGATTTTATTTTAACATTTAAGTTTTAAACTTTGAGTTATTTATGTTTTTAAAAATAGAGATATAACGAAGATACAAAAAATTAAAGATATTTAAATCATCCTCTATGTATATAGACGGATACTAATATACTGTAGCTCTCCTCGCTGGAGTTTTAAGCTGATACATAGACGGATACATTAACAAATGTAGCTCTCGAAAGCTCTCTTTAGCAACTTCTTTCTTTCTTTATTTTATTGTATTGTTTATTTTATTATAATTTATTTGCCATTGCTATCAACTTGATGTCAGTACCAGTCATAAGAGGCGCATCTCAAATTACGTATCATAACTCGCATCTTTTTTGTTTTAGAAGCAAATACAACTCTGCAGTACTGGTAGCAATCAACGGTGACGCTTCATTCATCCATTGTTAATTTGAGATGCATCATGAAGATCAAATATCAAATAAAAATGGTTAATTTTATCTTCAAGTTGAATAATTAACAAATGAGACTAGTGTTTTGCAAACAGCTGGTCCGGTCTAATCCAAATCTCCACAGTCCATGGGTTAGACCGATTCATGGGTTGGCACAGTTCTGGTTAAGCGGGTCAGATTTGGAGGAGATGGCTCAAACCCATGCTATGGCCCATAGTTTAGACACACATGGTTTGGTCCGGTTAAGTCCATAGTTTGATGGATCTGTGTTGGTCCGGTCCGATTTATTTTAATCAATTGTTTTAAAAAAATAACAAATTTTGGTCCAAGTTTGATCGGTGTAATTCAAATTTGCTGGTTTTGGTCTAGAATTGGTCCGGATTTGGACTAGATTAGTCTGAATTAGTATAGCCTGATTCGGTCCAATCCAGTCCAAATTATTCATGATCAGAACTAAAATGGTCTATAAATTTTGAACCGGCTAAGTTGATATAATTCTAGTAGAGAAAATCAATCTAAATCCGGACTAAACTCATCCGGTGACCCTAGTCCGAATTGAGTTTAGACTCCAGTTCGAATTAATCCAGCTCGGTCTTGTGCTTAGTCCCAGTCCGGATCTGGACCGGCCGGTTTTTCAAACCTCTAGTCGAGACTCGTGACATGTTGAAACTCTATTATATATTAATATTATAAAAAGGGTTGGAAATTGGAGGCATCGACGACGACGATACGATGCATTCAAAGATTAATGGTAGTTATGCCTGCACGTGAGCAGGCTGACGTACTCGACTGGCCCACCAACAGTCGGATCTCGCACAGGGCACTGTCTTGTGGGACCCAACTCAATCTGCCAAGATTCACTTATTAGTACCTTTGAGAGTTAATGTTCACGTGGGACTGAATTTTTTTTATTCACTTGCACTTGCAGTAAAAAACAGTTCAAAATTTTTGTCAATTGATATCTATTTTTAGTGTTTTAAAAATTGGTGTATTTGGCTAAATATTTATATTTAATTGAAATTTGAATAGAAAATAAATATTCGGTTCGATATACGGTTTTGAATATTCGGTCGCATATTCAAATATTTGGTTGCATATTCGAATACTCAGCCATATATTCGGCTGAATTGAGATCAATATATAAATATTTCAGTATTCCATTTAGTATAAGATGAGGATCAATAATTTAACATTTCATCATCAGTTTAACATGTACAGTCAATCATAAATACTTTCTTTGTATACAAATTAATAAATTTTCATTTTAAAATCCGCATATATAAATCTGAATAAAAATATGTATATGCGGTCACATACCGTATATGTAGTATGTGGTGGCTTTCCGAATACCGTATAAAAACTGATTATTAAAGAGAAAATTTTCTCCATGCCACTCTAAAACTTGAAAATTATCAAATTGCCACCTCAAAACTTAAAATTACTTATTTTCCACCCTAAAATCATCAAAATTATCAATTTGCCACAATATACATCTAATCTACATATTTAATTAAAATTATTCTAAAAAGTATCGTATAATAAAATGTATTTTCCAAAATTACCCTTTATTTTTCAATAATTGATTTTAATGCACTTCTAATAGAAATGGGTTAAAAAAGAAAAATTGTCATTTCTCATGATTGGTGCGCTAACCAAAGTGATTTCAAACTCAAAAGCATTACTTGAGCATAGAGCTTAATGATCCTGACTCCGACTACATAGGAAGCTAGCTAATCGCAGGATGAATTGCATGAGGGATGGAGTCGTTACAGTCACCTGCCAGTTCACTAATCTGATTTTTAAAGTTTATAATTGATTCCACAAACTTATTCAATCTATTGAAGAAAATACCATGTGCGGAGGCAATTGAAGAAATTCATTCAAAACATTGTTAATTTGATGAAAATCCTTCCTATCTTCAGTTCCACATTAACCGAGAACAATGGTGGCGCTCTGACAGAGATCCGGTGATCTTTGACAGCCGACAATAGGTGAAATCAACTATTATGTACAAGAGGATGCTAGAGGTATCCGGCATCAAGACATCCATGACCAGAGAAGAGAAGCCACATCAAAACCCTAATTGGAAGACAGAAATTTGATCCCTTCAAATGAAGAGTAATTTTGAGAAATACGAAAATATGTTTTATTATACAATACTTTCCAGAATAATTTTAATTAAAGGTATATATTAGATGTATACTGTAACAAATTGATAATTTTGATCATTTTAGAGTGGCAAATAAGTAATTTTAAATTTTAGAGTAGCAATTTAGTAATTTTCAAGTTTTGAAGTGGCACTAAGAAAATATTTCCATTATTAAAACACTGTCCATTCCTATTCCAACAGATCTTCGGAACAGGGCCTCAATCTGCTGCTGACCGCTGTTCCTCTCAGTTCTCCCTGCCCAAACAACCACACTGTTCATTTTTCCTTTCTTTCAATTTTGACTCACCTACGCAACAAAAAAATAATAGTATTCACTTTTTATTGGAATAATTTTCTACGTATTCCTGAAAATTTATGCAGAGTTTTACTTATCTAAATATTTTAATTTTATATAATTTATTTCTCAATTTTTATACTTTCTTTCCTATTTATAATGTAATTAACTCTAGTTACATAAATAAAACAATTTAGTTTACCTCTAATTAAAAATTATAAAGTCAAAATACTCTCGACTTCTCCCAACTAAAAATCGAACATGCACCCATCAATAGTTTCCTAATTGAATATAAAATTGTCTAAATTTTAAAATTAAATGTATTCTATAATATGATATATTTATTAATTTTTCATTTTTGAAAAAAATATATGTATTCTTCTTGTTTAAAAATAAAATATAATAGTAAAGAGAATTTCAAACATCAAATGCTTAATTGAATATGGACGTTGAATCCTACATTCACTTGATGTATATCAAACCTGAAAACTTTTAGTGTGTTTTATGTTCAGTATGAGTTCAAATTTCAAAATCTTTTTTTGCTTGTAAATCAAATTAAACACAAACAATTCAAATTTAGTATCAATTGTTATACCATCTACCTGAAAGGAAATTATGTATTTGTGAGCAAAACATGTCATTAAGGATAAACAATAACAAGATGAAAATGCAAAGATGGTTGTAGGGTAAAGAGAGTCAAGGGTAGTTTTGATTTTATAATTCTTAGTCATAGGTGAATTAGGATTTTTTTTTTTTTGGTAATTTAATTAGAATTAATGTGAGACTAATTATATGTGGGATAAATAAGAAAGAATTGCACGGAACTGCAAGTGAATGAGATAGATTTAAATCTTTAAAACCAAATAAGAAACTGTACAAGTTAACAGTGACACATAAAAAATAATAATAATTTTTTATTTTAGCTTATCTGCACAACAACAACACTATTCATTTTTTTTTTCCTTTTTCACTCACCAAAAATCAAAAACAAAAATATGATTTGAAATGCGAAACAATGAATCTTAATTAATACAAAGGGTAAGGCTACGGTGCTATGGGTTGCATAGAGGGCTACGGCGCTACGGCTTAATATTCAAGTTTTTAAAATTCTAACGGTCGATCCGAATCGTTCATCTTGTTCTCCATATTAATATGTGTTTGGAGATCAAATTTTACATTTTTTGAAAAACTTTTACTATTCTTTTAGATAGGTAGAGAATCAGTTGATCTAAAAAATTATGCACCATTTAGATATTTGATTTTCTATCTATCTAAAAAAATAGTAAAAAAATTTCAAAAAATATAAAATTTGGTCTCCAAATACATATTAATATGGAGAACAAGATGAACGGTTCGGATTGACCGTTAGCATTTTGAAAACTCAAATATTGAGTCGTAGCACCGTAGCCCTCTATACAATCCATAGCTCCGTAGATCCGTAGCCTTACCCTAATATAAAATATCAAATTTATACAAGACCAAGCATTACCTATATAAAACACTAGAAAGTTACTTCGATTATAAAAGAAATTACAATTTAATCCGTTCGGTAAGCTGGACACAAGGTTTAAGAATGTGCAGCTTGGATTTTCAATCAATCCTCGATGACCCCAAACTTTATAGAGGTGGTATCAATTAAATTGTACTTCTTATTGGATGTTCGTGTGGGCTATTTCAACTTTGTATTTATAAAGCAAGAATAAAAAAGTTAAGAGAATCAGTGACTAAAGAAAAAGAGATTAAAACTTTGAGATTCAGGAATCAGTCTTTGATAAAGCGACTAAAGAAAAAAAGATTAAAAAATTTAGATTAGTGCGGTGAATAAACTATTATAGTATAATTTGATTTAAAGAGATAGAACTGAAAAATATTTAAAGGAGAGATATACTTATACTTATACTGTTTTTTTTATGATATCATATTACACTTTATATTTTCAAAGTTTAAACAGTCGATTCAAACAGTTCAATATGATAGATATATTAAAATATTCTTGCAATTCAAATTTTACATTTTTTTGAATTTATTTACTATTTATTAAGATGGGCACAAAAGTATAATGGTATGTAAATAACGATTTTGTAAAATACTTTATAAATAGTAAAAAAATTCAAAGAAATGTAAAATTTGATCTGCAAGCACATTTTAATATATTTATCATGTTGAATGATTTTGTTCGACTGTTTAAATTTTGAAAATTTTAAAAATATAAGGTGTAATTTGATGTCAAAAAAAAATGTAATCCCTCCTCAAATATTTAGTACAAATATTATAAATGTAAGGAATTTGGATAGAATTGTTGGTTTATACTTTATAATTCAATTAAACTTTTATCCGAATAAGAAATCAAGTGTAAAAAACCAGTGCACAACAGAGACTCTTTACCATGCTAGTTGCAACATTTCTTTGTTTCACTTGCATTGGATACATGTAATTGTTATTTTTTATAAAACAAGATAAGAGAATAAAAAAAACAACTTATTATTGTATTTATAATTTAAGCTTTACATGTATCTCTATTTATAGAAATTTTTTAAAAACTAACCGTTGCATATTAATTATAATTACCAACTACTATCACTAACTTTTATCTCCTAATTTATTTATTACCACTATTTTCAATAGTAGTAATCACAACCGTGTCTCTAATGATATTGACACAAACATTTTGACAAATAATCGTCAATTTGTATGCTAGCACCGAACATACATCCCCCTCTTCTTTAATTTCTCTCTCGTTTTTGTGAAAATATGTGTGTTCAGATGATCGGATCAAAATGAATTGCTGCACATATATTCATAAACTAACACACTAGCTAGTTGCACCAATTCGGTCACACCACTTCGTTCGCACCAATTCAGCTGAACCATTTTAGAGAGAATGCAGAATTTCGGCCATATATCATGCAACCCATATTTAATGTCATAAATTAGCTATTAATTTGGTCCCGAACTATTTAATTTGTAGGACATTATTTCTAACAATAACGTGTGAAGAATAAGATTGTAAGTTTAAAACTCGAAAAGTAAGTTGGTTATGAACATTTAAATGTGTAAAACTTGTTCATCATTTTTATTTAACAAAAAAAAATTGAATAGTTATGTACAAAAATTTTGACATTCTAACTTATCTCAAAAACAACCAAACCGTGTGATGAATGAATGAGGGATCTGATACGAACTAGAAACAAAAGCAGCAGTTCCGGTTTGGATGGATGGAGGCAATGCAAATGATTTGATTCGCAATAAATTTCACATGGGACAGTCTGTCTTTCTGTCTCTCTCTGTCTGAATTCGTATCCTCTCAGATATCTCAAAGTTTGCGTGACTTTATGGAAAATCCTAACCGTTTAAATACGTTCTACACGAATCTCAAAGCAAACATAATACTGATCCCTACATCAGCCGCGAATAGGCACCTGACACGTTGGTCACGCAAAAGTTGAGATATCTCAGAGGATATGCACCTCTCTGTCTCTCTCGTGTTTTGCATTGATTCCTCCTTTTTTTTGTAGTAATTTCTCCCATTTTAGTAACATACGGCTGCAGCATGCAGTTTGTAACAACATATAATCTACTCTAGCGCTTGCAACTTTGCACATTACGTATGTATGATATTAATCTCGAGTATGACTAGTATTCGTGTCATTTCAGTCTATATAACATCACATTCAGAATTTATCGAATTAACTTCAAATGGTGAATTCAAACTGTCAAACTGATCTACTTCATTAGTTGTGTGTTTATATTAAAATTTATAATTTTTCGAATTTATTTAGTATAAGGTCAAGCAGTTAAAGGTGTGAGTTTTCAAGTTAATTTTAATATATTCATTTTTCAATGTATTTACTGCTTAATTTGATATTAAAATAACTCAAAAACATTAAAAAAAAATTATATGTAAATGCATCACTCATAAAGTAAATTGATTTGAACGGTTTGAATTAGTTGTTTAAAATTTATATAATTAATTTTGAAGTTAGTGTCATATAACACTATATTATACTAACCGGACTCATTAATCTCCTCACCATATATATATATGTGCGGTTCAGACCTTAATCTTAAACCCTGAATTTAGTTAATTCCTCCTAACTCTGTTAGTGTGCCGTATGACCCGTATAATGAGAATGATTGATTGTTCGCCATTTCTCGAGAAAAAAAGAAACATAGTTCCTGGGACTAAAACGCAAAACACACCAACCATCTCATTCATATTCAGAAATCAGAATTGCGATTTATTTCATCTTCAGAATTGCGAACAATCAAAAACACACCAACTTGGCCGCTAAAATCTCTAATTGCGATTTATTTCATCTTCATTGTTTATATTCATAGGGAGAAGAAAATAATAAAATAAAGGACTGAAGTGAAAAAGTAGCCCGCTAAAATCTGGACTGCAGAGGGATGGATGGAGCGTGGCCGTGTCTCTCACAGACAGAAACACCGAGTCGATCGCAAAACCTCACTTCCCCTTCCCTTTGCATCCCAAATAACAAATCCCTTAAAACCTTTATATATTCATTCACAAATCACAAACAAACAACGAACTCTCAAAGGAAGGATACAAACTGCAAAGACAAGAGAAGAGAAGATATCGCTTCTCTCCCAAATCCATGGCGTCTCCTATCGAATCTGGGTGGCAGGTTCTCCCTCCTCTCCCCTCCTTATTCAGATCTTCTTCCTACATTATTCTCCATTCCTCGATCAACTCTCTCTTTCTCCTTTTTATTTCCAATTCTTTTATTTTAGTTCGATTTTGTAAAGCAAATGTCAATATTTTGATAGATTCGTCTCTGTATATGGGATGCCCAACAATGTGCAATGCTAATTTTTGGATCTACAAGACTATTTTCTTGTTTAATCAATTTTTCATCTCTTCAAAGTTCCTCTTACTTGAGCATTTGCTTCGAATCTCTAATTCGAAGTCTGTTCAGTATGTTGTACAGATCCATTTCCGATCAAATTGGTCTCAGTAGTGCTTGAAAGAATTTAATATTTGCGCTAATCAATATGAGAATCTTTGTGACTGTCAATAAATAAATACTGATTCAGTACTGAATGATTAAAATAAACTGCTAAGAGTAAGTTAGAGGATTAATTCAGTGGTTGTTTGTGCGTTGGTGCAGTATCTGACATCGAATTTCAGTGAATTTCAACTGGCAACGGTGGTGACATTCCTCCTCCATGAGAGCGTCTTCTTTTTGTCCGGCCTCCCGTCTCTTTACTTTGAGCGCTTCGGATTCTTCAGCAAGTACAAAATTCAGGTTCAATTCTTTCTTTCTTTATTTCTTTGTTCTCTTTTTCTAAATTTGTGTAAGTTCTGCCTTAAATATTTTGTAGAAAGAATGACTCTGTTATCACAAATCTTAGATTTACGGCTTAAGCAAATTGATAAAATTTGGCACTATTAGAATACCAATAGTTAGTTTAATATTTGAGAGAGATGTAGTACAATTTACCAATGAAGGAATTTATCTACAAAAAATTTGTAATTGTGACTTGAAGGACATAAACAGTACTTAATTTTATTAGGTTCTCTAAATTAGTCAAACAAACAAAATTAAATACGAGGAGAAACTAAACTAAACTAAGGAATTGTGCTACTCTTCAGTTTCTAAAATTAATCTGAGTTTGTAAAATTGTTATCGGATGCAGAAAAAGAGCAACACACCATCGTATCAGGATAGGTGTGTGTGGCGGCTGGTCATGTACCATGTTTGTGTCAACCTGCCTCTGATGACTGCCTCCTATCCTGCCTTCAAGTTCATGGGCTTGCGTAGCTCTCTCCCTTTGCCTCCCTGGTAACAAGATATCCTTGTCTTTATATTTGTTTTAGTTTTACTTAAATGGAGCATGTCATTCATCCTGACATGGAGATAGTATCCCAGGACGGAGGTAGTATCTCAGGTGCTGTTCTACTTCATATTGGAGGATTTTGTCTTCTACTGGGGTCACCGTGCATTACACACCAAGTGGCTCTACAAGCATGTCCACAGTGTGCACCATGAGTCAGTATTTTCATATTTTTCTTTCCATTTTGGCATATTTCACCAAATGTTACATCGCCAACCAAGTCAAGTCAGTACAAAATTGTCTGAAATTGTTTTCATCTCATCATCAACATTCCAACTACATACATAGTAATATTGAGCAGTGAATGAAATAATAAGTTAAGAATAAAGTATATTTTGACAGATATGCCACCCCATTCGGGTTGACATCGGAGTATGCACATCCAGCTGAAATTCTGTTTCTTGGGTTTGCAACGATAGTGGGCCCTGCTCTGACGGGGCCGCACCTATTGACGCTGTGGCTGTGGATGGCGTTGAGGGTTCTGGAGACAGTGGAGTGCCACAGCGGCTACCACTTTCCCTGGAGCCCTTCTAACTTCTTGCCTCTCTACGGCGGGTCTGTTTCTGCTCTCTTCTCTTTCTTTTACACTCCATCATTCACTTTTTTTATTTATGGCACTACATCCCTTATGGGAATTGTTTCATAAGTATATACCCAGTTCTTGTAAATTAAAGGCCAAAAGCACCCGATTGTCTATCAAGAGGGCTATTTCTTTGTGCTTCCAATAGTAGCACGTCACATCACAGGAAAACAATATATAGAAGGGTGGGTTTGCTCCATTTGGTTATTAAAGTTTGCCATTGTACTACACCGTAGCTAATGGGTTATCTCAACACGAAATTATACCCTTTGAATGATGGAATCATTGCACTTTTTACTTTCTGAATTTGTTATGTAGAGCTGATTTTCATGACTACCATCACCGGGTGCTGTACACCAAATCTGGCAATTACTCTTCTACTTTTACTTACATGGATTGGTAAGCACTCCCTCCTATCATGAGAATTTTAGACGCCTTTGATCTTACTAGATGGTTCCATTGATTGTTATTAGTAATAAATTAATTAAAATTGGAGCAGGATCTTTGGCACGGACAAAGGGTACCGTAAGATGAAGGCACTAGAGGAGGTGGGAGAAACGGATGCTAAGAACTTGTAAATCTAGAGTGGCTTGTTATCCATCCCCAATCATTTTCACCCCATCTACCTTTTATTGCGGAGTTAGATATGCCTCTTTTTTTTCTTTTATTGCATTTGTTGGTTGACGAACTGACGTGGCAAGTTTATCCCTGGTTGGTTGCAGAAAAAAACGTACCGGTTTTACTTGATTAACCTTTTGGTATCGATTTCCGTCTTAATGGATGTGTATTCCTTTTGTATGATGCTATATCATAATGTTTGAATGCTAAGCTCAATCCAAGTTCTCTGTGTTTATTTATTTTATTATATTCCTTGTTCATGAATCATGATTGCATCTTTGCCTGTGAAATTGCTGAATATCATAATTAAGTGGGCTCATATGGATTGTATTTTATTTGATAGTGTCGGAAATACAACATTGCTTAGTGATACAATTTCAGCCTCAAAAGTGTTATCTATATATTATACTTATGTTGTGTGGGTGCGGTAATTGTATCGGATACGATATGGATATAGTGATATGACAATTTTCAAAAGCATACGGATACTGATACGATTGGATATGATATTGGTATGGGACTATATATGAAGTATCAGAGTAATATAGGCTTATACTTATGTTGTGTGGATATGGTAAATGTATCTTATACTAATGTTGTGTGGATATGGTAAATGTCTTGGATACGATATGGATATGACAATTTTCAAAAGCATATGGATACTGATACGATTGGATATGATATTGGTACGGGACTATATATGAAGTATGAGAGTAACATAGGCTTATAGTGACACAATTTTAGTGAGGCCGCAGCCTAATTAATTTAATTGTCCGTGCCCAAAATGATTAAGCTTTAAACCTGCGATGGAATTCAGGCCATCCAAACCCAAAGCTGCGTGTACAATTAAATTTAATTCCAGCTCAAGTACTCCCTTACGCGGCCTTGAATTGTAAAACATCCATTGTACCTGTACAGTAGCTAGAAAGATTATAATTATACATCTGAGGTCTGGTCCCCTTAATCAGTGAACAGGTTCATACTTCGTATCAAGGGCCAAGGACATCTATTTTCATGCTTCATATATATCAGCATAACTTCTATGGAAGTCGGACAAGGGGGACGGGAGGAGGGGGATAAATGATTCTTTCTCGTCTGAATCTTCATCCACTAAAGGGTTCTTATCTATACTGTCTTATCGAAAAATACGATATATGTAAGTCGAGTATTCAGATAAAATGATTTCAGTCATGTTCAACTTTTAACTATACATTACAGACATTTGTAATTTTGCCCTCAAGATAACTCGTCATTTAAGAAATTACTTGATTTCCTCAAACAAGGAAGCATCGCTGAAAGGATTTCAGTGGCAGTAACTCAAATAGCATGCTAATTAATCATTCGTGCCAAGTACGTACGTACACATGTTGATTTGATAGATGACATGGCAGTTTAATTGTGATGGTCCGATATGATAATGACACACATCTCAAGGAAATGTATTGATTAATTTCCAGCTGCACAATCTATATATCTAGGGACACCATTGCATTGAAAACTATCTTAATTTTCAGCTGCACAATCTATATATCTAGGGACACCATGCATTTGTATATAAATGACTAAATGTAGCTGGGATGGATTTAGCACCATTATTTTTAATCAACATTCAAGACTAAGTGATATAATTAGTACCTCTTGTCGTACAACGTAGGTAGGCTTAGAATTTGATGAAACAAACAGAAGCTAATCAGAGGCCTGATGTTAGACACAATTAATACACAGGAGTGTATTATGTGCTTCAAGGGAATGATTTGGGTCATGTGACGTCGTGAAATATACCGAAATTTTTAACTATACCATATTCTGAAAAATAATAAACCAAAACACTATTTTTTTTTCTGAAAATTTTAAAAATGTCATGGCCACATCCCCTAGAAGCGGCCACCTTTTAGGTGGCTGCATCTAGGCAAAGCGGGCACCTATTCTAGACCGCTTCTAGAGGATGTGGCCATGGCAGCTTCTAGGTGATGCAGCCACCTTATTTTATTATTATTTTTCCAGGATGTATATATTTGTTTTTTTTTAAATAGTTATTATATAGTTGTAATTGTATTATTTGTTTGAAAATAGTTGTAATTGTGTTGTTTTTGTTTTAAAAATAGTTATAATTGTATTTTTTTTTGTTTTATTCATTTGTTCGATATGTCATTATGAAATAAAAATAACAAATAAAAAATTGAAATAGTACAATAAATAAAATGTATCTGACAAAATAAGTGTCCTGATATAACAAATCATAGTATCTGACAAAAACTACAGTAAAAAAAAAGTACGAAAATAAACTGCAATCTAATAGTCAAAATAATTGAACGACTACCTCTGTCTTCTAGCCCTCAAACCCCGAATCCGCAGCACGAGTGGTGTGTGGTCGAGAGAATCATCTGACTCAGTGGGCTTAGCATCCTCTACAATCTCAGTCAACTACTGGACTGCAGGACCAAATGCTACTGTCTGTGCAGTCTCAGCCGGCGGGAATAAACCGTAGGCACATCTCATGATAGGATCATCCATGGAGATGGGAGGATACTGTGTGGAGGTGCCAGCAAAGTCCAGATAGGGAGGATACTGAGTTAGCTATGTGGAAGTGTCAAGAAACAGCGGGAAGAGGTGAGGCTGAACAAACCTTGGTAGATATGCAAGAGGCATTGACTGAGTCAGAACGTAACCCAGAGAATACAAACTACAGGGTCTGTATCGAGATTGAAGCCCAGCTCCTACAAATTTACAAATTAGTTATGAATTATTTAATTTTTTTTTTTAAAAAAGGCACAGTTGTATATTTTTAAAAATCATACCACATGATGCGCAGCCTGAGTAGGGACCTGCTCCTGAGTCTATGCGGCATGAGTAGGGAGAGTCTGCACTGCAGCGCACCATCGCAACATCTCAGCACCTCTGTTGAACACCTGACCTGTTGGGGTTTCACGGTGCTAACCGGAACCCGTTTAGGCTTAAGTTGCGGAATGACCGTAGAGCAAAAATTTCTACGGCCAACTCAAGCTTAGGATTAAACGGGGTATGTCAGGAAACTTTCCAAGGCGGTCCACCTTCAGTATTCATTTGGCATCAAAACCCAATTTGATCCTTTTACAGATCTACTCCATGATTGATTTCTAAAACTTTAATCTACTTACAAATTAAATAGATTAATATAACATATTTATACCTTGTTTCCAAATCATAGTTGGAATGCAGACCGAGCGAGAAGAGTGACATCGGGAATGACTCGTCTCGGAGTATCAGACGTCTGATGCCTTTATCGATTATCCACCAGGACTAACCAGAGAGCGGTTTGTTTCTTTTGCCAGAAATACTATAAACCGCGGACTTCTGCAAAAACACTATTCACGGGGAAAAGACGAAAACCCGTAAACACAAATTTTTTGTTACTCAGTTTTATCAATGAGCAAAATTGACATACCGCAAAATTTGGTAAAACACTATTCATCAATCTCATAAATATACTCCACAGCAACCCGCAAGATTATACGTCAACTACTTATAACTTTCTTTTCTCAACCGAAACACTATTTGGGAGAGAAACCGAGAAAGAGAGAAAATACCGATTCGATTCTGCACGAAACAATACGTGTGAATTAGTGATTTTTCTCTCTACCCCTCCACCCTTATTTATAGGGTTTAGGGTCAATTGCCAAAAGACCAAAATGCCCTCCAAGTTCGGCCTATTTACAAGATATGCCATTGAATAGATAAGGATGACATGTCATGTGGATAAGATTGATGACGTGTCATCTGGATAGGATCGATGACATGTCATGCGGATAAGGACAAATCTGAAAAGACCCGAATGCCCTCGGTCCGAACACAAATAATGTTCGTATAATTATTCTGAACAATTATATATATTTTTTCTACGGTTGTTTGTTTCAATATCGATGACGTGTCATCTGGATAGGATCAATGACATGTCATGCGGATAAGGACGAATCTGAAAAGACCCGAATGCCCTCGGCCCGAATACAAATAATATTCATATAATTATTCTGAACAATTATATATATTTTTCTTGCGGTTGTTGTTTCGGTAATTTATACAATGTGTCCTGCACATTTATAAATTAACCGGTTAACTTTTATACAACGTGTCACACACGTTTATAAATTAACCAATGTTTTTGCTTGTTATTTTTACATAACATTTATAATTTGATTATAACACGTATAATTAATTATAACCATCTTACTATTGATTATAACTAATTTATAATCAATCACAATAAGATTCTCCGATTAACTTCTATATGGTATGACCCAATAGGATCTGTGTTATGTTGGTAAATAGAGTTAAAATTGTTTTAACTTCTATAATCATGGGTGGCGTCTGGCAACACATCATGACCATCCAATTACACAGATGATGCTGTACTGTACAATATCACGATCCAGTAAATAATTTACTTGTGTCTGTTCTTCTGTCTCATAGCTATCAGATTAGTTTCAAGGTAGATGTGTGTCATCCTTGCTAACTGAATCTTTTCTTGATCTTGAGCAGATAATCAAATATAATCTTGTAATTATACCGTTAGTAGATAATCTTACTCTATCAAGGGGCCCAGTGATGCTATAGCTCGTATAAAATACGAGGGACAAATAGTATTTTTGGTAGACTATCACTTTCTCAGCTAAGCTATACATATGGGAATGCTATCGTTATGACTGCTTTTTACGGACAGCGGTGGATAACAATCACATATACATATTTCTCAGTGGGAACAATAAATACCTCATACTGTAGAACGTGACACTGAATGAAAACATAAATGACACGAACACAATTCTATTTAATGTTTCATTCGGGGTCTGTCAAATACCATGTTCCTAGAACATGTATCTATGTGATTAAAATGACATCTCGTGTCAGGTGGTTTGTAAAACTTAACCATCTTTTAATCCACATACTAACCTTATCGCGGTAATTAGTATTCCTGCTAATTATCTTGGTCAGTGACTTTTTAAGAGTATATATCATCTATATTATGGAGTTTCACAATTTCAGTCATGAACTCGAAATGATCCATAAATTCAATAATACTCGAGGCAACAAAATGATATATAAATAAACATTCAATTCATGGACAAAGCTTTATGATAATTTATCGTATTATTGACTTTTAGATTATTACAAACTAACATGACTGACAGTCTCAGCAGCCTGGACCGTAGCCCAAATAGCCTCGTCACCAGCGTACGCGGCGTAGATATCAGGCTCATCCGATATGTCATCAATGGCATCACATCCAAGCAATCATGCACATCTTAGGAGAGAGTCAAGGCGCATCCTGTACCCACATGCGCACACTGCAGGTACATTGTGCTTGAGGATGGCTTTCCCAAGCCTCTTCCAGCCCCGCATTATGGCCATTGTCGCCCTATGACGTAGCTCTTCATCAGATATAAAGCTTGCAAAAATGAGAGTAAAACAATATATAAATGTTGTACAAATGTAAATATTGCAAGTTTTTAAAAGTAAACATACCGTAGATGCAAACAGTGTGCCGGCTGGAATGATACCATGGACCCGTCCAAACCGATCCCTTGGCCTCGGTGCGCGCTTGTGAGGGTTGTCAGTGATACACCCCTCTAAATACACCGTGTACGCGCCATTCTCCTGATACCAATCTCTATAAGGCCTTTTTTTTTAAATAAGTCAGATATTACAATCATAAAGATTCAATAGAGACATTAAAAAAATAGATTCTTACACTGACGGTACGTCCATGCATGGTGCTCCTCAGCTATGGGTGGGGTGGCAGCGGATGCCAGCTGGAAGTATTCTCTGTGCCCGGAGAGATGTCCTTGTCTAAATGAAGTTGTCCCCAGGTGTCCTTACCAATCAACATTGGGGGAGGAGCTATCTGACGCAATCCGAATTGTCTCATAACCCGTCCAGGATAATGATGCTCAATAATATGAATTTAGTAGGTTTTTTTTAATGAAGATTGTCTATCTGAAATTTATAAAGTAAATTGAAAATACGGTACCTGATAATATATGAGCAAAACCTCGGTACGCCAGTAGCGCTTTTGCTGCTGACATCTCTTAGGAAATATCTCAAGGTAGGTCTGATGTACCCTATCTACCTCAACCTGAATTTATTATAGATTTTAACACTTACATCAATCCAAGTGCCAAGATGTACAAATTTATTTAGATCAAATTTATAATAAAATAAGAATTTACATATTCTCTGTAGGGCTCCTAGGTCACATACTATGGATCATCCCTGAGATGCTCGATCTCCTGTCTCCAATGATTGATGCCAAGTGTCCCGCCATGACCTACCTTGACATAGGTCTTCGAATAGCCATACCTATATGCGTCTGCAGGGTATGTGTCTGGCTCGGGCCTGCCCCAATTCGGCACATCTGTCTTGTAAGTGATTGTTGGACGGCCAACGATCAGATGCGCCCAAGACTAATGCTGCAACAACATACATGGTCCAATAAAGGTGTTGTTCTTCTTCAGACAGGCTTGATTAAGACCCCTGTATAATGTTAGTGTTAACAGCAGGTCTAGTGATGGTATTTTCCATATTAAATTTTTTTAACAATAATTTCAAGTCACATACCTATACAAGCACGCCAGAATCATAGCCCCCCAATTGTACTTGCCCACATTGGGCAAATCAGTCAGCAACGGGAGATAGCACAGCCGCTCCTGATCTCCGTATAAATCAGGGAATAGCTTGCAAGTGATCATCTCCAGAATATATGCACGCAGGTGTTGATCAATGGTGACCTGTTATTTATTTTAATTAGAACATTTTTTAGAAGAAAACTTAAATTTTCTATGAATAAATAAGATAAAATTTAAGTACCTGAGAGAGTTGGAAACTCCCTGAAGGCGATTCTCAACTTAGCCAAGATGATGATATCGGGGGAGATCTGGGTTTTTGTGTCTCTCTTCTTCTCTTTCTACAGCTGAGAGTGTGGTATCCCCAATAAATCTTGGCACAAGGACCTAAAATCCCCGTACTCAATGCCCATCACAGGCTCCCCGACAATAGTCATACCCCCACAGACAGCTGTCATTCTGTAGGATAACAGTCATCTCAACATGGAGGAGATGGAATGAATAGGTCTCGGGACGTTATCGCTCAATGATCCTAGAGCACAATCCCTCATCGGCATTCTCCTCAGCCATCTGGGATAGCTGATACAATCTCATGGCGTGTAATGTCCCAACATAGGTCGTCTAGTACTTAAGCCACATCTTGTTGTGGCGTATCGGAACTGCATCTAGTCCCTAAATTAAAAAAATGTCAGATCATACAAATATTCATACAAATAAAATTAGAAATAAAATTATAATTTTATTAATAATATAAAACTTACCGCAGTGGCAGCCTCTAATATACAGTGCTCCGCATTCGGGTACTAGAGAAAGTCTGATACCGGATCAGTGCAGTGTCGGATGCTGGGGATCACAAATGTCAACGCCTCCTGGACGTACTATGACATCTTAAACGAAGTGGGTATAGGGGTTGCACCTCGACTGAAAGAAGGTATGTCTCTTATAGATGCCATTTTGTATTTAATATTCTGGTCGTATTAGGATTTGCAATTATATTTTGGTCTTAATTTTGGCAGCTACTTCAAATTTGGACCTAATTTACTTGGTCTGGTAAAAATAATTACTTTTGATAAAATAAACTAATTATTTTGTTCAATAACTAATTTTGGTACAGATCGATATTTGTTTTGGTCAATAACTAAGTTTAGTACAATTCAATATTTATTTTGGTCAATATCTAAATCACAAATTCTAAACCCTAAATCCTAAATCCTACTCCTACTTCTACACCTACTTAAAATTTGGACCTAATTCTTGGTCTAGTAAAAATAAGTTCTTTTGGAAAAATAAACTAATTATTTTGAGATATAACTAATTTTGGTACAATTCGATATTTATTTTGGTCAATAACTAATTTTGATACAGTTCGATATTTATTTTGATCAATAATTGTCACACCCCAAATTCCCGGGGTCTGACAGCCTGCCGTGTGTATTTATTAAGTGTCACATATACACGCAAGGCAGTGGATCTTTTATATGCATTACCAATGTCCTCATTTGCTGCATCCGAGAAATAAACCTGAAAATAATCATAGGGTGGGGGTGAGAATAAATTCTCAGTGCGAATTTGCCACAGTTCAGACTATTGAACTTGCAATCAAACTCTATATTCAAAAATGAAATCCAAACAATAACAATGCAAACAGATATATAAGAAATCATAAATAACAGAATGCCACTACTCGACAACAGTTAATCAACCTGAAACACAGTTTACGGAATTTTCAAGATGAATTTCAAACACAACAGATATTTTGGCTTAACTCAATTCATTAGGGCTTGTAGTAATTACAGATGTTCTATCGAGCTGAACCTTTTATCAAACCCACATCTGTAGGGTTGCTGACACCTACAGATGGCCAACCAAGCTGGACCCTTTATCTGACACACATCTGCAATTGCTTGGCTTAACAGTTTATTAAGGTCTGGTTCAAGTCATATAAAGAAAATCCTCTTTGGAATCATTTCCAATATTCGTAATGTTCAATCGACCGTTCAAATGCATTAACACGTAGGAAAATGCCACCGAGCCATAGATGTTACACACTAGTCAACCACGATTCCAAATCACATCTCATAACATAATCACCATCCCTCGTCCCAACCGGTACTAGGAAACATTGAGGGCCGTTCACCTTAGACCAGTAGGATCTTGGGAATCCAAGCCAGCATACAGCTCGACTTGGCAAATTAATTGGATCCAAGTGCTTAACTTTGTAAATCCATTCACATACATAGTTCGTGGTGACTTTCAATCAAATCAAATCATATCAAATCAGATCATAATAGATCGACACAACCTACAACCATACCAACATGCAAATCACTCAAGTCACATCAATTTGAGTTTAACTTGATTGGGCTATGCAAATGCTTTACACAATTCGATGATGCAATCAATGATATTCAACATGACAAACGAATAAACAGTTTAATTCCTAAAAATAAAGTATCAAACAAGTCCAACAATCCCGTACCTGGTTACGACGAGCGTACCGCTTAGTTACGGATCAAGCGTCTCGAATTTGCCTCGTTAAGTCTTGCTCGACCGAGCCTACACCTATATTATACGTATACTTGGTTTAATTCAGGTTCAGTGGTCTATAGGTTTACTTTAGTTTACCAATGGTTCATACAGTCCTAATTCAATTCTTATACTTTGGTATCGATTATTTTCAGTTCCTTCTTTCTTACTTAAAAACCTTTAAAACTCACACAATTTACTTCTGGGTCCTTTAAACCCTACACAATTCCACTTAGGTTACCATTCATTCATCGTTTCACTACTTTGGTTCTCGGATCAATTCAATTCACCAATTGGTTAAACCCTAATTTGGTCAAAACCTCAAATCAGCCATTAATTGTTCTAGAAATTCAGGATCAGGAGGTAACCTTACTGATTATGAGTCTAATCAGTTGGATTAAACAAATAAATTCACGATTATACTCAATTTGGGTTTTGGCTCAAAACTATAGAAATCAAGAATCCTCAAATCGGAAGGAAATCGGGAAAAAGATTGAAGATAAACAAGCAAGGGGTGTAGATGAACTAGTCCTCGAGCAATTCGAACACAAATCTCGAGTTTAAAATGAAAATATGAGAAATCTGAGATTTTAGAGAGAAACAGAAAGAGAAAGAAATACCAATTAGGTGGGCTAGGAGAGATTCTCGGTTGCTTACTCAGTTCCAAACTCGATTTCTCGCAACAATCATGAGTCTGAAAGAAACAAAAACTCACACGCTCTTTTTCTTCTCTTGGGCGAAAATCACTTAAAAATGGGGAAATGGCGAAGTGAGAGAGAGAGAGAGAAGGTTCGATTTGAGTTTTAGGGTTAAAATTACCCTGAATGCGGATTAACCAATCCGCACTGCGGGTGGCTTGACCCGCACTCAGCACTTAGTCGGTTTTCAGAACATGAAATTTAACACAGAAACAATCCGCAGTGGGAACTCAGTAAATTTTTTGATAGAATTTCAGAAAAAGTCTGAGCCTAATGCAGATGCATTCAACCCGCAGTGTGGGTCAATCAATCCGCACTGAGGACTTAGAAAAATTCAGACCAACACAGAATTGCATGAGTGCGGACACACCTACCCGAAGTGCGGGTTAACCAATCCGCACTCAACCTATAAAATCTCAAAATCTCAAAATTTCAACACGGTTTCGATTCATATTTAACTTACTTATTTAGGGGAACCTTAATTAAGGTTTAAACTTCTATTTTGTTAGCATGATTTATCGATTCTTGCCTTTAAATCATTTGAATTTAATTGTAAAAATTTTGTAACGTAACAATAACTAATAACTAAGTTTGGTTCAATTCGATATTTATTTTGGTCAATATCTAAATCACAAATTCTAAACCCTAAATACTAAACTCTAATCCTACTTCTAAACTAAAAATTAAAATTAGAAAGAAGAAAAAACTTATCCGATTCGAAGGGATTGAAAAATTTCTGAAATTGTGAGGAAATCCGACACCGACGACCTCTATTTATAGGGCCAGGGTGATCGCATCCCCTAGAAGCGGCACATAATAGGTGCCCGCTTTACCTAGATGCGGTCATGATATTTTTTTAAAAATTAGAAAAAAATGATATTTTAGTTTATTATTTTTCATAATATGGTATATTTAAAAATTTCGGTGAAATATATGACATATGAGGATAATATGACGGTTTAAAATTGGTGAACCAAAACAAATTTGCATTCTTTTGAACCGGACATAGTCTTCATTTTTTTGGGTGAGAGAGAGAGATCATAGACCGTTAGAATATTAAAACCACAGACAGCTGACCTATCTTGTTAGGTTTCTCTATAAATTAAATTTATACTATCAACTGTCTGGAAAATAATCCAGTCCGTACCAATAAAAAATTATATATGTCAAGATTTTAAGGGAGCTGATATTAACACTAAAAAAATATGTTACTAACACAACACAATTTAAAATTTCTATTTAATAGACAAAATTGCTCTCCACAATCAATTACTTCTTTTGCTTCCTTAATTTGAAAACTTTTTAATGCTAGTATAAAAGTACTTTCTTAATACGTCTATCTTTTTCATAGAGAAAAAAAAAATAATATTAGATTGGAGCTTTCAGTGATTCTATTATTGTTATTTATCAAGCTATTATAAGGTTCCTTTTTGGTTTTCCACTATTTTCTTTTAAAACAAACTGATTTTTATGGATCGTCTTCTATTATCTGAATTGAAATCTTGTTTATCTAAAAAGCACAAAAAATACATATACTCCCTTTTCACCATCCTGTGAAATTTTCCCACCCTCTTCTCATCCAAAAATAATAATAAAATTAAAAACTTGTCTATATATCTCTTTTCTCAACAGCAAAAATATTTTTTTCACAATTAATTAATCTAATTATAACAAAAAAATTTAAAAGATTACAACATAGAGTATGGAATCTTCATTTAAAAGATATATTATAAACGTTTTTCATTTTGAAAAACCCTTTTTCTAACATGTTTTTTCTTGATTTCTTCATTTAAATGAGTTTTATTATCTATAACAAATATAGTAATGAATATATTCAATGAAAAATAATTGAATAGATCCTGTTTAAAAAAAATATTGTTGGTGAAATTTATACATATTTGTATCCATAGATTTATATCCAACAAAAAATATTTTGCCAATTTTTTTTTCTTTAAGTAGATATTTGTGGAGTTGGGGTAAACTAAACGAATATAATGATAGATTTTCAATAACATAATTAAATATTTCATTTTTGTAACATATTTAAAAAACTTAAAAGTATGATGAAATATATAAATAGTGCGAATATGATCAAATATTTATTTAATTTATTAATTAACTTTTAAAGAAATAAAAATATATAATAATGTATGAGAGTGAAGGAATATTATTATTTTTCTAAGAAACTTTTAAGAAAAGAAAATCTTATAATGGTGAATGAGAGATACAGTTTTTTTAAGAAAATAGTTAATAAAGGATAAATTTATCTATATATTAAAATATTTAGATAGTGTTGTGTTAATAAAAAATGAGTAGTGTTGATATATCATGACCCAGATTTTAACAAGTTAAGACCTTCTGTGTTTAAGGGCGCCATTGCCATCTTGTCACTTGATTTTAACAATTATACATCAATATTTATTAATTGAAATTCGGATTTCGTTTGGAAATATAAATATTATTGGAATTTTTTTTTTTTTTTTTTTACAATTGAGATAGACCGAGACTATCAAATGGAATACAAGTATCACAACAATTTCGGAAGACGGTCATATATACAATATAATTTCGGAAGAGATCACGGATGAATGAACTGAATTGAATTACATGTATTTATTGGCCGATTGCACTGCGAGTGCTAAGTATCTAGCTGCCTGCTGGGGGTACTAATTAATTTGGTCAACAATCCAACTAATTAATGCTTACACTAACTATTAAGTCACATTAACCAATCCGAGCGATTGCTTTCTGAATTGGATAACCTCGACAATAATTAAGAAAAAAAAATCAAGTGATAATGACATTTTGACTAGTGTTGATTGAAGGTATATGCTTGAAGTGATAGAGATGAGTTAGATTTTATTACCCGGTGGGGAACTAGAAAGAGATATCATATATGCATGCAACTATATATGCAATATTTAATATATATATATATATGGTTGCTTTTGCTTGTGAGATTTAGTTACATGGTGTCTCCTTCGAAGAAGAAGAAATATACATGAAGAAAAGAATTGGAAATGTGGGACCTATGCATTTGTTGCTAAACTTGCCATGTGAATGCACAGACCTGATTGCCATGTGGACACATAATTATGCGTATGTGACCTTTGATATGGACAAGGAATTCATTCTTAACTAATCGTCGCTTTCACTACGTACTAATTTATTGTTTGGGTTTCTGGGTACCAGATTAATTATATTTTCTGCAAAAGTATATACGCATATATATAAAAAAATAAAAAAAAACTTATATGCAGCGTACGTGCAATATTAATTCATCCTCTTTAATATATGGTATTTTATTTTAAATATTTTGAAATATTGTTCACTAAATTAAAATAATTCCTTAAATTTTTAAATTTTGGATGTGCTTTTTGCCGTATAGAGTATGAAGGATTTTGTTGTCAAGTCATCCAAGTATAAAGGATCGATTTTGTGCGCATTTTAATGCATTATTTTATTAAAAAAAAAAATTTATCTCTTGACTTGATAGTAATTAACTTCGAAAATTAAATTTTTTATATGGAAACGAAGCTCTCATTAAAGAGACTGGTTTGAACAATTTAGATTTGTTATTTGAAGCCTATTCGATATATTTTGAAGGCCAAAAATATATATTGTTAAAATACTAGAGGAGCGCATTAGCCGGATGCTCTCTCTCTCTCTTATATAAGAATTTCAACATCATATGCTTAAGTTGTTTTTGTGTTTGTAAAGTTCAAATAATCGATCTGAACCATTCAACATGACATTCATATTAAAATATGCTTGCATTGATTTAAAAAAAAATTAGACCATAGAAAACAAAAGTCAATCTATTCCAAAAATCGTAAAAAAAATTCTAAAAAAATGTAAATTTGGTCTCCAATTAATAAAATTCCAAAACAATGCTTGCAATTAAAATGTGCTTGGAGACCATTATCTTTCTTTTACCTTATGAGCCCCTTGAGTGATTTTAAAAATAAAATTAAAAATACAAGAATATTTTCATGAAAGAAAGACTACTTGAAGTCTTTAATGATAAAGTTCAAATATTTAGCTCGCCGTCATCCGTATCCAAACTTAATATATATAGAGATTGATTGATATGGATATAGATATATACAGAGACACACAATTGGAGGAAATTGAAGTGTTCAACATAGACTTCCACATTAAAATGTAATTGGAGATCAAAATTTACATTTATTTGGAACTCTTTTTTAGTATTTTGCGTATGCGCTCATATTTTTTTTTTGCTTATTGTATTACCCATCTCTCTCTCCCTCTTTTTTTTCCTGTCTGTATATATGTGTATATATATATATAAAGAGATGTTGGCGATCAAAGTGATATAAGTAAAGTTTTAGTACTATCAATTCGTTTTTGTAATTTTCAAATTAAGTTTAAATAGTTAATCTGAAGTGCCTACCCCTAGATTTGAATTTTTTTCAACCCAATACTTATTGTTTAGTGTGCCTACCCCTAATTAGATATAGTGCCTAATCTTGACTTGAGTTAGTTTGATTCTTGAACCGATTCCTTCTGAGGTTTAGTCGATTTTGAGTATTTTGTCTTTTTTTTTGTCAATTTGCGATGCTCTATATATTTTGTAAATAGAATGAAAGAAAAGAAGAGAACAAGAAAAGTCTGACAGTAGAATCTATCATTATAATTCTAAGAAAATGGACCGGCCAAAATTTTCAGGCCTTTTATTATTCAATATATATATTTTGATTAAATTTTTATCTAAGTTTTGGCTTCAATTTGCTAATTTGTTATGAACAGTCCCATTTTGAACTATGCCAAATAAATTTTTATACCTTAGGAAAAATATTTCAATATTGTATCAATCGATTTTATAATTATAACATATTTTTTAATAAACATAGTTATAGGAACTGAGTTGCAATTATTTACTCAATAAGTTAATGGGTTCGAACCCTATTAGCTATTTAAACCCGATTAGTACCTTACTCTGAGAAAATTTCTAGATCTGCCCCTATATATATATATATTGAACTATGGTGAATTGCAAAGTAAGGGTCTTGTTTTACTTCACGCTCATATCTCCATTTTTAAATACCAAATAACCGATTCGAACCGCCCAACATGTTATCTATATTGAAATGTGCTTGGAGACTAAAATTTACTAATTTTTTAGAATATTTCAAAATCACTGTTTTTTATGATCTAGAATCTGTTCAAAAACAACGGTTTTCTACCTATTTAAAAAAATAGTAAAAAATTTTCAAAAATATAAAATTTAGTATACGAGCATATTTCAATATGGATATCATGTTGAGCAGTTCGGATCGACTATTTGGACTTCAAAAACAGAAATATAAGTGTGAAGTAAAACAAGATCCTCACTTCGCAACTCACCATAGCCCTTCTTTCTCCCTCTATGTATAGAGAGCTTGCTAACTCGGATAAAATAAGATTTGCATGAAGTCTTGGCATGACACTGAAATCTGAGGAGAAAAGATGGAAGAGAAGAGAAGAGAAGAGGTAAGCTTCAAGGGACTTGTCCCACATAAAAAAGAAAAGAATATATATATATATATATAGCATCTTGACGAATAATTAATTACACTATATATGATAGTGCAGACCCTCTATGTAAATACTGGAAAAGCCAACAATAAAATGTACTTAGGCAGTACAATAAAAATAAAATAAAAATATAAACGAAAGTGGTATGATATTCGCTTGTGACAGATCAACTACATCATCCACATATATTTATATACGAGCTATGCACTGTACCTTCCTTGATCGAACTAATATAATGACCTGTACTATTTATACTGATCTGGACCATATATTCATAGTACATATGCAACATAACAAAAAATGTGATGAAAGATTCCACCGACACTTGGGCCTCACTGACACCACCGTGTTGTATTTCAATCCCCACTTCATTTCAAGAAACAGAGATATATGTAAATTACACATAAAACATACTGTACTTGATATATATAAGAGAATATATATGTTTTCACAAAAATAATTAAACAACTAACAGTATTATATAAATAAAATGGGCACTAACTACCTACCGAGGAGATCACTACTTTTTCTCTATTTATTTTTCGCCATTAAACTTCAATTAATTCATTTTAATTATGTACTGACTTTCATTTTAATTAAATCACAGACTCCTTTACAAGTTGAAATTACATTAAAAAAAAATTCAACTTATCAATTTATTCTATCCTAGTAGAACAGGTCAAACTATTTAATTTATAATGACATTTTTTTAGGAAATAATTATGTTATGTATAAAATACATGGATTTTGAAGTTCTAGAACCTTTCTAAAATCATACTTTATAATTATAAAGAAAGTGTAAGATTATCTTCTTTTTAAAGTCTGAATAAGCTCATGACTGAAGTGACTGGTAGAAAGAATAAAGTGATCGATTTCTTGTAAATTTACCTAAATAAATATGAAAGAGATTAACTTCGTCACTTGTGCCCGTCTTTGTGACCAGAGAAATATCATGCTGCCATGCATGCAGCTGGTTTAGCTAAATTAGAAAACACACACAAACACACACACACACACACCCTCTCAAGTAGCTAATCAATGAACAACAAAACAAAGAAGCCAGGGGGGAGAGAGAATGTGTTTGAGTGTCACATCTTCAAGCAAACCAAAATTGACTCCGTGACCTTTCTAGTGGATCCCCTTCGTCCATTTTTTTTTATAGCTACTTATTGAGACTGTTGCTTTGTTTTCTCCATTGGAAGAGCATATAAAGGTCCTGCATATTTCTTTTAAATAATTGGTCCACCTCTTTGCACCTCTCCTAAATTACCAATTCTGCCATTAATACTGCCACAGCCTAAATTAATTATATTATAAAAATGGAGCATGAGTTTCTGGAAGTTTTCTTTCTTATTCAAAAGACAAATTTGGTTATACGTACTTTCGGAGAAATAGAAGACTGTACTTATTCTGAATTAATCTTGAACACTTCAATTTCCTCCAATTGTGTGTGCGTGTGCGTGTGTGTCTAATAATAATAATAATAATAATAATAATAATAATAATAATAATAATAATAATAATAATAATAAATATTATTATTATTATTATTATTATTATTATTATTATTATTATTATTATTGTAATTATTGTAATAATTATAATAATAAAGTTTATCATGACAGTAGTCTTTCTTTCATGAAAATATTCTTGCATATTCAATTTTATTTTTAAAACCACTCAACGGAGTTATAAGGTAAATTAAAGAAAGATAATGGTAGCTAAGTACTAGCTAAAAATTAATCGTTTAATTACTTTAAACTACCTTACAAGAATATCAATGATGATTAAGACGATTATTTTGACAAATTCTACGTTACACATGCATTAGTTGTAATTCTCAATTTCATGCAAAAAGAGCTAGCACTAACTATATATAAAGATCTTAAACTTACAAGTTACAAGCAATATATTTTTACCTTCTCTGGCCATTATACGTACGTACGTAGGTGTGATGGGTAATTAGATGACATTTTGGGCACACTAATTAATTAAGCTCATGAAAAACCAGGCTATAAATAAATAATCTAAGACAACATGCACGCTACTGAAAAGTAACTAAGTAATTAGACAAGGGTCATAATTAGGGAAATTAAAGGCATTGATGTAAGAAGAATCGTTTTACATGATTTAAGGACCCCATATCATTGACCTAAGCTTTGAAAAGATGCTTTTCAAAGATTTAGTGTAGTTTAATACTAATTGGGACTATATATATAGTACTTACCTCATCAGAAAAATGGATTATTGGTGGTTGAGTATGCATTTTATTGATATATATATATATATATATAGGTCCACGACTATATTTCCCTTTCATAATAATAGAAAGATGAACTACAATAATATTCTATTTATCTAAGAATAATGGTAGCTAATCCATGTTGTGCGATGTATCCATAACTTTACTCTACCTAGCTAGATAGCTAGGGGAGACTAGCAAAAGACTAAGAGTGCCTAATTGATTAATTCACCTCCCTGATGTTGGTATTTAATTCGGACCATAATAAAAGAAATTAGGACCTTCATCAATTAATGCATGCATATCCATATGCTGCTTCATAACATATTAAATTGCATTTAAGTTAATATACAGACAGCCTATATATCTAAACTATACAAAGCATATCTACAATTTTAGTTTTCAACTATAATATATATGCATTTTACCAAGGCCTCTTGAAAAATGAAAATATTGAGAATTTTTGGGTTGATTGAAGAAGTTGGAATTGGGAAGCAATGGGGGTCAGAGACAAAGAATGGTGCTCAGTAAAAGGAACCTGTTGATCAATTAATTCTTGTAAATAGAAATATGTGCATCAAAACAGTACAATGTATATATATAGTAGCCAAGCCAAGTTTCACCTTTCTCAAAATCCAACATGCCTCCGATATGACACGGATAGCTACCGCTGTCTTGACACTATACACTAACTAGGTTTAATTAGAAAGGATTTTATTTTCTATTATAAACATATAATAAATGGAAGGAAGAAACAAATAGAAGCAAAGACCACTACCGGAACCAACCAAACAACACATAATACAAGAGAGACTCACAAAATCTTTCCTCCATCTTCCTTCAAAAATTCCTAGAATTTTTTGTTTGATCTCTCTCTCTTCCAGCACAAAGTGTACATATTAATTATATGGATCATCCAACTAGTAAGTATGTGACGTTGTCAGCAAGGAGATCATGGATTGACCAGCTGAGGTCGCAACCTTGCCCCCCTTTTGGCTCAGCCGCAGCGTATAATTTTTCAGGTCACGATGCTTCATGGGAAGAGCATGCCTTTGCTGAAGACACGCTGCTTCATGTATGGCCTCCCCGGTCATACTCCTGCGCCTTCTGCCGCAGAGAGTTCCGGTCGGCGCAAGCGCTAGGTGGCCACATGAACGTTCACCGAAGAGACCGCGCCAGGCTCCGGCAGCAGGAGCAGCCTTCCAGCCCCAACTCGCAAGCCCCTGAAGACCGGCAAAGCAATTTGAATAGCCCTCCATCTGACGACTGTGTTGCTCGCAATCGCTCTTCCGACAACTGCAACTACTATCCCTCATCAGTTTCTGTTGTGAAAGATCCAAGATCAGGTGCCGGAATAATTGTGAATAATATTGATGGAGATGAGGTTATAAGTGTGCCAAATGATTTTGAGGTGGTAGTGGCAAATCTAAATCTGAAGCGCAAGGATCATTGCCAGGTTGATCAGCTTGAGGATCAGACCATCAGTAAGAAGAGGTGTGTCGCTCCATCTGAATTCCCTTTGATTTCGAGATCTAATTCGCCGATTCAACTCAAACAACTGCAAAACGAGGTAACAATAAAAAGCACCAGTTGCCCTATTGAAGAATTAGATCTTGAACTTAGGCTTGGTAATTGTCCCAGAATTATATAATTAGGTTTGCTCAATTTTATGATTTATGTTTGCGTGTCTCAAGTTAATTTATTATTGCTCTTGTTAGTATTGAATTTGTTTCTGGTTTTTTTTCTTTTTCTTCTTCAAATTGTTTGGCCGAAGGCCTTTACCAAGAATATATATTGAAAGTATCTTTCAATTATTACTGCAAATACAATACATATTATATATGTGTATATGGATCACCGCCATATCTATATGCATATATCAAAAATTATCTTCCCTAGCTATCTATTTGCGTCTTCTTCCTTATCATTAACTCCTCTATTTACTAAATTTCATGAGATGTAGGAGCTTTAATTTTAAAGCTATATTATTAACATTGCTTCAGCTGGTTATATGTAGATTAAGATCAATAGACTTTAGAGGAGAATTTAAGCAAAACCCCTTTTGTCACTCCACTTCAATTAATCTATATGATTATAGTAGCTAACTATAACTTCTTCCAAGTTGAATCATTTTCCCCATTTTACATTTAAACTACATACGAATTTTAAACTAACTTTCCAAATTAAATTATTAGCTTCACAGCTTATATATATATATATCGTCATAATTGAACTTCACATGTGAAATGGATAATCTCATTTCTTTTGTTATAATTACCTACACATGGTATTGATTAGTAAACTATTTTAAAAACTTTGGAAACCCATCTATATATAATTGCACAAATCATTTCTTTCTCAATTACTGTCACCACAAAAATTTTGTATTATATCTTATATATCTTAGAGCGGAATCGATTATTCGATAAATTTAATTGGAAATTAAAATGTTGACTGGATTTGGATAAACAATTTACCGAATAATTTGTTTTTGGGGTATTATATCTAGGGGTTTTTTGTGTGTGTGTGTGTGTGTGTGGGGGGGGGGGGGGGGGGGGGGGGGGGGGGTATGGTATTTATTTTATTTTTTTTCAGAAAACGTGATAAAAAAAATTCGAATATTAGCTAGGTTGAGCCGAATTTTTAAATATAGCATACCCAAAAAAAAAAAACTTGGTTGACCAGCTAATAATTTTATTGAACAAAATTATATTGTACGATAAATTACATAATTATATACATCATATATCTGTTGTTTCCATGCTAATTGGTGTTGTCTGGCAAGCTTTAAGTACGAATTAGTTTAGGATGATCGACCAACTTTTAAGTTCCCCCGTCTTTAAGAAAAATACACATAGCATTCTTATTATATTTCAACATTATTTCGAGTACTTAAAAATTACACAGACCTTAATTTGTTTTTACAGTTATTTTTCATCTAAAGTCCACTATTATATATATATAGAGAGAGAGAGAGAGAGAGATATGTGTGTGTGTGTGTGTCAAAAACTGGTTTTTGTTCACTGAGTGGTGGGTGTTATATATATTTGTTTAAAATTAAATATGCACCCATTGAACAGAATTTCTCTATTGCCTAATGGCATTGATTCTTCACTTCCTTATTTTTTTTCCCCTAATTTTATTTGTGGAATATATCGAGAAGAGTGCAAAATTTTACCAATTTATTCTGTTTATTCCTATAGGATGTGAAATTGTTAACAAGAAATGATGCATAAGCCAAAGGCCTGCAGATTTAAAAACAAAAAACATAGATACATTTTTTTTCTGTAGATATGGTAGGAAATCACAAACAAAAGGCCCGGTACGTACGCACTTCATCATGTTATTTTGTATGCAATTTTCACTTGTTATTATATCAGAATTGTTTAATTATCACATATTCAAGACTGGAAGTCTAGAACATGCATGTACTTGTTATGATCGATATATTCTAACTAATCTAGAATGATTAAAAATACATATCTGAATGGATGCACAGCACAGACAGGCTAGCTAGTTACACAGTAAGCTCATGAACTTGTACTTTCGTTACATATATATTCATCCACAATATTGTCTGTTGCGGATGCATATTGTAGAGAGAGAAAGATTACATGTATATATACTTTGTCATGGATTGAACTGAGGCTGTGAATTCGTTGGCTTAGTTTATGTAGACTAGAGTACACTACAACTAGGACCTCACTCTGACAAATTCCCTGCACTGCTTTGGCAACCCTCCACGTGCATGCAATATGCCTCTTCCCTTCCCTCCTACCTATATTATTTGTTTGCATTCCTTCATTCCCTTTGCATATCTAATTCATCTCCATTAACCCAAATATATATCTGATGCCTCTTTGATTAATTACCTATCTCTTAGTATTTTTTTTTCCTGATAAATTAAATTGAATCATTGTTCACCACCGTCCTTAATCAAATTCAAAGTCCAATATACCCAAAATTAATCCACACAAATGTTTCAAGGTTTGCACAAAAATCCTATTTTTAGAACTTACACACCAATTAACTAGAATCCCACAAATACCCTATTGTATTTAAATTCCATGTTATTCCTCTTCAATTCAAACACTTTCATTTCGCAAATTTGGTACAAATAGAAAGTTAATTATTTCTAATCAATTGCAAAATTTACACCTCATATATTCTCTCAACCCCTTTTTCATAAATTGTCTTTTATCAATTATCATATTCCTAAGGATTTAACATTAAAAGAAACTTGTTAATGGTTAACTAATTCTTTTTATAGAAATATATAGTAACTCCTCTGGAATCAAGAAAGGTATATATACATAGATTGTACAGTGTGTCAGTATAACCCTTTTTTCTACCAATGTCAATATGCAGAAATAACCCTTATGATGTCAAAAAAAAAAAAAAACAATTCAGAGAAAACTTGTAGTATACTTGAACTTTTCCAATCATATTAGTAGTCTACTAGCCCCTCTGTGTTAGAGGTACTTTCGACATATTCCTAATTGGTTAATTCCAATCTTACTCATAAATTGTGATATTGAGTAGCAATCTACAATTCTCAAACCAAGTATAATGTAAACAAAAAAAAAGTCAATTTTCATTCCCCGCCACCTTCTACATCCCTATTTCATTCAGGGAAATATATTCACCAATATCATCCCAAAAATGAAGACAATTTGCAGTCTTACCTTTATATTTCACTTTATCATACTTTTTCATATTTCAGAATAACTTGCATACTTTTATTTCTACCATGCACCACCCACATATATAACGCAATACTTATATGGTCAAGATTTAAAACCGCTAAACCTCGGTAAGTCTTCCATCTTATTAGAGATATTATTCTTAGAATTTTAGAATCTAGTATGGGTATAAAAGTTCCTTCTTAATTTTTTGCTTTTATTTCTGAATATACACCATTTAGAAATTATATTAAATGAAAGACAGCATAAACATATATAATATAATACAACATTTAACATGACTTTAATTAATTTCCTCCCTTCAATAAATAAGAACATTTCTTTACATATAACATTTAAGCAAGAGTAAAACTATGATGTTCCTAAATTCACCAAGACTTTTTGTGAACTCAACTCTAAAATCTATTAGATTGGCTTCAAAAGATGAACTCGGACCGTTAAAATCCTTCTACCATACGGGTGATGTGTCTATATATGAAAATTTTAAACCTTCAAATTAATTTAGTATAAATTAAGTCAAGCGATCAAAATTAGAAGGTTTATAAATTAATTTAATGCATGTTTAAAAAAAAATTAATTTAATGCATTCATTTTTAGACGCCTTTTCACCACTTGACTCTATACTAAATTAACTCGAAAAGTTTTCACATGTAGACGCATCACTCATAAGATAGAAGGATTTCAACGGTTTTAATTCGTCGTTTAAAGCCAATCTGATAAATTTTAAAGTTAAATTCACAAAAGGACTTGATGAACTTAGGAACTCCCTACTTCTACTCTTGCTTAAATGTAATGTATTAAATCCACCCAAGTAACTTATTTTATATGCTTTTCTCCAATGCACCCATACCCCAAAAACACACGGTTATAATTATATATATATAAACCTGTAGAAATACGGATACCCTTATTAATGCGTATAAAAAAAGAATTAATTGCAACTCACTGCAAATAAAAACACTCTCCAAAGACAAGGATAAATTCATTCTCCTCCTTGTGTCCCGGATCTGAGAGACTGAGACTGACACATCACCTAGTACAGCAGGAATTCACATCCTCTCCAATATCTGATAAGGGAATCTTTTACAATTACTAGATCTAAACCGTTCTTTTTAACTTGACACTAATCTCAAAGCTCAAAAATACTGCCCCTATTACAACTCGAATACCAAACCAGTTGAAATTTAATTAATCTCAAACCGTAAAGTGAGGGTAATCCTCTGCAATACTGGAGAGAATACGGATTCGTAGTGCAGAGGCAGAGAGCATGTGAAATGTGAAATCCATCTGCTACAAGACATGGATTCCCTTTTCAAATCCTGGTATCATTCTGTACCTCTTTTAATTTGCATTTGTTTTTTAGGCTCTACTCCCCAAAAGACGGTGTTGAGACAATAACATATTACACAGCTAGCTGCTGGAATCTTTGCCATTACAGAATTAACCCAAATTATTCATTTTTATCCACAAATTTAATTAATCTACACCCAGGGGAATAATTCTTTAAAAAATAGTTACGCCGGAATAAACCAATTCCTGCTATCACATGCATGTCAGAGTGTATTAATATGTTTATTATTAAAAAAGAGGTAAAACAAAAAAAAATGATGTCTATATATTAGCAAGCAAGAATTTCATCTGCACGTCATTGTTTCCTGAGGGTTTGTTTGGCTGCAGCAACTAAATTACTGTTCACGTGGAAAAAAAAAATTCACTTAGACTGAATTTCTTTTTCTCACGTGAACAGTAATTTTCAGTTCAAACTTTCTTCTATTCCTATTCCTGTTTTTGTTCTTATTCCTATTTCTATTTTTATTTCATTGGTTCCGCCGAACAAGGCCTGATTGTAATAATTCATGGTCCCGTAGTGTATTTCCGGACGTTAATTCCTATGATTGTTCCGTTGATAGTAAATATTTTTGGTTTCGAGGTAGCGTTCAGTACTACTATGCGCCTATGAATGTTTGCATTTTTCAGGAGATGGTCACACTTTAAATGACAGCTTTGATTGTCTGTCCTTTGTAATTTCCCGTATTATTTATTATATTTAGTGAAACTTCATTAATTATCTTCTCTTTTGATTTTCCTCAATTTCAATGCATAACTGAAAATAGATTCCTATATTTTCGATTGCATCGATATAAGAAGGGGCCTTTCATAAAAAAGAAGAAGAAGCTAATAGCAATATTCGCGCTACAGTATCTACATTATACCTGTAAGGAAATGCAAAAATTCCACAATTCAAATTTTTTTTCTAAAATATTAATATCTCTGAACGGAAATATTTATATCTATGTACGGAAATATTTATAGGTATGAGGTGAACAATTATTTATTGTGCGGGACTGTAACGCAAAGATAATAGTACCCGCGGGGAACCACTGAAAATTAAATGCAGAAAGATAACTTTCTGCAGGGACTACAAAATCATCTCCACAATTTGAATTTTTTTTTTCATATTATTAATATCTATGTAATATTTTCTTTCAAATGAGATCCATGATGATGTACTTTTAGACTTGTCGTCGAGCAAGTATTTATACCTTGTCGTACAAGTATTTATATCTATACTTGCAAATATTTTTTACATATGACACTGAAATTATTAATATCTAAGTATTAAAAGTATTTATACTTATATATTGAAATATTTATACGTATGAGGTCAATTACTTTTGTTAGAGGAAGACTGATGCGGGGATGATTGGAGAACTCAAAAAATGATAATCATAACGAGTTACGTATCAAAGTATTAATATTTTTTTAAGTGTTAATATCTTATCTTCTAAGTATTTATAACTACGAGGGTACATATATCTAATTATTTTTTACATATGACACTAAAAATATTTTATAACTACGAAGGTATACACATTTAAGTATTTTTCACATATGACACTGAAAGTATTAATATTTAAGTACTAAAAGTTTTTATATCTATGCATTGAAATATTTATTCCTATGAAGTTAACTATTTTTGTTAGAGAAAGGTTGACGCGAGAATAAATGCGGGGATTGTAAAAGGGAAACTATATAATTAGTGGGAACCATAGAGAAATGATGCTACTGAAATTTTAGAATAATAATTAGTTGAGACTATATAATTAGTGGGGACTATAATATATTGTTTCTTTAAGTACGGGTACTGTAGCATGATTACTATAGCGCGACACTGTAGCGCTGGTACTAAAATGATTATTAAAAAAAAGACATATATATACACATTAAATTGGGGGATCTATGTTCAAATTGGGTAGGTAAGTGTTTACTTTTGGATTTAAATTTTTTAGTTCAACCCAATACTAATTGTTCAATGTGTCTACCCCTGATTCAATGTAGTGTCTATCTCTGGTTCGAGTTAGTCCGATTCTAAAACTGATTTCTTATGAGTTTTGGTCGATTATGTGTATTTCGTTTTTTTTTTCGGAAATGTGATACTCTATTTCGTAAATAGAATGAAAGATAATATGACAACAAGAAAAATTTGATGGTGGAATCTATTATTACAATTCTAAAAAATGGATTGGCCAAATTTTTTGTGCCTTTATTATTCAACACTTATATTTCAATTAAATTTTTATCTAAACTTTGACTTCAATTTGCTAATTAGTTAAGAACAGTCCAACTTATAATTGTGCCAAACAAATTTTATAATAAACATAGTTATAGAGATAAAATTGTAATTATATATCCGATAAGTTAATAGATTTGAATTGAATTAGCTATTTGAATCCGATTAGTGTCCTACCCTGACAAAAATCTTGATCCGCCCCTGTATATATGAAAGCTTTGTAGAATTACTATTGATTTATTGCATTGCACAATATATATGAAAGGTCGTCGGAGATTTGAAATTAATTAAATTCACGTTGCTGGAATGATTTGAACAATTTAGTTCACATTTCATCCTCAGAAAAAAAATTAGACACATATATTTTGATAAAATGACACTTTATGTTTCAAGAGATAGGTTAGATGATCTACATTTTTATTCTTCTATATAATACACCTAGTTTTTTATTCAATTGTTCATATTTAATTGAATAGATATGGTTATGATATATTATTGAATTTTTAAATAAATGACAAAAATATAAAAGTAATTATTTATAATTTATACTTTTCAGCAAAACAAAAAAAATTGCTTAATATTAGAAACTACTCTTAAAACCGAAGCGAGCATTTTGTAGTTATCCTTGTTTTATTAGAGGGTTAAAATAAATTTACTAAATTTTCATAGATAATATTTCGTGTATTAGAGCATTAGTTATTAAGTACAATGCTCTCCATATGGTTGTTGGTCCGAAATTCAATTGGGAAATTTTGTGAATATTTAGCGATAGAGGCTAGCTTTACACTATCTTTATTTAAAAAATAATAATAATTGAGTAGTATTAATTAATTACTAAACCTTTCTTAATAACGAATCTTGCGATGGAATTAGTTTTATTTGGGGCACTGTATCTAAACCTAATGCACACATATCGATGGGACAATTAAAGCATTTATTGTAATTAATGGCTACTTGATCCATAGGAACAGGTTACGTACATATAATATGTTGTAGCTCAATTAAGATTCAGGCAAGGATGTCAACACCGATTTAAGTGAGAGGCAGGAGAAATTAATTTCGACGAGGAACGAAACGAGTATGTACAGAGACAGGTAGCAGAGGAGGGTTTTGAAACAATACAAACAAACAAGAGATCACAATCTCATCTCTGAAGGGGATATATATTTATATTGCTGTTTGAATGGAATGTCATCAAGTCCAAAACAATATTTGCTATGTTGGTGAATATAAATACTACAAGATTAATTGCAGTGATATATAATAAGTTCAAACCAAAAGAGAACACTAGTGGAGAATATACAATTAGTGTCGCCTTAAAAAACCGACACTAATACTTTAGTATCGGTCGTTTACAAAAAACCGACACTAATAATATTAGTGTCGGCTATTTATATGTAGGCGACACTAATAACTAATGTATTAGTGCCAGCTATTTATAAACAACCGACACTAATGTATTAGTATCAGCCCGATTAGTGTTGTCTAATGTCCAACACTAATACCCATAAACAGCCGACACTAATTCCAAATTCTCCACTAGTCAAAATGTAAAAAAGAGGCAGCATTTTCTTCCTGCAGAGAATAAATACTATTTGTGTGTAAAGGATCATTTAATAATTAAAGTTTTAATTACAAAAAGAGGATCATTAATTGCACAAGGGAGAAGATTCATCTCTGCTTTATCTTACATTTAATGCAAGCGCAACAAAACGTAGATATTATAAAAGTGGTAGCCAAACTTGGTTAAGACAAAAATAAAAACGAAGCAAAACAGCGACTGGATGTATTGTTAGTAATATCAATATACATAACTTTTAATGGGAAACTATATATAATAGGCATTTGCAGTATCTATGCTTAGCTGGAATTACCACTAGCTAGGAAAATAAAGCACATGCTTTGCTAGTCGGCATCCTTGACCTATTAGGCTATTACACTAGCTATCTAGAAATTGTTGGACTCGATTAGTTATCTCTTTCTGCTCAAATTAAATTACAAAGTTTGTGCCTGGAAAATAATTTGGAATCATGCACAACACAACATGCGTTGTTTTCTATATATATATTTACCTCCTGATATAATTACTCGTTCAAGCATTGTTGTAGAATAGTAAGCATTATTTGAGTAATAGCTCATTTTTGGATTAATGGTACGAAAAGACATAGTAGTTGCTTCTATAAGAATATCATATGTAGGAAACAATAACAAAAACGCAGCTGTTGCTTAATGGATATATTTAGAAGGGAATATAGGGATCCGGAAAAACAGCAGCTATTACAAGGGTCCTGTTTTGGTTGACATGAAACGCATGGAAATATAATTAAGTCATGATCATGAAATTCCTAATTAAAGAGTTCTCGTTTGGTTCTTTTCACCAGAAAAAAGTTACCGTGCATGGGAATAATCACTAAAGAAATTACTTTTCTAATATAGTGTTCGGTGCAATAGTTAAATTACCCAATTTTATTTCCAACTCCTCTTATAATTTGTGAAGAAAAAGAATTGACTTTGAGCTAAGTTTTTTTTTTTCTCAGGCTCCCAACTCCTCTTTTCAAATTGACTTTGTTTAATATTTAATTTGATTTAAAAACTTTGAACTTCCAATTATTTTTTGTTTAATATTTATGTTCTTAACAAGAATGATTTGTTAATAGTTTTTTATTATTTCTTCTCCATCAGCAACATAAGCCTATACTTTTCTAAATAATATTAAATTAATTGATCAAATATAAGACCAAAATTCTGAAGTTTATTCATTTTATATACTAACCATAATTTTCAAAATTAAATTTACTCTTGAAGCTATTTTATTTATTCATAAACAATAAGCACAATTAAACAGACATGATTTAATAATATAATAAAACAAACACAATTTAAAAAAAAATAGCTTCAAGACAATTTAAAAAGTATATAATAAAACAAACACAATTTAAACAAACAGAAATACAAAAATAATTAAACAAACACAGCATAATAATACAAGAATAATTAAACAATTATAACTAGCAACACTCAATTATAATAGATTAACCTAGTTTGCTCATAATCAGTGATTACTGATTAGTATCAATATACACTTAATATAGCTTAATTTTAGTATAACACTTACATCTTCTATAAAGAATAAAAAATAAACATCCTAACAAATTTTCCATATATTTATCAAACACATATATACTAAAATTTCTTATGAATTAAATAACTTCGATTTTGACAAATTAAAATTTTCATTCTCATTTTCATAAAAATTTCGTTGCCGAATAGATCCTAAGTAAACAAATAGCATGGAAAATTTAATCTATGATCTTACCTAATTTTGTTTCCCCACACCTCTCTCTCTCTCTCTCTCTATTTCATGGTTGATGCAAAAGTGATATACGTAAATCCCATGGAAGTACTTTTTTTCACCTCTATTTTTCTCTCTATTTTCACATGAATTTCTATATAAATTTATCCATCTGAACACGCCCTAAAATTGACTTTTTGTGTGCAGCAAATAGAGAATATATAGAGAGAGAGTAGAACTAGGGTGTTCTTAAGTTCATCAACTTCTTTGATGAATTCACATTTAAAATATATCAAATCGGCTTCAAATTATAAATTCAAACCAAACTTAATAAATTAATTTTGATGCATTCATTTTTTGAATGTTTTTTGACCGGTTGACTTTACACTAAATTAATTCAAATATTTAAAATTTTCGTATGTAGATGCATCACTCGTAAGGTAGGCAGGTTTCAACGGTTCAGATTCGTTATTTGAAGCCTATTTGACAGATTTTAGACTTGAGTTCACTAAAAGACTTGGTGAACATAAGAACACCCTAGTTCTACTCTCTCTCTCTCTCTCTCTCTATATATATATATATATATATATATATGTATATGTATGTATGAGTAAAGCTAAGGTGTGATGTGCTCACAAAGAGAGTTTGGTGAGCACAACATCAAAAGTTTATCGAATTGACTTCAAACGTCGAATCCAAACCGTTGAAATCCATGTGCTTCATGAGTGATGCATGTACATGCAAAATTTTGAAAGTTTTGAGTTCATTTGCTACACGGTCAAGCGGTCAAAGAAATGAACATTTTATTAAGTTAATTTATAAGTTGTTTTGTGTAGTTAATTTTTATTATTTCTTTAACCGCTTGACTATTTATAAACTCAAAACTTTCAAAATTTTGCATGCACATGCATCACTCATAAAGCACATGGATTTCAACGATTTATATTTGACGTTTGAAGTTGATCCGATAAACTTTTGGAGTTGTGCTCACCAAACTCTCTTGATGAGCACATCATACCCTAACTTTACTCTATATATATAGGAGCAAATCTAGGATGTGATGTGCTCACCAAACTCTCTTGATGAGCACATCATACCCTAACTTTACTCTATATATATAGGAGCAAATATAGGATGTGATGTGCTCACCAAGAGAGTTGATGAGCACAACTCCAAAAGTATACCAGATCGGCTTCAAATGACAAATCTAAACCGTTGAAATCCATATACTTAATAAGTGATGTGATGCATGTACATGTAAAATTTTAAAAGTTTCGAATTCATTTGCTACAACGCAATCAAACAAATGAACCTTTTATAAGTTATTTTATAAGTTGTTTTACATATTCATTTTTCATCATTTCTTTGACCGCTTGACCATGTAGCAAATGAATTTGAAACTTCCAAAATTTTACATGTACATGCATCACTCATTAAGTACATGGATTTCAACGGTTTAGATTTGTCATTTGAAGTTGATTTGACATATGTACTTTTAGAGTTGTGCTCACCACATTCCCACTAGAACTAGGGTGTTCTTAAGTTCACTAATTTTTTTGGTGAACTCAAGTCTAACACTTATCAAATCGGCTTTAAATGACGAATATGAACTATTGAGACCTGCCAAATTTACGAGTGATGCATCTAAATGTTAAAAAAAAAAATTTTTGCATAGAGTCAAGTGGTCAAAATACGTTCAAAAAATGAATGCATTAAAATTAATTTATTAACCTTCTAATTTTGACCTCTTGACTTTAAACTAAATTAATTTGAATGTTTAAATTTTTGCATATAGACGCATCACTCGTAAGGTAGGCGGATTTCAATAGTTTGCATTCGTAATTTGAAGCTGCTTTGTTGTAATTTAAAAATTGTTGTAACTTCGATTCCTCCTCATATATATATATATATAGAGAGAGAGAGAGAGAAATGCATGTATGCACTAATTTTTTGTCGCGCAGCATGTTGCGACGCACGAACTTGTGGATTTTTAAAGAAGTAATAACTTTAAAATGAGACTGATTAAATTATGCGCCGAAACGCGCGTCACATTATCTAAATGCAACGTTTCCAGACCAGTCATTGGGGTACACTTTGCAATCCCAATGGCTGATTATATTCTAGTCATTGCATATCTGAAACGTATTCTGTGTGCCACAAGATCTAAATGCAACTCTTCCAATATATGCTGAGTCATTGCTTCAGAAAAATGCTGTTCAATCAGACGTATCCTATGATGGTAGAACAGCATCAGTAGACAGTAGTTATGAAATTTTGAAGTGGATCCGGATTGATAGTGAAAAAGGAGGCCTTGTATTTTAAAAAAAAAAAAAATAGGCCCAGGGCTTCATATTATTAGTCCCAGAGGCCATGGAGCACCTTACAATTTTCATTGGGCCTGACCTGTTTTTATTCATGCGCGACTTGACTTGCACAGAAATTACTACAATTCCTACTTAATTTGATACAAAGAAACAAGATAGAGTTTGTTACTTGGAAATGATAAAAGAAGAGATGCAATAATTTAACCCATACATAATTTGATACAACAAAAGAAAGGTCTATCTATCCCTTTTGAGTTTTGTCTTTTACCAAAAGGAACTAGCTGGAAGCAACCTTTTATTGTTTTCTTTAATTCTTTCTTGGTTTTTATTTTCCAAATACACAGTCTAGAAGCCACCTTCTTTATAAAAATTATTTTCACCAATACAAAAAAAAAAAAAAAAACTTGTGAAGAGTTGAAGAAGCAACAAAAAAACTTCTGAACAGTATTTAATTCAACATATATATATCTATTAGGTAAATCATAAATGAATCCTAAATTGTTTGATGTGTGGCGATAATAAGATTGAGGGGATCGGCAACACAAACACAAACTAGTGGCGGAGTGAATCCATGCAACGGCAACCAATAACACATCCAGTTAACTAACCGCAACAAAGAGTATTGTAGATTTGTAGTGTATATTGTGTGTTTGGAAGATAGCTGGGGGGTGAATTGTCAGGACAGAAGGGCGCCACCTGTCACTCAGCACAATCCCCCAATCCCCAGTGTGTGGCGATCATATAGACTCCCAACCTGATCCACAGACCCCCCCTCTGATCTCTGGTAACCAACCAATAACAGCCTCATCTTTTCATTAATTTTTTTTTTTTATCCCATCATCCATCACCTATCAGAGGTAGGCGAGAGATATAGTTGAATTAATTAAATTACTTACTGATCTTTCAAATTGCTTTAAATTATAAATAGGGAGGCTTTGCCTAGCCTTCCATCGTTGAGCAAGCCAACATTTCATCTAACCACACTCCCTCTCTCTTGGTGCCTCCCCTCCTACAATTACGAATAAGCACTAATTAATTAAAGGATCAAGACCGCAAACAAACTTATTCTCCGGACCAATAAGATGGCCACAGCTGTCTCCACCGTCGGAGCCGTGAGCAGAGTCCCAGTATGCATACATCTATATATAATATATATGTACAAATTCCAAATTCAAATAACTAATATGTAGATATAATGAACTGTACTTGCAGTTGTCTGGACAGGCGGGGCCGAGCACAGCCTTCTTGGGAGGGAAGGTGAAGAAGGTGAGCTTCGGGACAAAGGGGAGCTTTGGAAGAATGAACGTCAAGGTGATGGCAGAGCCGGATGACAAGAAGAACAGTGACAAATGGAGCGGGCTGGCATACGATGAATCAGACGACCAGCAGGACATCACAAGAGGCAAGGGCTTGGTCGACTCCCTCTTCCAGGCACCCATGGGTGACGGCACCCACATCGCTGTCCTCCAATCCCACGAATACGTCAGCCAGGGACTGCGCCAGTCAGTACTCAATCGTTAATTTATGAATTATGATCATATGACATGACATGACATGATATGATACAATATGATTGCATTTGTAGGTTCGCCTTTGACAACACGAAGGACGGTTTCTACATCGCCCCGGCCTTTATGGAGAAATTGATGGTCCACATCGCCAAGAACTTCATGGACTTGCCTAACATCAAGGTTCCCCCTTAGCTTAATTACACAAGTATATATGTCTATATTATTTGTTATTTTATTCTTCGTTCCAATCAAATTGTAACTAATAATAAGGAAACATTCATCATGCGTAGGTTCCTCTAATTTTGGGTATCTGGGGAGGAAAAGGTCAGGGTAAATCCTTCCAGTGTGAACTTGTCTTCTCCAAGATGGGAATCAAGTACGTATATATTTCTTTAAAGTTTGCTTAATTTATCAATTAACTTAAGTAATTAAATGCTCCCGACAGGTTTTGTCATCATCCTATCCATTGATGTACGTGCCTATAAATACCTCTCCCCCAATCCATACTCTGTCTGTATATATGCTTTCATCCACCAACTGTTTCTTGGATATAGCACGCTGCTACAAGCAACCCAAAAACAAAATCACACCCTACAAGTAGCAAGTAGTTAAAGGAAAACAACTTGCAATCCTTGTAGTCACATAACTATTAGTTTCAATGGAAACTGGTGGACTTGTTCCACGTTTCTCAAAAAATTAAAAGTAAATAAATAAATAAAATAAAATAATTTATTTTTTTAACAAATTGCGTGCTTTGCTTTTGTTTAATCGGTACGCTACAGCCCCATCATGATGAGCGCTGGAGAGCTAGAGAGTGGGAACGCCGGTGAGCCTGCCAAGTTAATCAGGCAGCGGTACCGTGAGGCAGCTGACATCATCAAGAAAGGCAAGATGTGTGCTCTCTTCATCAACGATCTCGACGCGGGTGCCGGGCGTATGGGCGGGACCACCCAGTACACAGTCAACAACCAGATGGTGAACGCGACCCTCATGAACATTGCCGACAACCCAACCAATGTGCAGTTGCCAGGTATGTACAACAAGCAGGAGAACCCACGTGTGCCCATCATCGTCACTGGAAACGACTTCTCCACCCTCTATGCCCCACTCATCCGTGACGGACGTATGGAGAAATTCTACTGGGCCCCCACCCGTGAAGACCGTATTGGTGTCTGCTTGGGCATATTCAGGACAGATAACGTGGCCAAGGATGACGTCATCAAGCTAGTCGACTCCTTCCCCGGCCAATCCATCGGTAATTACATATATACCTACCTCATATATAGTTAATTTAAAAATTTATTGACTTGACTAAATATATAAATATACATTATATATGTAGATTTCTTCGGGGCTCTGAGGGCGAGAGTGTACGATGACGAGGTGAAGAAGTGGATTTCAAATGTCGGAGTGCAGAACATTGGGAAGAAGCTGGTGAACTCACTGGAGGGCCCGCCCAAGTTCGAGCAGCCACCAATGACAATTGAGAAGCTGCTGGAGTACGGTGAGATGTTGGTGAAGGAGCAGGAGAATGTGAAGCGTGTGCAGCTGGCCGACAAGTACCTGAGCGAGGCCGCCCTCGGGGATGCCAACCAGGACTCTATTAAGTCCGGCTCTTTCTACGGTTAGATCCCTATCTTCGCCTCTACCTAGCCTGATAGGAGGTTTGCATGTCAATTCCAATATAAAGTTATATATACACACATGATGTACGTAGGCTGTGTTGTATGTTTTAATTTGCTCACTATATGTTTGTTGTATTTGTTTGCTCCAATTAAATATGCAGGAAAGGCAGCCCAACAAGTGCAAGTACCTGTACCGGAGGGATGCACCGATCCACAGGCTGCAAACTTTGATCCCACGGCTAGGAGTGACGATGGAAGTTGCACATATAATTTATAATAATTTATAAGAGTGTGTGTGCGTTTCTCTGTATAATTTCCTATTAAACTCGATCGTTTTCTTTATATATATTAATTAGGGCATGCAAGCATAAAATTTTGCTACATACGTATATAATATTCAACCACGGTACGCTTGTGCAATTATGTATGTCTTTCTTAATCATTCTCATTCAAGTAATGAAGATATTGCTTTTATTTTGATTTATTGCTTCTTTTCCTAAGTACTTTCTTAATTTATTTATCCCCAATTGTTGAGTGTTGACATGGATTGAAAATAAATCTGCTGCGATTCCAAATCCCTCATTTCATTTGTTTTGAGATTCGTGCATAAAGAATAATTGCTCTTGAGATTCGTGCATTTCAGAAAAATGAAGAGAAGATTTGGAATCGCAGGATTTATTTCCGACATGAATTTGGTGAATTTCTGTTCCACACTTTGTTACTACGGAAAGAAAAGGAAGAGGAAAGAAGCCCAAAATGACGAACCCCACCTAGAAAAAACAACCGCAGCCCAATTTATCGTTCAGGCAAACCTCAATTTTGGTTAGGCCACAGAAACATCAATTACCCGTTGAGATAACATTGTTAGAATTTGCAACCCATCATTAGAAAAAAAAAAATTAAAGTCAAACAGCTCCAGTTGAAATCTTCTAGAAATAATAAATTGCATTACAGCCCAAGTTTGTTGGAGTCTTTCTAAAAAAAAAAAAAAAAAAAAGTTTGTTGGAGTCTAATATAAAGTACATTGTAGAACCTACCAATACCACTTGGATTTTGGACAGACCGGATAAGGTAGGAGGAATCTGTGTCTCTCGATCTAATCCAATTCATAAAATGGATCAGTCTCGTTCATTAACTAGGACCCCTCATTTGAAAATTGAAATACAGATCAAATTATTAAATATATATATGTGTATATATAGAGTGAGAGATAGGTTGCGGTGCTAATGCATATATAGTGTGATTCCATATATACCAGAGTTCTAAATAGCTAGCTATAGCGGTGCTATAATTACACTATAACTTTTCCGATTATAAACGTTAAGCTATGAAATAAAATTACGTGACTTAGCTACGACAGCTATAACTATAATAGCTAACTGCTATTACCGCTATATAAGACCCACTATAGCTACCGCTATGGTACATGGTTTTTTTTTTGCAATTTATATGGACTTTTGTACTTCTATTCTTATTTTTAATACTACATTATCTTCTACAATAAGTATATTAAACCAAACTATATGCTTCTATTTCTATTTGTGATTTATTCTATCATTCTATATCGAGAAATATTCAAATACTAATTCTTCATTTTGATTATTCTTTTTATAGTATTCATTTGTAAAATTATTATCATTCGTTTCAACTAAAAGTTGATTTTGATTATTATTATAATTATAAAATGTTTAAATATGTATATTGACTTCATTTACCTTATAAAATTAATTTCTCTTTGTCTATTATAATATGTAATATTATGAAGTATAAACTATTAAACAATATTACTTTTTAGATTTTTTTTTCTTCTTATTTGCATAATTGATAAAAAATATAGACTTAAATTAGTTGTCATTTAGTTGTTACATCAATTCTCTAATATTGATTATGTTGATAATTAGTATAAATATATAATATAATGTTTGAAAAGGGAAAGTCACTATGTGTGATAGCTTTCGTTATAGCTACGCTATTCACAATAACTTTTTTTTTTGTTTTCCCACTATGCCGCTATAATCGCTATTTAGGACCTTGATATATACTATGCGTTTTTCAGCTGCTGGATGGACATCAAGATTCATGCAAAATTTATTCATTGGATGGAAGATTAATGGAAAGAGACGGAAATATTATCTATAATCGGTAATTGCCGATTCGTTAAGAGGCTTTTTTCTCCCTCACTGTTCCATTTTGCCACTTCATCACTCGCACGTTGAACAAATCCATAGATAAGAACAAGCTTAAGAGAAAGCTTTTCCAATTGCAAGGGGTCTGGAAATTTTTTTTGTTACCACCCTGCTAAATCGAAATTAAATGATTCCGCCCTATTGGATGTATCATAATTCCTACCATCCACGCATACGAAGTCCGTGCATGGATTCCAATTTACTTTGCATACTGGATTTGAGCACCAACCGGTGTACAAGCTGGGGATGCACACTAATTTTTTTTTTTTGTTTGTTTCTATTCCCTTTCTGTTTTGAGTATTTTTAGTTAAAATTTTATTTTGAAATTCTAAATTTCTATTTTCTTGTAAAGATAGAAAAATTAACTATTAGCTAGTTTTAAACTAAAAAATATAGTTCAAATAAAATCACAACATAAAATTCTACTACATTCAAACTATTAAATTCGACTTGAACAAAATATAAATTGTACTACAATCAAAATTAATAAATCCTACTACAACACAATATAAAATCCTACTAAAACATAACATAGAAATTTTCATCTCAAATAACCAACTCTTGAACGATGAAATGCAATGAGACAATATATATATTAAAATAAAGGAGGGTTCAAATGCCTCCATTTTTTGTGCCTCCATCATGCCTTCATTTTTTAAAACTTTAATAACTCAAGATTCAAAACTTAAAAGTCAAAATAAACTGTAAGATATGATCTACATCATTTTATCTATATGCTCATAAAAAATTATCACATTTTAATTTTGTTTTTATGTGACTCAATAAGTTCAAAAATCAATGTCTAGAAATCATTCAAATTAGTGCATTTTTTACAAGCTCTTGATGACAACCAAAATAAAATTGAAATATCATAATTTTTTACATGTGCATAGATAAAATGATATAGATCATATCCAACGGTTTTATTTTGATTTTTAAGTTCTAAATTTTGAATTATTAAAGTTTTAAAAAATGGAGGCATGACGGAGACACAAAAAATGAAGGCATTTGAACCCTCCTCATTAAAATAATTATTAATTCTTTGACATACAATTTTTAAAAAAATTAGATAGGTTAAAAAATTACCTTATTGAGTATGGTTTCTTGCATTCCTTATTTTTCTTGCATTCTTCTCGAGAGTTGCTTTGTTGGTCTAGTGACCTCTTTGTAATCCTTCTAATATATCCATCCACATTTTGATCCAATTGTGTCGTCTCCCACCCAATTTCACCTACTGATGCTCTGGAACTAAGATCGCACCTTCGTGCACTGGCCAATCACTCTGATTTTCATACACGTGAAATTCTCCACTACATGTGTCGATGAGTGTTTGAATGTTGTAATAGTAATTTACGAAGACATTTGGATCCAAATTCCTATATTGTTCACACATTTGTAAGTAATGTCATTCCCAATATCAAGTTATGAAATTAATAGTACATAATTGCATCCCATGTAGTAAGCCAAAAGGATGATGATGGGAAGTACTTCGCACGCATGATTTGCACCCAAAGTGCTTCGTTGCCAGAGGCTATTTTCCAAGCACACTTTAGAATGAAGGCATTATTCATTGTAATCAAATTGCGCAAGCCCAATCCACCATCAGCTTTTGGCCTTGTTAACATATCCCATTTCACCAAACAAATCGGCCTAGCTTCAGATTTTCCCCAAAAAAATTGTATGCATTTTGACTTGATCTTTTCCAAAACTGACTTATGAATAAGAGTGCTGCTCATTTGATAAACAGGGAGATTCCAACACCGATTTAATAAGAACCAACTTACCAACCGGTGAGAGAAGCCTCCCTTTCCAAGCATGCAGTCTCCTATCAATTCTCTGAAGTAGTTGTTGGAAATCTTTTGGCCTTGACACGGTTACTGGGCTTCCCAGATACTTTTCATTGTCATCAGCAAATTTTGCTTGAAAGATTCGAACTGTTGCTCGAACCTGGGCTAGCTTAGCAGCTCTAGAGAACCAAAGTTTTGATTTTTCTGGAGATATACGTTGACCTGACAAGGCACAGAAAGTTTGAAGCACAGTGTTTATGAGTCTAGCTTCGTGATGGTTAGCCGCACCCATTAATAACAAGTCATTAGCGTACATCAGGTTTGTCAGTGGAGGCGCTCGTCTAGCTAGAATTAAACCTCTCAGATTGCCCTGCTGTAGTTGGTATTGTAGCATAGACGTGAGGACATTCATACAGAGTATAAAGATGTAGGGAGATAAAGCGCACCCCTGACGAAGCCCTCTCACATGAGTTATAAATCCACCCCCAGAACCTTGAAATAGAATGGTGAAGCAGGCTGAACGCACACATGTCATAATCCAAGTGACAAAGCACGACGGAAAAGAGTGCGCAAAGAGTGTTTTTTCAATAAAAGTCCAGCTCATCCTGTCGAAGGCCTTCGAGAGATCTGATTTGAGACAAAAAGCCTCCTGACGGAAATTGCTTTGCGAGAAAGAGTGCATAATTTCCCTCATGATGATAATTTGATCCGAAATTTGACGGCCCGCTGTGAAAGCCACCTGATTCTTATGTACTAGATGATTCATCAAGGGTTTCATACGGTTTGCAAGGATTTTAGATATGATCTTATAGATGACATTGCAAATGCTAATTGGTCTATAGTTCGTGACCTTCGCAGGGTTATCACTTTTCGGGATCAAAACTATGTTTGATTTTGCCATCTCAAGCGGCATCGTTGCTGTTGCAAAAAATTGATTAACTTCCTACTCAATGATTGACTTGTAAGAAGCCCAAAATGTCTGCACAAACCTCGCATTGATTCCATCTGGCCCTGCTGCCCGGTCTGGCCCCAAACTGAAAACTGCCACTCTCACTTCTTCTGCATTCAGCGTTGCTTGTAAACCACTAGCTTGTTCTTGATTTAAGACTGGTAGGGTCTCAGCCAAGCTTTGCATCACTTCCTTAGGCCAGCTTGATGAAGAATGATCAACCTCACAATAGATGCTCTTGAAGTGCTGAACAAGAGCAGTTCGAATGACAAATGGGTCAATAGACCAAGTTTGATCAGGCAGCTGAAGCATATGGATTATGCTCTTGCGCCTTCTTGCATTGACCGTTGCGTGGAAAAAAGCCATGTTCAGGTCCCCTTCTTATTCCCATCTTAGCCTTGTTCTTTGGTACCAATAGGTATTTATTTGTTGAAGGCATACATTGTAACTTCGTTGCAGTTCCTTTTCTTGATGAATTGTTTGAGCCGTCGGGTTGGCAGATTGAATAAGCAGCATTTGTTTCTCAATTGATGAAATCTCTTTATCTGGTCTAGGCTGTTTTCTAACCCAAATTGTGACATACTTTTTTATATTTTCAACAGATGTTTTCCAATTATTAGCTGGCTGTACAAAAGCTTGCTTGCATGTGCTTTCAAACTCAGGATGGTGAAACCACCAATTCTCAATTCTCAATTCCCCCGTCGAATCGGGGGTGGGGGAGCCATACGGAGAAGTATCGGATGGTGATCACTGTTAAAACGGGGCAAATGATATACTGCCGCTGTTGGAAACAGGTTAGTCCATGGCACTGTAGCAAGTACTCGATCAAGCCTCTGTCTAATTAGTGTGCCATAATTTTGATTGTTTGACCATGTAAAAGCTGGACCTCGATAACCAATGTCCAAAAGAGCGGCTTGCTGTACCATTCTTTGAAAACTTTTCATATGCCTGGATTGTTTACTACTACCTCCACTTTTATCACAAGACATCAAAATTGAGTTGAAATCACCAAGCAAGCATAAAGGTAAAGGAGACACAGAATAATATAAAATACGTTCCCATATATATTCGGATACAACGTGGTGCGGGTCTCCATAAACAAAACCCAAAACAAAAGACCCGATATCATTGTCTATTTTCACAAAGAAAAAATAAAAACTACTTTCTAACATAGTCAACCTAACATCATTGGACCACAATAGCCAGAGCCCCCCACTATTACCAGTTGAGGGAATGATTTCAAAATTTGGAAGGGGGAAGATGAGCGATGCGATTTCTGGCTCTTGCGCATAACTCTGTGCCTTATTGTACTGTGCCAATTGTTCATACTTTTGACCAGACCATAGTGATTTCATTTTAGTTTTTATATATATAATTTGGGGAATGCATGCGGAATGAACTGTACTCCTCATTCCTCAGCAGTCAGCGCAATAGAAATTAAGTCGTCGACGGAGACTACAAGTCGACAACACAAAGACTTTATCATCCCAATTTGATTGGTTTCATTAATTCTGACTGAATGAATTAATGGTCCAGATGAAGCGAAGTGGTCGCTAGCTAAGTGCCTATCTACAAGGCTACCACTATACCAAACTTGATGGCTGAATGATATCAAAGTCAAGGCCTTGCTCAGATTATTATTCCTCAGTGCATTTATTTAAACTCGACCACCTAATCCAATTTCCCACCTGCATTTTCTACATAAAAAAATTATGTTAGACAACTGAATTAACTGTCATTTAAGAAGAGAGAGAGAGAGAGAGCGATCTCTTAATATCTTAATATCTTAACAATCTTAAAATTTATTTCTCAAATTAATTAAACTAAAAAATTATAATTATAACCATAAATGAATTTATAGTTATTTTATTGAATATATAGATGGTCTATAGTCAAATTTCATATGATTGAATATTGTTTGATTGTACATTAAAAAATCGTTTATTTTAAATTGCTAAACCATTCAATTATATTGTTTCACGCGCAACGAAACATAGATTGCATATGATCATATGTTATAAATGAACATGTCATATAGATGAATAGTGGATATAATGTCATATGTCAAATTTAGTTTTTTTTTTTTTCTAAAGTTGTTCAACATATTTAAATTATTAAATGATTATTATGTGACAGATTCTTCTTTAAAAAAAAATTCGCGCGGAATTCCAATAATACTGTACAATGGTGGTCTTGTTTAGTTGAACGAAATGAGCACAGTAGAACTAGCTTTTGATATAGTAGTAAAGACACATAGTCTCTATATAAGAGATCATGAATTCAAAATCTGAATAGAGAAAATATTTTATTATAATAGTTCAGGTATTAAATAGTTGAATGAGTTGACAATTGACATCCAATATTTACTTAAAAAAATAATAATAAGTACAGATTTGGACTTAGATTGTGTTACTTTCCTGTATAAGTTGAATAAAATGCTCTAACTTGGTGTTATCGTTAGGACTTTGTGTAAGAAAAGAATATTTGACTTGCTACAAAAAAAAGACAGGTTTAATTATAGGACCACACTTGAGGAGGACACACAGCTACATTTATGAACAAGTCGATAAACAATTTAAACAAACAGACTTGACTAATTTCCGAGTTATGCATCTTTATTACTTCTCCTCCAGGTCCCAATTTATGCATTTTATCTGATTTCTGTGGATCATAAATCGATTCACTTTGATTAATTAAATCTTAATAGGAAGACGAATTATATACTGTCCCAAAAGAAAAAGAAACTCCCCGTGACAATTGGTATTTGAACCAAAAGGAATTATGTCGCTCTTAGCTTTAAGAAAACAAATTAATTGGCCAATCCAGAAGTTTATGATGCTGTTTTCTCGTTGATCATTATTATTTTATTTTATTTTAATAATGATGATGATGATGATGATGATGATGATGATATTCTAGCTTGCATCAGACTTACATGTTAATTTATATGATATCATGAAAAAAATTATTCAAAATTAAAAGATATATTTTTAGCCATTTAGTAAACAATGCTAAATACTTAAATGCGGAGCTTAAATGTCTTTATGGTACATGACCAAATTAAATTTCAAACTAACATAAATTTGATATACATCTTAATTATTAAATAATTATGAATACATTTATGATTTATTTTCCAAATTGAACGATATTTTAGAGGATATCAACATATATTCCATCAAAGTTAGGTGAAAACTAAAGTAACTAATAACTATCCTAAATCTAATAAGAACTAGTGAATAACAATAATAAATTACACTCTCTGAGAAACAAATTCGCAATAATAAGTATCAAATAAATTAACATTACCACCATTTAATTTTCATGTGTTTATTTTTTTAGTTCTTAAAAAATAAAAATAAAAACCTTACATGTCTATAGTGAAATTATCAATCTTCAGTTATTAAAGTAGATGCAGCAAAAGATTTGAAGGATGGATTTAGCGAGTTCGGACTTTAGCATGGATTTAGACAGACGAGCATCTGATGTACCGAATCCATTTCAATTTTTGCGTGAGCTGCAGCGAAATTAGCAAAATTCAGTCGCTGCAGCGGGATTCGAAACCAGGTTTTAATGGGACCAAACCTGCGCCTTTAGTTTACCATTGGAATAGAACAAATTTGATGTTATTACGTACGTATTAGCTTATATATATAACCTATATTAAATACTTATTCAGGATTTTTTATATTTATTTTATATAATATAATTAATAATATAATTAAAATAATATATAATAGAAGTATAGTATCCTGAATTTTTTAGATTTATTGTATCGTCGTATTCATATCATATCTGATACAATATCCGTACCAGTATCTATACAACAAAGGATTGGAGTATGTTATCATTGGAGGCATAATTATTATTATTATTTTTTCTTAAGAGTAAAGTTGGGGAGTCAAGATTGGAGGCGCGACTTAATAAACCATCAAATTATAAAGCAAACAGTGTGTGTGTGTGTACATATATGCTAGTATCGCCAAATTCTCCTCCACTGAGACTCTGAGACTATTTTATTCTCTCTGACTCTCTTAAGTTTCCTGCTCTCAGCCGACCTTCAAATTTCAAAGTTCAAGCTGAACTGAATGATCATTATCAATCAATCTTCCTCGCTCTAACAAATCAAGCCTTCAAACAGAACCTAGCTAGTACCTCTCTCTCTTGCTCTCACACAAATCAAATGTCTTTGTTGATAATTATTCATTTTGGCCTGGGGCTTCTCTCCTTCTCACTGTTTCCCTCTCCCTCCTCCCAACAAGAATTCTCCTTTGCGGGATTCACATCCTCCGATCACAATATATCTCTTGGCGGGGCATCCCATGTTGAACCAACCGGCATCCTCCAACTGACAAATGACACCAGCCGTCTCATTGGTCATGCCTTCTACCCGAACCCCTTACAATTCATCAACTCCACTTCTGGCTCTGTTTTCTCCTTCTCCACGGCTTTCGCATTTGCCATCGTGCCCGAGTACCCAAAGCTTGGTGGTCACGGCTTATGCTTTGTCATCTCCCCAACTAGAGACCTCCCTGGGGCTTTACCGAGCCAATATCTCGGGTTGTTGAATGCATCTGATATAGGCAACCTGACCAATCATTTGTTGGCAGTTGAATTTGACACGGTGCAAGATTTTGAATTTAGAGATATAAACGACAACCATGTAGGCGTTGACATTAACAGCTTGGTTTCAAATAGCTCTGCTATCGCATCCTACTATGACAATGGTGCAAATGGCGTACAATCTGTCAATGTTAATTTAAAGAGTGGCAACACGATCCAAGCATGGGTCGACTACGACGGGGCTAACAATGTGTTGAATGTCACCATTTCTCCATTTTCTACAAAACCCCAAACCCCCTTGATTTCATACAAAGTGAATCTCTCTCCAATTATAGAAGAAACCATGTACGTCGGTTTCTCGGCTTCTACTGGGCTGCTGGCGAGTTCTCACTATTTGATGGGTTGGAATTTCAAAATGAACGATGTCGTTCAATCCCTCGATCTCTCCACTCTCCCTTCTCTGCCCGAACCGAACAAAAAGAACACGACATTAATTCTGGCAACAGCATTCTCGGCATTTGTTTTAGTCGTCGTGATTTCAGGGCTAGCTGGTTACTTGTTCTACAAGATTAAAAATGCAGACGTGATCGAGTCTTGGGAGACGGAGTGTGGGCCCCACCGGTTCCATTACTCTGACTTAAAAAAAGCCACCAAGGGGTTCAGAGACAGAGAACTGTTAGGTTTTGGTGGTTTTGGGAAGGTGTACAGAGGGGTTTTACCCAGGTTGGGAGGCGAGATTGCGGTCAAGCGTGTGACAAATGAGTCCAAACAGGGTTTGCGAGAGTTTGTTGCTGAGATTGCTAGCATCGGCAGGCTGCGGCATCGCAACTTGGTACAGTTACTGGTACGGTTAGATACAATGACTAGTATAATTTCAATAGCTTCTTTTGTCAGAAATCTTATTAGACAGTTTGAACTCAAGTTGATTAAAACATTCTTATGCGCTTATATTTGATTTTTTATTCACTTTGAATTGAACTAGTGTTCCTCTACAGTTTCAATATATAAATGATTTTAAACTACAATTATTCTTAAAGGTTAATAGAATAAAATGACGTACAATTTTGTTTTAAGTGCAATCTTCATAGGGGCGGAAAAAAAAAAAACAATATTTCAGAAATCAAGTCCAGACTCCAGTAGTCCTCATTGCAGAACTTGATTGAACTGTAATTGTGATGTACTTAGTCATTATAGAATAATGAAATGCTAAATAATTAAGTGGCATATAAGTCCTCCATCCTTTTCCAATAAATTAAAGAATCATCCAATCATTAATGTTAATCTTGAATTGTTAAACCTAACAGGGCTGGTGCCGACGAAGAGGCGATCTAATTTTGGTGTACGAATACATGGCCAATGGCAGTCTTGACAAGTATCTATATGAACCAGAGGCTACGGTCGGGCAAACAGCAACTCGGGCACTCCTTCTGTCATGGCCACAGAGGATCCATATCCTACGTGGTGTTGCCTCGGCTCTTCTCTACCTCCATGAAGAGTGGGACCATATCGTGTTGCACCGGGATGTAAAAGCTAGCAACGTGTTACTAGACTCCGACTTCAATGGACGATTGGGAGACTTTGGGCTTTCCAAATTGTACGAGCACGGGGCAAACCCAAGCACGACACGTGTGTTGCACTTAGGGGCACCTCTAATTGAACAAAAACTGAAAATAAATTGCAATTGAAAGTAAATAGATGAGTTTAGAGAAATTGACACGCGGGATGATAACGGAGTTCGGCAAAACAATGGCCTACGTCTCCGGGGCGTCGCAACCTCTTTCTAGGTGCGCCTTTCTATTACCCAATATGAAAGGATTACAATTGTGAACCGTGAGCCCTTACAAAATGGGAAGTCACGACCAACGAGAGATGAGTGCCGGCGAGCCCTTACAACCAAGGGAAGTCACACGAGCAACTCGAGGTTTGAGCCGGCAAGCCCTTACAAACAAGGGAAGTCACACAAGCTACTCAAGAACAAGAGAAACACTCAATAGATTACTCTAACCTAATCTAGATCAAGATTAGTGAAGTAGGTTTGAGGTTGCTTGAGGGATTTTGAAGTTTTAAGCTCTCACAACAATGGAGTAGGCTAAGCTCTCAGAAAATCGCTTTAGAAATGATTAGGGTCGGCTGAGATGGATTTGAAAGTGATCCCTTCAATCTATTTATAGTGGCAGCTCAAAAATGAGCTGTTTGATATAAAACGTTACCAACGTTTTATCAAACGTTACCAACGTTTTATTCAAATACGATTTAGGGTTTTAATTCTCTGACAGCTTAGAAAACGTTACATAACGTTTTATAACCGTTGTAACGTTTTACAAACGTTATAACGGTTGTATAACGTTATAACGTTATAACTTGATTCTTTTGAGGCTTCTTATTATTATAAAACGTTACCAACGTTTTAAAAACGTTCATAACGTTTTATCTCAATTTAATCAACCTCACACATACTTTACCAAGCATTTGATTTTACAATATGTATTCTTGATAAAGGTCTTCATGATTTCTTCAGTCCAAGCTTATTATTCAACAGTTCTTACTCTTCTTGGACCTACATATTCTCAAAATAGAAGAAATTGTAAAATTCAATAATTGTATGTTTTTGCAAATTAGTCAAATAGACGTAAAAGATTATTGTACGAACAACAACGTGTAGTTGGCACGCTGGGCTATCTTGCACCAGAGCTGACACGTACCGACCGAGCAACAACCGGGTGTGATGTGTTCGCATTTGGTGCATTGATTTTGGAGGTGGTGTGCGGAAGAAGGCCGATCATGATGAAGGCAGTGCCAGAAGAAATGGTGTTGGTGGATTTGGTGTGGGAAAGGTGGGCCCAGGGGAACTGGTCAGACGTGGTCGATTACAGGCTGGAGGGAGAATTTGACAGAGAAGAGGCTCAGATTGCAGTGCGAGTCGGGTTGATGTGCTCACATCCAGTGGCTAGTTCACGTCCCACTATGCGGGAGGTAGTGAGGTACCTAGAAGAAGGTGATATGTCAGATTTGCCGGAGTTGGGGGGCCTACCTGTAGGGGAGTATGAGGAGCAAGGGAGATTTGAGGATTTTCTGCACTCTTACCCGTCCTCGTCCTTGGAGAAGGCAGCTAGCATCCAGCTGACAGTGGGCCCGGACGAGGTGCCAACAGAGGGCTTCCTATGCTCACCCATGTCGCCTCTCTCAAATGCCCGCTAACACAATTTGATAAATAAATCAGTTGATCAGTATATAATGAGCTTAATTATTAAAGAAAGATGGCACATTTGATTTACTACAGTGTGATGTGTTGTGATGCCATATAAGCTGAGAATGAGATATGTCGATATTTCCAGTTTTGTTCGATTTGACCGCCATAACATAACTTACCGTAGCAAACATTATAATTAGTAAGGGTGCGTTTTGATTGACAGATAATAGAGCTATTTTCAGAATAGCTCTGCTACTTTCAGAACAGCTCTGCTACTTTCAGAACAGAGGCATTCAAACGTGAAATTGAAATTAAGAATAGCGCAAGAACAGCTCTATTCTGCTATTCCACAGAAATGTTGGATTAGCGAAAAATCGAACTTTCAGAGTTAGCAATATTAATAAAAAATTCAAAAGAAAATCTAGCTAATCAAATAAATATGTTTTGTACCGGTAAGTTTTTATTAATTTGTTGTTTTCTCCCCTTGTAGATATTGCTAGGGTTTTCTGATTTTATAATAAAATAAAGTTGTTTTCTAGTTTTTAACTTGTGCGATTTTAATTTGATTCTCAACAGCTATTTTGTTTGATTCATATAAATTTGCTACTTCTCATTTTTAATTTGATTCTCAACAGCCAATGTTCGGTACCAGTACCTTTCTCATTTGTTCGGTACCAGTACCTTTCTCATATGTGCATGCCAATTTACTCTACCTTAATCTTTGTGTTTTTTAATTTTTGTAAATAGGCACTCAGGAACATATATCAAACATAAAAGCATAAGCACCAGTATATAGTTAGTTTAAATTTATGATCAGTTTGGTACTGATATGCTATTTTTGTGAGCTAGAACTTGTGTTTAAACATTGAATTTTGAAAATTCACTACAAATTGTAGAAAAATGCAAATAACGTGAAACTTGTTTCTGTGTGTTCATGGGAATGTTCTTTGCCAGTGAGTAAAACAGTTTGGCTTAAATCCATTCCTAACCATTTTTTAATTTCGGTTTGTATTGGGATAAATGACAAGTCAATACCAGTTTTTGTGTTTTAAAGAAGCTGAACTTTGAAACTTCACCATTTTCAACTAGATTACTCAAATTGAATGATTTTTTTTGTTTTTCTGATCTTGGTCTTTTCTATCTACTGATACAAGGGTTTGTCCAGTTTCAATTTGGTTTGACTATTGTATCAGTTTAGTAACAGGAGGTCGGAATGGGCAACTTTGGTGTCATTATAGTATCAATTTGGTTTTCTTTTGTTTTTAAGCTGACTAGTAAATCATACCCACAATACTTGGAGACCATAGATCAATATATCAACGCAAAAAATGAGATGTCAACTAATCAGAATGTTATTTTTTACATTATAGACCTTTTATCTTTGCATAAATTATTTCTTACATGTTCTAATCTAAAAAATGAACTTGAATCATGTATGCTATTCCTTTTTGACTATTTTTTTGTTTTCATGTAATTGTCAGATTGTGATGTAATTATACGATAGCAACGAGAGACGGTGGTAGCAGAGATAAATGAGACGGTGGACAGTAGTGGCAGAGGTAAATTTCATATGTCCTTTTTGTTTCCTTCATCTCTATGATGCCTTTGTGATGGTTTGAGAGCTTCGACTCTTTGTCCGAATGTGAATTACTTGCTGATTTTTTAATCTGAATTTACTTGTCTAAATTAATTGTTGTCTTGAATTTACTTGCCATTTCATATTTTTAATTGAATTACTTGCTGATTTTTTAATCTGAATTTACTTGTCTAAATTAATTGTTGTCTTGAATTTACTTGCCATTTCATATTTTTAATTGAATTACTTGCTGATTTTTTAATCTGAATTTACTTGTCTAAATTAATTGTTGTCTTTAATTTTTTTTCTTTCTGCTTGGGTGTCTTCATTTTCAATGGTACAGGCATGTTGATAATTGCCCTTATTTTCAATCTGTAACCTAGTATCATGAAATGACTTAGTAAGGCCTTGGGACGGGATAACAAAAAAAAGAGAAGAAATCTGGTCAACTGGCGGAAGTTCAAGAGATTGGGCAAAGCAGGTCCATAAACTTCAACAAATAAGAGTCTGATATGTTATTGGCAGCATGTAGAGTGATCCAAATCCAAAATAGAAAGACCAACCTCAATTTCACCACACATTGTTGAGAAGACATTTGACATTTTGAAAAACCGATTCAAAATTTGTCAATTGATGCATAGGTATAAATTCAAAACACAAGTTAGAATTGTTATTGCATGTTGTATTTTACATTATTTCATCAACTATCACAATAGACTTCAACATATTTCAGATGAAGATGAATTTGATATAGTTGTGCAAAATGATATTTCTATTGGTGATACATCTATTTTGGGAGATGTGGGGGATACTGATAGTGCAGTAGGGGATGAGGTTAGGGAAGTTATCAAAAATATTTTGTGGGCTGCTAGGTGAGAGATCCTTGATAATTTTTAATATTTTATAAGAATTGTAATATTTAATTAGTTAGCTATGATGATGTATTTTTGTATCACTTATTTTGAACCAATTATGCTAATTAAATGATATGAATTTAGAGAATTGTCAATTTATACTACTGTGATTTATACTATTATGAAATATTAATGTACGTAAATCTAGAAATGTGACCAATTTATGTATTTTTGATTTGTGTAATTTATTTTAAAATTTGTTATTAAATAGTAAAAAAAATATTTCGAAATTTAATTTGTGTGATTTATGTGATATTGTTTAATAAAATTTTAATTGTGATTAGATTGAAATATTATTGAAAAATATGATGCTTCATATATATTTAACAAGCTATTATAAATATAAAAGTTAGTTGAAAAAATAAAAACAAATAAATCATTATTATATTCATTCCCTCCATTTATTATTTCTAATATACAATCCAAACAATATTTCTACTAATTTGAAATAATCAAAGTTAGTGCTATTTTTGAATCCCTTGAGTTAACACTATTCTCAATCACTAACTCAAAAATTACTATTCTTACATTAATCTTTGCACAATCCAAACTCACCTAAAAGGAGGGTGTCAGAGAATTTTGTAAAATCGTTGACCAGACCACATGCCGCTATTTACGAATTATGAATAATGCAATTCAGTCAGTGAAACAGGAGCCTACACTACATGCATTTTATAATTTATATTACTGAACTGGTCAATTCAAACAAGAAAGATAAATTTAGGGAGAGACCATCCATATCCATATGAGCAAAGAAAGTAATATCATATCTCTCAAAAACAAAATCATTAAATCATTTAGAACTAAAAAGCAATACAGCTTACGACTCACACAAGTCAGAACTTTGAAGAGAAGACCGGACCGGATGTCGGCCCATAGTTTCACGTGCTATGCACGGCCATCTGCCATCCATTTAGAAGCTGAAACAAATTTACATCTTTTCCCCTAAGCTTATTATTATTTTCTCATATTAACAAAGAAAGAGAAGGGATGAAGAAGCGCCATTCTACTTTTCGAAACTCACTAGGGTTGGATTGTAAATGAATAAAAAAGGTTCAAAACGTATTCTTTAGTGATGATGGGCTAGGTCATAATTGAAATTATTATCCTTCGGTCATTTTTTATTTATTTTTAAATTAAGGTTTGTTTGAATAAGGAGTAAAATTTTACACGTCAACCTTTAGAATAGAAATATTATTTAATTAATAAATTAAGTTGGACACGGTGAGAATTTTCAAATAAAAAAAACTTCATCATAATACTAGAAGAGTAAAGTGTCCATTAAATAATTATATTCTTTCTAAACTAGAAAATATTTAAATCATAATCCTATAAATAGATTTAAAATACAAAAATTATTAAAAAGAAATAGTAGAGTATTTCAGAATTTGTATGCGTAATCAAATCTATTACATCAAACTAAACCTATTTAAAATTTTAAAAAGGAAAAATTTTACTGCATAATTTTTCAAAATTGAACTGTTACTAATTATTTTTAGGCTATTTACTGAAATAATAAAAAAAGTCATTTGTAAATGTCCCAACAAAATAATAATAATAATAATAATGTCATGTAATCTATATAAATTTTATATTTTCTAATTGTGCAACATTTAATTAATAGTATGATTACAAACTACATGGCTGTAATTATTGAAATTTTATTTATGCTTCTTGTTATACCATAAAAATGGATTTCTATTTTCAAAACGGGTCTAAGGATTTCATTACATATGAAATGTGCTAACATTATGGACTTTTTGTTAGAAGCAGTTAACATATGTAGAGCATTTAACATTTTATGGTTTTTATCTTAGTATCTTAAACAACAATATAAAATCATTTTAATGTTTGCAGTAAATTACATGCCTTGTATAGTAAAATAAATGAGAAAGGTGTGATGATGTCATGAACTAGTAACATATATAGATGAATTATCTCATCAGATTAATTATGTCATTATGTGACTCACATCTGCTGCCATATACAAATATTGATACATTTTTGCTACTCTTGTTACATGGGAGAGATCAAAATAAAATTTAATATTTCAGATCGGAAAAAAAAAATCCAACTCTAAAAAAATCGCTTTATAATCTGAATCATCTTATTTAGATAATAATGTAGGGATATATATTTGTTGTACTACACAATAAAATTATCTCCTTGATCCTTTCTTTCCTTTGTCTTGCACTCTTATCCAAATCCATCTCCACCTTTATTAAACTAAACTGTGCTCAGTTATTATTATATTATTTCAAACGTTGCTTTTCTTAACTTTACTTTCAATCCTTCTTTCTCAACTTTGTATACATGCAAATTGTGTTAGAGGGAGGCAAACCCACAACAAAGCAAGGTATCGATACCAAAACTATGAATTCTCTCTTTCCAAAACGATAAAAAATATATATAAAAGCTCATTAAATAGAAGGAAAAGAAAAAAGATAACAACAAGAGTAGTTTAATAATGTAAACCGGATAATTCTCACACGGCCCACTTGAGACTTCAAATAACAAGAGTACTTTGACATGCCTCAACTCTCTCTCTCTCTCTCTCCCAACATTCAACATCCTGTTTCAAGTAATAAATCGAACTTACTCAGGAGAGAAGTAAGGTTTGCAATGGCCTCTTCTGGTTGCAAATACCAGCTCTTGATGCTCTGCTTTTTATACACTGTAACAGCCTCAGGTAATCATTTATCGACCTGAGCTTTTATTTAATAGTTACTTAATTTTCTTCGCCTTCTTTCATAAGTTTGTGTATATTTGTGCAGTGGTCAGAAGAAAAAAGTTTGCATGTATGAACTTGTAATTAATAATATACCTTCCAATTAATTAATTAACTAATTAGGATTTAGGACCAGCAGTTCTAATAAGATGGAATTCGCACCGACTAATAATAGTAGCAACTAATTCAATTTGTGGAGTACTGATTCCAAATATAATATTATAATTAATGCAGGCGGAATCCAACTAATAGTAGTGAACAACTGTGCACAGAGTGTGTGGCCGGGCATTCAAGGAAGCGGGGGCCATCCGACACCAAACCTTGGAGGCTTCCATCTAGACCCTGCAGAGGAAGTATATTTCGATGTGCCATTCGGATGGTCGGGCCGCATCTGGGGTCGCCAGGGCTGCTTCTTTGATGAAAACGGTAAGGGAGCCTGCCAGACCGGCGACTGTGGCGGCCAACTCCACTGCAACGGCCTCGGCGCTGCACTACCTGCAACAATGGTTTCTCTTAATTTATCAGTAGTAATTAATATGTGCGTATTGTGATTTGATTCCAAATTAATTAATTTAATTAATAGGTGGAGATGACACTTGGGACCCAAACCTCATCTCTGCACTACTACGACGTGAGCCTGGTAGACGGCTTCAACATTCCGGTGACAATGTTGCCCGTGGGTGGTGGGGTCGGGTGCGGTGTGGCAGGTTGTGATGTAGACTTGAATGTGTGTTGCCCGTCGAAATTGGAGGTGAAGTCAGGAGATGGCACGGTGGTAGGCTGCAAGAGCGCATGCATGGCTCTGCAAAGCGACAGTTACTGCTGTACCGGCCAATACGCATCTCCTGACACGTGCAAGCCAACTGTTTTCTCGCAGCTATTCAAGTCGATTTGCCCGCAGGCTTATAGCTTCGCATATGATGATCCTACGAGTCTGAACATGTGCAAGGCTACCAGATACTTGATCACATTTTGCCCGCCTAGGAGCAGAACCTGACTATATAGTTTGACTATATATGTTCACAGTTGTTGTATTGATTTTATTATAATTAGTATACATACGGATTTATTGCTGGTAATAAATAACTTTCTGGGCCAGAATTTTAGATATAACTTACTTCATATATTACGTTTGAGACCCTAATTTAGTTAGGACTGTAGTATATTTGGTTTTTGGTTTCTTGGGACACTAATGTAGCATTTGAGTAGCCCAACTCAATCCAATAGAAACGCACTGTCACTGTGGAACAGACTATTAGGCCTAAAAAGTCAAGCCGAAATGTTCGTCGAAGCCCAAAAGTCCAAACCGCATTTTCAATCTCTTCATCATCTCCGTTTGTCAAAAATATGTTCGGCTTAATTTGTCACGCCAACCTTTAAACCCTTCTCACTATCAAGTTTTCAAAAAAAAAAACCTTTAAACCCTTCTCAATTTTTTGATTAGCCTTCAAAGAAGAGCATTTTGTTTATTAAACTGTCACTTCTGTCCATTGCATGATGCGCCAAAGGTGCATATTATGTCAATAAAAAATAATAAGATCGGTGCATGTTTTACCGTCTTTAAGTTAATTAAAAAAATTAACAATATGAAATCAGCCCCGTCTTCATATATTACAAAATATTATCGGAATTGTATGAAACCTTTTTTTAAAGTCTATATATAATTATATATGGATAACGTCATTGCAAAAAAATAAGTTATAATTTTATTTCAGCTAATTTGAAAGCATATTATTGTCAAAAACTACTATGGTAAATTATTTTGTTAAGTATTCGCTCCATCGAATGAAAATGCCAAAAACTTGACGTAATTGAAACATACCCTTCCATAGATACATAGGTAAAGATACAGGATACAGAATGGTCCTGGTAGACAGACAGTGGTGAGTGGAAAAGTGGCACTGGGTGGAGGATTTTTTTGATAAATCATAATTAAGAAAATATTTTTTACTGATTCAGCATGATTTTTTTTTTTTTCAAAAACCAGAAGGACCGGAGGAGCTCTCCGGTCTCAAATTTTGTCTTTTCTCAAGACCAGAGGAGCCCTCCGGTCTCCCATAATTTTAACGATTTAATTCGGGAGTATTACAGAAGATCTAAAATTTAAAATAAATCGAGACCGGATGGCCGGTCCGATCTCTCCCTTTGGTCTGAATATGATGCGGGCGTATCCTCTGAGATATCTCATATTTTGCATATCCTCTAAGATATCTCATATTTTGTGTGACCAATGCGTCTGGTGCTTATTGGGAGATAGTGCAGGGGCCAGTATTATTAGAGCTTTGAGATTCATGCAGAATGTATTTGAATGGTTAAGATTTTCCAAAAAAGTCACACAAAATATGAGATATCTCATAGGATGCGAATTCGAATATTTTAATCAAGACCGGAGCCTTGGTCCGGTCTCAATTTTTTTTTTTTTTGTGCGGCTATCTGTGTAGCATTTCTTATTTTTCATATTTCATATTTTATATCTTTCCTTTCAAAGTTCAAATTGTCCATCCGAACCGTTCAACATAATTTTTATGCTAAAATATGCATGTAGATAAAATTTTATATTTTCTGAAATTTTTTTACTATTTTTTAAAATGAGTACAAAATTCAACAGTCTGAATATAGCGATTTTAATATATACGCACATATATTATATATACATATATACATATATACTTATATACATATATTATATTATATTATATTATATATACACATATATACATATATATATACACATACACATATATTATATATAGATATACATACACATACACATATACATATATTATATATACATAAAAAATAGAGATGCTACACAGATCGCCGCACGGAAAAAAGTAAAAAAGGTAAAAAAAAAAAAAAAATTTGAGACCGAATGGCTCCTCCGGTCTTGAGGAAAGAAAAAAAGTGAGATCGGAAGAGCCCTCCGGTCTTTGTAGTTTTTAATAAAAAAAAAAATCATGCTGCATTAGTAAAAATTATTTTTTTAATTATGGTTTATCAAAAAAATCCCTGGGTGGATGTACAATTGTAACATTTGTACATGTACAGTGTGATATTTCAGTGTATATGTACTATATCATTGAAAAAGAAAAGCAACTGCAGTCCATTCCATATCTGTCAATAGTCCCAGTCAAATCAGTTGAAAGGAAAGTAACTGTTGTCTCTTTCCTTTAATACTTGCACTTGCACTTGCACTTGGACTTGGCCTCACTACACTACCTCCCCTTAATCAAATCATCTCATGACATCTCTCTCCATATCCACTACTTTTTAATAATTAATGCCAGTGTTGGAAGATGCTCATATTACACGCTTGATGCTTCCCTTTCTTCCCCCACTAAAAATCCCCTCGCATTGCAGTGATAAAATCAGACAGGATCCAAATAAAACATATGTCAGCAACTTCTATTAAACATTAATAAAACTGTCCGCAATAATAAGGTGTTCTGTACTGAAAACGAAGAGCAAAAACCAATTTAAACATAAAGGTATTGTTTGGATGTACCAAGAATAGCTAGAATAGTAGTGTTTCGATCTATTTAAACATACTCAATTATTAATTGAAACGGAAAAAATAACGTTGTTCCGCTATGTCTAAAAAAAGTCAGAATAGCAATTGGTGCTCTCTCAAATATTCAATTCCTCTATCGTTATTTTAAATGTTCAATTCAAACAACATTTTTGCTATTCCGAATAGCATCACATCAATACTATTCTCATCTACTATTTTCAAATAATAACTATTTTAACTATTCTAGAGTGCCTTCAAACATATCCAAAATGTAGCAATAACCAAAATGTAGCAAAGTGAAAATGTATAAAAGATTGAAACAGCCAGGCAACAAACAGCTCATGAGCAGCATCCTGAGTACCTTATGGGGACCTACAACACTGCTACTGTGTAAGTCTAAAGACGTAACCAACAGGCAACAGTGCAAAGATAAGTTTGATTATTTTTATTAATTTTTGATACAAGTGCCGAAATAAGTGAACGACAGCAAGGACAAAGATCTGCCTCCCATTTGCTGCACCTAAATCTGTTCAGAACCTTTTATCTAAATTTGGAATAATTTCCAAATAGCCATAAATAAAATTTCATTTCAAAAAAGAAAAACATAAGAACCCAAGTTGGGAGAAGATATCATATCAGTAATAACACATACATAAGCATAGGTTATGATTTATGAGTACTAATTAGGTTTGCTTGGAAGTTATTCACTCCCCTTGTGAGCAGTAGCTATTGAAAATGATTCATCAGCAAAAATTTAAGATAAAATTAACAGTAAGCAAATGGAACACAGAGACTCAAAATTGTTCAATCTCATGAGCACAATTAATTAATTAGTATATACACAGGAAAATCAGCAGAGAGCGAGAGAGAGATACTTGGCAGCCACCGCCAAGGTTCCAAAACACAAGAGAGAGAGAGAGAGAGAGAGAGAGAGAGCTAGTTTTAATCAAGCTAAATCTAAGCTAATCTAAGTTGAATTTGATTTGATGCTGCTTCTGCCTGCTTGGATGGCCATGCACAGCACAAGGACCCATCTCCCACAGAGAAAGCGAGAGCCGGCGCCGGCACCAAGAACTAATTGATAATTATTTAAGCATATTCTCTCCAGCAGACGAGCATTGTTACGCAACGGCGCATAATGTAGAAGCGGGCCCGCTGTTCTCTGACCAGACCGGCACACCTGCTTGATATGGATCGAGCCATGCTTCTGCTTCGCTCCTTGCCGCTGCCGCCTTTGGTCGGTGGAGAATTGAGTTCCTTTCTGCTCCCTTTCTTGGAGAGCTTCCACTTGTCATCCATGTACACCTCCATCTAATTTAATTTACTTGTATTTGAGAATGGAATGGATGGATGGATGGATGGAAATTTGGTGTAATTTGGGCGTGTAGTGTGAGTTTGAAATAGAGCTCTAGCTAGGCTGGGTGTTAATATGAATTGAGCTCAGGAGAATTGAATTGAAGTGGAGTTGAGGTGAGGTAGTGAGGTTTATTTCTGACTTTAGTTGGGAAGGAAGGGAAGTGGTAGACTGCTAATAAATAGAGGTCAGGCATACAAAGAGAAAGTTGGCCCAATTAATGAGATTGATGGTTTACCAAAGTAGCCTTAACATATCTCAAATTATACTTGCCCTAGTATACATACATCTTAGACGGGCAGATTGGGTAGATTGAAAAAGTAGTTAGCTCGCTAGGTAATATCAGTAATTTGAGGGGGTATATTTGATATTTATAACAGGTCTGCTGGGGGGAGTCGGTAAAGAGGGCTTATCCTCTGAGATATCTCATATTTTGCGTGACCGACGTGTGCTGCCTATTCGGCGGTGACGTAGGGGGGCAGTATTATTTGAGCTTTGAGATTCGCGCAGAACGTATTGCAACAGTTGACAATTTCCAAAAAGTCACGCAAAATATGAGATATCTCATAGGATCCGAATTCGTCAGTCAAGGGAGGGTATATATGCAGGGAAGACCCTGGAAAACAAAAATGGGAAACTGTTGCATGTGTTGTGTCCTCTCTTAATTCTGTGTATGATATATCATGTTGGACCCCGCCATGCACGCCCTCTCAGTTCTATTTATTATTTCTACCTTTTTTTGAAGTTTCTAATTATTATTTTTTCAAAAATTATGTAAATGTCTGTGGCATTACCCAATTAATAACAGTGGAGAGATCAGAGATGCAGGAAGAGTATCCTCTGCCGAGCTATGCAGAGTTTTTAATCTGGTCTGTTTGTTTTGATCGGACGGACCAAATTAGAGGAGACCCAAATTTTGAAATCTGATCTGATCCGTTTGATCGAAACGAACGGACCAGATTAAAAGCTCCGCAGAGGATAGCGTTCCCAGAGATGCATGGGTAGGGGGGGGACATGTCTTTCATTTATGGCATGAATACATGATGTTTCCAAGATACATGTCATTTGGTCCCCACTATTTCTTCTCTAATGAAGCATTAATAATTCAATTTGTCATGCTTACGTAAGTCATTTTCTGATATACGTATTAATTACTAATTGGGAGCCCTTCCATTTTAAATATCTTACGAGTATATCGATTCCTGTGTCCTTTAATTTGAGACCTTATAATGAGATATTCATATAGATGGGTCATGGGTAATGTTGTATGCATGATAGATAGCGACAATTGATGTATATGTTGGGTAGTGAGGAGCCACCAGGCAAGCAATGACATGCTGGTATGGAGCCTGACAGTTACAAACAATTAATGGCTCCTATATATCGATTGCCTGGGAATTCATTTCATGTGTATTTGGTCTAGTGTATTGAAAAGACCCGGGCCAATGGAACCGAGGACCGTACTTGATTGGGACTGACCCTAACTAGACTCCCAGACCGACCTGGATCAACTCTAGAGTCAGATCTAGCAAGAATTTGATTCGGTTTTTTTATATTAATTAGACCCTCTAAAACCTAGGTCCGGATCCCCTAAAGTAATCCAATCTTTTTGAGTTTTGGATCGAGACCATCCAATTCAAATCCATCACTTAAGATTGCTTCGTGATTTGAATTCATCTTTCGGAATGTATGCGCTCCACTTTGGATGGATTATCACATATTTGAATCAGATGGTCTCGATTTAAAACCCAAAGATTGAGTTACTTCACAAAATCTAAACTCCTAAAACCCAACCAGAGGGAACCCCCGACCTGTTTGTACTCGACCCGAAACAAACCCGACCCAACCCCCCTAAACCCCTCTAAACCCCCCCAAACCCCCACGAACCCAGCCCAAACCCCCCGGATTCGTATCCGGACCCGCTTGAACCCATACCCGCCCCTATTTTTTTTTAATAATTACAGCAGTTTCGACCTTTGTTTCTAGATGAAACAGGCCATTTCAATCTTGGCCGAAAATACAGTTTTTTTTGTAAAGACCAAAACAGCATGTTTCAGCTAGAAACAGAGACCGAAACTAAACATTTATATAAAAAATAACCAGACCCGACTCGTGCTAATTTTGGACCAAGAGTCTAGCACTGATTTGGTACAACTCCCCCAAACAGGACCCGCCGGACCTGACCCCCACTAATCCATAAATCCGCTGGACCCTCAGACCGTGGGAACCTTGATCCGAACGGGACCCAACCCAACCCGTGTGGTATACACTAATTTGGTCGATTCGAGCTAACAAACGAGTTGGTTCACCAGCAAAATCTCCAGCGAACGAGCCAATAAATTTGGAAAACTTTTTTAGTTGTTATTTGTTAAAGAATTAATGAGTCGAGTTAATTATTTGAGTTTTTGACGAATCAAATTAGAGTAATTACCCCCCGTAACTCGAAATTGAATCAAATTTTGAGTCAGTTCGACTCAATAAAATTACGAATCAAATTAAAATTGACCCTAAATCAATACTTTTAGTGTGGTCCAGAATCTTTAGATTAATAAATTGTCTATTTAAAAAAAAAACTAGTAAAACAGTTCCAAGTACATATTATATTTTATATTCGAGTATATTTTCATATTGAAATAGGTTTAACATTTCGAATCGATTATTTAAATTTTAATAATAAATATAAAAATATTATTGCAATATACATATTATCGCAATCTCACTTATATTTTAAAGTTATTCTATAATAAAAAAATTTTGTGGCGTTAGTAGCAACCTCGACCCGCCGCCTCCGATTTCCCTAGATAGATTTTTTTATATTGGTGAATAAATATTATACAATATGAGGCATGCATGCAATTGTCCGAAATTATTAAATATATCATATTCCAAAAAATAATAAACCAAATTAACAACCACGTTTTTTGAAAATTTTGAATTTTAACACGGTCACATTTGGGGCCGCATTTAGGAGATGCGGACCATTTTTTGGGTGGTTGCATCTAATAGGGGCTGAGGACGTGTCAAAATTTGAATTTTTCAGAAAACGTGGTAGTTTGGTTTATTATTTTTTGGAGTATGGTATTTTTAAAAATTACGATGCAATTGCACTACAATATGATACGACATAATATAACACTAGTATCGTGGCCGTGCATTTCAACATGACACATTATAAGAGAAAAAAATTATGAAAAAAAATCATTCAATAATATTAATAATTATTCAAAAATTGAGGGACATGATCTTTGAATAGAATTATATGATTTTGTATTTTCAATTATTTTGAATCGTAATCTCTTATAATAATTTGATGATGTGATGATTCTGTATTTTAAGTACCAATGATTTGAAATAATAGCTTTGTAATTTTAAATTAATTTGTACAAAATAGAATACCTGGTACAATTGATTACATATAATACCCATGTTGTAAGCAAATTGAACGTAGAAACCTAAAATTAAAAAAACGTTGGTATTTTAAGTACCAATGATTTCATATTTTTGGTGACCTTTCTAACTTTGTTTACTTTCCCTTCTTCATGTCTTTATTGCAATTGCTACAGAAACATAGAAGACAAATAAAAAATGAAATAAAGAATGAAAGAAATAAGGAAATATTATTATATCGCTAAATTGGAGAGGGAAAAATAATGAATGAATGAAATCTGGAAACATATTATATTGCTCAATTTTAGAATTTATTTAATTTTTATTGTAATGCATTGCGTGGCAGTACGTGTGGTGAGTATGTTTTTAGTTTAATTTAGATTTCTACATATTGATGTATTTAATCCAAAGAAGACAGATTATGTAATTGGAGGGCTGAAATTAAATCTGAAATTTAATATTTCAATTGTCGTCGTTGACGAATCGAACATTCTACGTGCTTAATAATGAAATGAAGATTACGACATGATATGTTATCATCAATAAATGCGCTTAAAATATTTATTATTATTTAAATAGTAACAGAAAGGCTCCCTTTAAATAAAAAATAATACAATTCTTCAAGTATTTTGAAAAAAAATTAAAACGTTACAACTGTCGAAAGTTCGATGGACGGCCGAATAACATAAATTTTTGTTTGATTTCTTCAGTTTCTTTCAAAAAATGTTATGGATTTATAAAAATTTTTAATTAGAAAATGTTATAATTTATTTATATTTTGTATTGAAATATTAGAAATATTTTATATTTTTTTGTAAAAATAGATGAAATATTATATAATTTGATTTATTAGAAAGATTGCAACAAATAATTCAGATCAACATTTTTCAGTTTAGATTTTTTATGGCTTTAAGAAAAATGAAAATAGTTTTTTGTGTTATTGGAAAAAAAATAAAAAATGTTTTGATATGAGCTATTGATCCAAGTTCAAAAGTCACTTCTGAGTAAACAAAGAAAATATTATGTTCTTCTAGTACATTTAAATTCTAACATATTATATCTATTTTGAAAAAAAATTGAAATGAAATCATTTTGATGACAAAAGTCAGAGAAATTTTTTGTTTTTTTTAAATAGAAGGGCCACAATATTTTATGTATTTATCTAAAAGTGACTTTTAAACTGAAATCAATAACTCAAATTGAAAAAAAAAAATTTCCACTAACACACAAAGAAAATATTATAATCCGGATTAATCCGACCTAAAAAATATTAATCCAAATTATTTGTTGCAGTCTTTCTAATAAATCAAATTATATAGTGTTCCATCTGTTTTCACAAAAATATAAAAAATTTCTAATATTTCAATACAAAAAATAAATAAATTATAATATTTTCTAATGAAATAAAAAACTATTAGAGATACATAACATTTTTTTGACAGAATATAAAGAAATAAAATAAAAATTTATGATATTTGGCCGCTGAGATTTTTTGCGGTCCAATTTTTTTCTCAATCGCTGAGATTTTTAGCTGTTTGGGTATTTTTAAAATTTTTTAAAATACTTAAGCTTATTTTTTATTTAATGTTGAATATTAAAAAAGATGAGGGATCAAATGACACTATTTTTTGGTGACATGGAATGACACCGTCCATTTTCAAAGTCCAAACAGTCGATCCAAACCGTTCAACTTGATGGATATGTTAAAATGTGGTTACAGATCAAATTTTACATTTTTCTGAATTTTCTTTTGGTTTATTTAGAGGGGTTCAAAAATTCAACGGTCTGAATATAGCGATTTTGTTAAATACTTAATAAATAATAAAAAAATTCAGAAAAATATAAAATTTGATTTCCAAGTTACTCTTAATATATTCATCATATTGAACGGTTTGGATCGACTATTTAGATTTTGAAATTTCAAAAATGAACATTGTCACACCATATCACCAAAATAGTGGTGTAATCCGATCCCTCCTCATTAAAAAAATATCGGAATTTTATACGACACTGTCCTGCTCCTAAACGAAGGTAACCATGTCACCTCTGTGCGCTACTCTTGTTTTATGTTTGAGTCAACGGGTCAAAGATTATATTTTTTCATTTCAAACAATAATCCAACGGTACATAACTTCTTTATCAAACTCATTTTTGATATCTTTCAGTGTTGTCCAATTAAAAAAGTTCAGATTTTAGTTAAATTATTCAACGTTAGTTCTCAATAATTAATATAAAATATGATGGATATACCGGAACCCTTTAATAATAAAAAAAGTAAACTTTTCTGAAACTTTTATCAAAATTAAAGATTGTCTGACCATCTATCATTTTTTTTTGGAAAAATCAATGATTGAACTTTTATTTGTCTTTCATGGATGACTAGATATATAGTTTAAATTTTATCCAAAGTTATGCACATTATATTAAGAGTGAGGCTACGGTAATATGAATATTATGAATGACAAGTGCTAAGAATCCTTTTCGATATTTTTAAAGATTAAAAAATTAATATGAACCAGTAAACATAAATTTTATATTAAAATGTATTTATTTTGACGGGTATTTTTATATTAAAATGTATTTCTTTTTATATTAAAACATAATTTTAATATGAACCCGTATATTTTTTTTACAATTCCTTTACTATCTTTTTTTTATGGGTAAAAAGTCGTTATTTTGAATGGTTCAGAATTTTTAAACGAAGGTAACGAATCAAATACATTTTCAATTTTTCATACATACATCTATCATGCTAAAAATATTAACTGTTAGAACTTTAAAAATAAAAATATAAATCCATAACACAACTTATTGTGTAATATGAATATTACCATAACATAGCCTCACTCTTATGTTGTAGGACACATCTTTAATTTTGATTTATTTTTTGAACAATTTTTAACAATGATTGCGAACTATATCAAATAATTGTATTATTTATGGAAATAGGGTCGTTTCACTATATTTTATCGCGATAACATTAGAGTATGGATTATATTTTATTTAACAGATTGGAAAATTATAAATTATTTTTTATTGTTGCCAATATTGGCAGACTAATTCGCTGCTAATGTTAACTCAATCCAAAAAGACATACGTACTGTTATAATTAAGTACCCTTAAGATATAATTGTTTTCAAAATAAGAAACAAAGAAACAGCAATACTGTTCAATCGAATGTCGTCATGGAATGAAATTTGCTCCTTTTTTTTACAAAAGGAGCATCCTCCGATTCTTCAATCAGAACCATTTAAAATCGATCAAACAGCTTTAACTACATCGGTTTGTTTTAATATATTATATTGATATAAAAAAAAATATAATTGAAGCCGTTTGATTGATTTTGAACGATTTGGATTGGAGAACAAGAGAGTCCTCCTTTTCTTTAAAAGGACCAGATTTGCTTCCATGTGGTCATTATCTACAAGTGCGTATCCTCTAAGATATCTCAACTTTTGCGTGACCGATGTGTCCGGTGCCTATTTGGGGGTGATGTAGGGGTTTAGTATTATGGTGCTTTGAGATTTGTGTATAACGTATTTAAATGGTTGGGATTTTCCATAAAGTCACGCAAAGTTTGAGATATCTCAGAGGATACGAATTCATTATCTACTACCAAGCTTTCATTAAAAAAAAAAAAAAATGTGATCATATTATTGCAAGAATTGGACAATTGAAGAAAAAAAAAATTATATTCATACAGAGCATCTTTCTTGTATTTTTTTTTCCTTGCTAGAACGAATGCAGCATGTTCATTTTGCAGGCTCTTTATTTTCTAAATAACATCAATAACTAAAGGAAAAAAAAACTAGTTAGTAAAAAAAAATATTCACTAATATAAATATGCACGTATTTATACATGTATTGTGTTTTTATTATAAAAAAGGAACATATATTTATTGTCAGGCTTATGTTGTTATATTTATTGTTAAGACTTAAGAAGCTTCAGTATGACCCGCTACAAGAAGATGTTTTGTATTTGGACACTGGAGAGCCGAATCTTGTCATCACCTCCGAATCTCCGATCGACCGAGTGGACCCTAGATTGATGATATCAACCGCACGTGATGGACCGACTTGGTACATTTAATATTCATTGCACCGTCGGTATGTTCTTCCAGCTTTTTTTACGGGCCCATGTGATGTCCTCTGAAGTACACGAAGAGCAAAATCATCTTAATGTTTCTAACGGTAAATCTTTTTATTAAATTTATAATCATTTAGTCCAAAGATAATTTTAGTTTGTATCCTCAACAGGGGTGCACAAAAAATTCGTAATTCTTGATTCGATTTGAGTTTGATTTGAAAAAGTTCGAAAAAAATTCGACTCGAAATAAATTCAACTTGAAATTAATTCAAACCAGTTCGATTCGAAATTAATTTAATTTCGAACTTGATCATATTTGATTCGAATAGATTCACGAGTTTACTTGGTTTGAATCTCCGAAAAATATCTACCGTCCAATTAAATTAATTGATGAACTGTCTCCCTCACTCTCGTGAAGCTTCGTGAGTCTCTCCCTCTCTTGCGAACACGCTCTCTCGCTCTGTCTCTTCTTCGTGAGTCTCGTGAGAGCGAAGAGACTAAACCGCTTTGTCTCTCCCTCTCCTGCGAAAAGACTAAACACGCTTTGTCTCTCCCTCTCTCGCGAAGAGACTAAACACGCTCTCTGTCTCTCTATTTTGTTGCTTAAATAAATTTTATTGATTTCTTTTGTAATCAAACTTTGTTGATTACTACCTCAATTGTTAATTTGCTGCCTCAATTTCGAACTAATTTCGAATCAAATCGAACTAGTTCGAATTATACCGAACCAAATTTGAACTGACCTTTTATGTTTGAAATCTATTTCAATTTCAAATTGGGTTTGGTTCGAAATTATTTCGAATTCGAACTAGGACAGGTTCGATTTGGTTCCGTTCGTTTGCAGCCCTAATCCTCAAGGATCATCATTTTTTTCAATTACAAATAAGCAGGCAGGCTCAGGATTTTTGTCAGGGAGGCAAAAAAATATCGAACCGGATTTAAATAGCTAATCGGATTTAAATCCATTAACTAATTAGGTACTCGATAAAAAATATATTGCTTTAACTTGTACTTTCCAATACTCTGGCTTGTAATTTATGATTATCTAACCCATAATTTTAATTATCAATTATAATTTAAGAAACTTATTTTAATTTTAACTCTAAATTTAACCCGAATATCAATTCAAACATTCAAAAGGAGGTAAAAAATTTTTCAGGGAGAGCAAAATAGATCGGAACATCCCGAACTCCACTAAAACTTAAAAATCCAAGGATAAGCAGCTGCTTCCCTGGAACACTGTAGATCCACCCCAGCAAATAAGGAACAATTGTAATTTCATTGAGATGTAATTATCTTCTCTGTGTACTTACATGTTGATAGAACTAGTTTTGTAATAAGAGTCAATTTAATATACACTTAATTGTACATATTGAACCATACACTTAACCCTAGAATCTTAGGATTTGCTTTAAGATTCGCGCTGCACGATTTTTAAAGAATTTACACGACTTTTTAAAAAAATCGCACGGTCCTAGAGTTAAGTGTACGGTACACTTAAGTGTATATTAGTTTTACTCTTGTAATAACATAGGATCAGAACAAGAAGCTTGGACACAATGCCAAATTGTGAATCATGACTTCTCCTCGATTGGAATAATAAATGACAACGAGTTATATTTACTCGCTGAAAACCAGCAAAAATAAATCACAATGCCAAGAATCACGACTTCTCCTCGATTGGACACAATGCTAATTAAGATCCATAGAAGCCTAAAAAACACACCTTCTCTAACTATAAGATCTGAGAATATGAATGAATTGTATTTCTTTCATTAACCATTCACTGTTACATCACATGGTCAATATATAGACTTTGAGTCTTAATCAACAGAGACTACATCTAAAGATTAGAGTACAACAGAAATAACAGAATCAGTTATGAGTAAAGTGCAATGTCTAGATACAATGTATCACGCCTAATACTAACTCTGCAAGTTCAAATACGATGTAATTACTAATTGTTAACCAACACCGTAACCATTCATACTTACTATACATTACAGGGATGAACATTTTTGCATAGTGCTGGCCTCGTACTGAAAACCAAATATGTGCATACATATCCATATGTTTTAGGTTGAATATTTTTTTAGTATTTTATTATTTTTAATTTATTTTTGAATTACAATGATAAAAAAGTTAGGAAGCTGCTAATAATATTCATACTATAATTATCATAACTATTTGGAGGGAAGCAAAAACTCCAATGCTAATTTTTTTTTCTTCTAAAATATTAATATCTATGCACGAAAGTATTTATATTTATGTACGGAAATATTTATCTTTACGAGGTAAATAATTTTTACGTAAATAATTGTCTTCTCAATTAAATCTCCCAAACGTACATGCACTATAAAAACATGCATATGAGAGACGGCTCAAACTACATATGGGGGTCATACACGTTTTTAAATGTGGTTTTTTTTTTCTTCATTCAATTTCATCCATATTTTTGACGATTTGTGAGGAATTTTGCGAATTTAAAATCATAAACGTCTTCTTCGTAATTTCTCTATTAAAGGAGACCCATGATGATGTACTTTCAGACTTATCGTTACACATGTATTTATATCTCGTCGTGCAAGTATTTTTTAATATGACACTGAATGACGTCTTAAAGTATTAATATCAAATATTGAAAATATTTATACTCATGTATTGTATTGAAATATTTATACTGATGAGGTCAACTATTTTTATTAGAGGAATGTTGACACATGGACGATTGGAGAATGTTGATGCAGAGATATAGGGTTCCTATTACTTCATTAGAGGAAGGTTGACATGGAGTCAATTATGGGACTGAAAAAATAAATGATCAAAACAAGTTACGCATAAAAATATTAATATTTTAATTTTTAAGTTTTAATATTTTATCTTTCAAATATTTATGTCTATAAAAATTGATGCAGGAATAAGTGCAGGATTAAGAAAGGAAACCATAGTACATCATTAAAGAAAGATTGTTGTGAAGATTTTAAAAGCACTGGAGCACGGAGATTCAAATAATTATTCAAAAAATTACTTTTGACACTTCTTACATTTTTATTTTTGATAAATATAAAGATTAAATAGAAATGGATTCACGGAAAGGCGCGCAGCCTACCCTGGATAGACAATGCAGGTCAGAGTGATGTATACTGCCGATTACCCCAATTAAACTAGGAATTATGTAAAAAGGGGCTATCACCACCCATAATTTTATATAATACCCTTATCTTGGTGTATAGTTTGCTTTTTCTTTGACATGGTAATTGTGTTTGGCAAACTTTAGTTTTGATTAATTGCAGTGAGATTAATTTTTTTTTTTTTTTATGAAATGCAGTGAGATTAAAAATTAGCGAGTCATGTGGGTTAAAAGAACCTTTTAAGGGAGGCAAAGCGCCGCAATGGCAATTGTAAGATACTCAGCTCCTTTTACTGAGATCGTCTGTAGCCAAGTACAAACTGATGCATAGTGTGGCTACTCGTGCGGTTCTGTGGAAGCGGTACCACCTGTCAGTGAAACGCCACAAAATGTGGCATGGATGGGTCCCTTTTACCTCGCATCACACGACACATGGGTGCACCTAATAACCTAATAAAAAATCAACTTAGGAACAAATAAAGTTTAGGCCAATAGACTAAAAAGGGAAATATTTTGAATTTGCCTCGATTTAATTATATTTTTGCCTCGTGATGATTATGATTATAGGACGGAATTAGTTTTAATTTCAGGTAGGTGTATAGATTTGTAGACTACTCAGCATTTGACATGCGTTTTTGTTATTATACACAATAATAAATCACACTCAATGATTTGTTCTCAATTTTGACTAATTCTTGTTCTTTTTTATTGAATTTATGTTAGTGTTTTTCATTTAAACTTGAACTAAAAAAAAAACCCAGAAACATAGTTCCTATGTCAAATGAAAGAGATACAAGTTGCAATAGATTATGTTAGAGTTTATGTTAGTGTTCTGTATCATATGGTGATCAATGGTGGTGTTTTTATAAATTTGGGTTGTAAATACAAGTATTAAATTATAATATAATTATAATAATAAAAATAATATATACAAAATCTGTGCTGTATACAGTACAATCTGTGCTGTATACAGTACTATATTTTTTAAAATTACCGCATCATCAAATCCGTGTCGTATACAGTACAATATCCGTATCTAGATACTTTGATTAATTGGGTTGGATTTGGAGAGGAGGATGGCATTATTGGTGTATGAAAGTCTTGGGCTGGGCCAGGGCCCAGTGCTCAGGGGTTGTGCATTCTTTACGGGAAATAAAAACAATGTTCTAAATAAACTTCTTCTACTCTCCATCGCCATTCCTCACGAATAACAAACAGTTCTCTTCGTTTGTCGCTCCCTCCCGCCCCTGCCGCCGTTCTCCCGCTCTCCACAGTCAGCCTCTCTTCGTTCTCTTTCCTCCTTTCTTTGCTGTTATTTTTCATTTATTAATCGTCTTCATCAATCCCTAACTTACACCATCATTACTGCAAATTTGCTTGGGTGCGTGATCGATTCACAGTTAAACCCTATCTACATAAATTTACAATTACATATTTACATCATAATCCGATCATTTCTCTTATAATATTGTTTGCATTTCTTTTTATCTATCTAGTTAGTTATCTTGGATCCTGAAGATGAAGAAAGAAACAGATACTAAACCTGCCTCTAAAAATAAGGTTATTCCTTTTTTTCTTTTTTTTTTCCTTTTTGCTTCTTTCATTGATTTTATATGAAGTGGTCATGCTTTATCATTTCTAATATCTAATTAATGTATTCTCACAGATGAAATTTGCTCCTAAAAGACCTACTCAGAAGAAGCCTACAGTACCCAAAATGTGATGTAGACCAATAAAAGCTCTTTTGTTTGTTTATTTGTTTATTTGTTTTTTTCTGTTTTAGTTTAAATACCGTTTTCTAGTTATTTGTGTTAAATTTTGTTTTGTAATTGTTACAGAGAACCAACTAATATCAAGGAGGAACCTATAGACACAGATTTGCTTCAGCACATTAAAATGGCCAAGGTTCTTACTTTCTCATTTTTCTACCAAAAATATTGCTCGAGGTTCGAAAATGGGCATCAAATTATTTTTTATCCAATAATAAGGGTTTATTTATTTTTTTTATGTCAGAACAATGCTGGCTTCGGCAGGAGAATGCCAAAGACAGAGGAAAAGGTAAAAGGTAATGCCCCGTCCTTAATGTGTGATTAACATATGCTTTTGACAGGCAGTATTGAAGAGTACAAGGTACAATATTTCATTGTTGTAGTGCAATAATGTTCTGGCAAAGGAGTTTTTTCAAGATAATCCTGAAAGAAACTCCGTATCATCATATCATAATTGTAAAATAGACCTAGATGGTCCTAGTTATACTGAGAGCTAACTTGTTGTGATCGTCATTAATTCAGCTAACGTGGAGCAAATTGCATTTGGAGCAACAACTTCTTATACGACTTTTGGTGCTTCTGGATCTTTTACTGGTAAAGATTCACAAAAGCCTAGTTTGCAATTGCAATCATTGATGAATTAGATAATGGCTTTATTAACTAGCATAGTTCCTTAATTGTCATCCTTACCAAGCCATATCTGGTTTATAAATTGTTCAATTTTCTTCCATCCAGGGTGCAGGTGTTTGTAATATCTAACCAAAATAATCTTTTCTTCTTTTATGTTCATCTTTTTTTTTTTAATGTTTTATTCAGGTTTTTCATCCTCTAAAATAGATAAAGAAGAAAAAGAATACAAATTTCCTTGGGTGAGTACATATTCACAAAACCTGAATATATTCAGCAATGATTACATTTACAATACCAGCAACCAGTCATCAGGTTTCAATTTGTTAGTGCCATCAATGCACTTAATATTTATGTCCTCATCCATTTGATTTTATTTTCCTTGGATTTTGCAAGGCGTTCCTCCAATTGATCTGAATGTAAAGTCAATATATAATTATCTATTGCAGGCTTTGCAGCCATAATATAATACTATATTTTTGTTGTGCAGGATGATAATTCAAACTATCCCATCACACTTCCTTTGAGAGAAGATAGAAGAGATCCAAGTACTTGATCTAATTTAAAAAAAAAATTATATTATGTATTTTGTGTTTACTTATCCTTAGACTCTTGAATTTTGTCCTTGTAGAAATACTTAACGAGGAGGAATTTGGTGGGTCAATTGCTAGTTCTTTCGCGTTTGGGACTGAGTTAGATCCAGCCTCCAAACTTGGCTTGAGTGTACGTCTCTTTTCTTTTTTAAATGTATGAAAAATCTCAAGTGCTTTCCTGCAAATTAACTGCTAACTATCCTGTGCATCCCAGTAAAATTAGATTCTTTAATGACTATTAATATAAGAAAATGCCATGCCATACCATTTTTCAATATATTTAGAAAAGTTGAGCATGTTATCCTTTTTCTCTCTTTTGTGTATACAGACAATATACATTTTGTTTATTTTGTTTTGGTGTGTGTGTGTGGCGGGGAAGGGGGATAGAGAGAGAGAGAGAATGAAAAATTAAAGGTTATTCTCTTTTTTGCAGGGTATTGATGAAATTGGGGTAACTATATACACATTCTTCTTTTAACAAACTCAATCGTTATTGCAGATAAAGAGTGACATCCCGCAAATGATCTTCTTTCAGTTGCCAGCCATGTTACCTCTGTCTAAGCCTGATATGGGGGGCAGCAGTTCAAGCGGTGCAAAGAAGGATACGGAGGCCAGCAGTTCGAGGGGTGCAAAGAAGGATACGGAGGCCAGCAGTTCGAGGGGTGCAAAGAAGGGGTGCAAGCTAAGGGAATTGTCAGCAGGCTATATGGGGAAATTGCTTGTGTATAAAAGCGGGAAAGTAAAGATGAAGTTTGGAGAAAATCTCTTTGATGTGGGTGTAGACCCAAATAACGTTTTGCATCAGATTCCAAATTGATTTTTGTTATTTTGTTGCAGAGTTGCTTTTTTATTTATTCACTAAAAAAAGAAAACAAATTACTTGGGCTATGCCAGCTCCGGTTCTTATCTGTGTAACAAATTTATTTCTCGAATTTGCTTGCAGGTTTATCCAGGGTCAGAATGCAAATTCAGTCAAGATGTGGCGGTTGTTAATTTGAAAGAGAAGCAATGTTGTGTTATCGGCCAGCTCGGGAAGGAACGTGCTATTGTAATTCCAGACGTTGATTCCATGTTGGATTCTACAGAAGTGAATACCAAATAATTTTTGTCTATGTAATAGTAAGATTAGTATTGAAAAGAAATTTTTTTTTTTTTTCTAATTCATTCATTTGTCACTAGTGAAAGAATAGGGAACTTGTAATAATAAAGTTTGATTTCATTGGTTTGTGATTGAAGAGGTGCGAGGTTATTAAATTTGTTGAGGATTAATTCATTATTTATAAATGTCGATTTCCTGTGTTCTTAAAGTTAGTTTTGTGAATATATGAGAAATGGTTTATGATATGCAGATGATGATTTAATTTATGAGACTCAGTTATGTTTTGATATTGTCGGCAGAATATGGTGGTGGTAACGGTAAGCACCTGACTTCCTCCCAAAACACAAAACAGAATTTGATATGGGTCGGCTAGTCTCAATAGTTCCAACTGAACAGCCTGAACTGAAGAGGCCTTTATTTATTTACAAAAAGCCCAGAACACAATTTAATTGGACTTAGAAAAGGGCTATGGCGACGGCGACGGCGACGGCGATGGTGTCTGTTTTATCTCCTCCTCCGCCTCGTCGCATCCTCCTCCTCTCACTGTCAACCCTATCTCCTTCTTCTTTTCGACCAAAACTCCGACAAAGACCACGTCTGCCGCTTCACTTCTCTGCTTCTTCGCGTAACCAATATCAGGGTTAGGGTTGCTTGCCACTAGTTTCGATATTTTTTTTTATTTACCCCAGCATTTGTTATAGCTGTTTGTTTCCACTTTTTACATACAGTTCCAGAGGAGGAGGTGCAGGATTTAGGTGTCAAAGTTGCCCTTTCCCTGCTTATCTTTTACAAGAGTAACCCTTCCCTTCACTTGAATTATCATTATTTGTAGTTTACCTTCGTTACATTATCCACCTTCACTTCAATATATATATATTTTTCATTTTTATAACAGGAGAGATTTCTCCTTTGCTTCCCAGAAGCTGTCGCTACGTTCCTACATGTAGTCAATATTCCATGGATGCATATAGAAAATACGGTTTTGTCAAAGGTTCCGTGCTCACTGTTTGGCGCATCTGCCGCTGCAATCCTTTTGGTAACTTTTCTATGTCCAATACCGATGCCTTGCATGTACTTGTACTGGTGTCCTTTTGACCCCAAATTTACAATATTTCATTTGTTTCTGCTGACGACCTTCTTTAAATGTCCAACTTTCTTCAAATCTTGGCCGTGACAAATTACACACCATCAGTTTTTACAGTATGGGATAAGAAATTTACTAAAAAAAAAAATATTAAGAAGCTTTTACTATGTGAAAGGACATTAGGTGTCATGCATAACCTGAACCCAACTGAAATATGAGAGTTAAGGTTCTATTTGAGGGCTAACTATAAATTAGTCTTCAGTAATTATTCTTTAATGTCTGTCCTTTGTCCAAGTTTTGCACCTGAAATTTTCCTCATCTAACCCTGCCACAACAACAACCACCAAGCCTTTAGTTCCAAACAAGTTGGGGTAGGTTAGAAATGAAACCCAATCGGAGTCTTTCCATAAATAGGCTGTTGTTTAACCGTTGGGTCGTCACGCCTTACCACGACCCCCATCCTTTATCCTGGCTTGGCTTGGGACAAGTTGTGCAGAAATTACACAGGCAGAGTTAAATTTTCTTCATCTAACCCTGCCTTTTGGAATAATCTAGTGAAAGAATTGTCAAGACTATGTCAATAATTGTCATTATATGATATTACAGTTCCGTGCAGTCAGTCAGTCAGTCAGTCACACACAGCTTGTTAAATTGCCTATTCGGATTTGGATTTTATTTCAAAACAGCATGTATCGGCTGACTAATTCTTTTGCATTGACCCATAAATCATACAAACATCAATGCAAGAGTTGTGCTTATTTTTTTTAAGATTTGTCAATGGCTCAAATTCCAATAATAGTAAGCTAGGCATTTTGGAAAATTCCGAGTAGCTGCGTGTTCTCAAAAAAAATTCCTGCATCAATATTGTTCTTTTCCCACAATATTGACTACTCGAGTCTGTTAACAAGTACCTCATTCCAAATTCATCATTTCCTTGCAGTTGCAATATTAAATAAAAAGAAAAAGCAAAAAACATTTTTTGTACTAACAAGCCCATCGAAAAGTGATGAACACGAAATGATTCAGGACATACCGCTTGATACAAGGGTTGAAACTCGTACCTATTTAATAAGTTGCCTGAACCTGGAACCTGATCAAATATGTGAATAGTAATATGGGAACTTACTAGGGATTGGTACTGGAACAGTTTTTTCCGGGCCTGAGGCAATGATATTCAAGCTCAACCAATATTAACTTGATTACCACTTTAGGAGGGGCATTTTAATAAAAATTACATTTCTGTATTTGTCTTTTCTTTCTGGGGTGGGGTGGGGGAATACAAGAAACTTTTGGAAATCTAGATAGAAAAGCTTTGTTTAATATATTTTGTTAGTTCTGTTAAAGCAAAGCAACTTATTGTCTCTTGTAGAACTGTAGGTGCAATTAGTTTTTGTTCTGGCCATCAAAAGTTATATATGTCGGTCAATTGCGCCACTTCCTTTTGTTATTTCATTGTTAGGATTGTTTAGCAAGACAGATATAGCCACTATTATATTACCATGTTGCTTGCATTATGGAGGGGGGAGAAAGGATAATGAAAGAGACAGTGTGGTTCAATAAGCGAGAATCTGTAAATAGAAATAGTTAATTTAATCGTCGTGCTAATTATTTCTCTTACACACGGGAATCTTCATATTTTAGCAATTTTTTTGGACATTATTATTTATATTACGTTGTCGTGTTTCTTTCATCAACCAGGTATAAAAATATAAATAAGTTGTTTTCCATTTCAGGTGGATCTGGGTTTGACCCGCCACAGTGGTTCGGTGAAGGGAGAGAACCCCCGTCTGATCTTTAAGTTGAACAAAAATACTGGCTATATGCATGTATATATAAGCACTGTTTATCTTCAATCTTTTCCTGGGGCATGTGGCAGTGGCGGAATTGAAAAAAAATATTGAGCAGATGCTACCAGTAAACATTTAGTATTTTATGAAGGGTCTAGACTATATAATAAGTTTTGAAGAAAAATTCAATTCAATTAAATTTCAATGGGTTAATTTCGTCAAATCACTAAACTTTTCTCTTTATAACAAATTGGTCACTCAAATTTGATTTGTATCTGGATAGCTATTGAACTTCCAAATTTGTTTCAACCTAGTCACTCTCCAACTATTTTGGTATAAAATAATAATAGAATATGACGTGGTAGCCTATTCATCATATTTGATAATTTATATAACTTTTTTTGGGGACATGAAGTATTTTTCACCCACTTACCTCTTCTTTCTACTTTTGCCTTTATTTTTTTTTTCCAGCCATCCAGTGCCTCTCGCTAAAACAATCTTTTCACCATGGAAGAACAGCTTGTGTACTTCCCTTAGATTACCACATTTAGCATATGAATCAACAAACTCAATCTCCACAAGTGGGTCAAAAGCAAGAGTCAATTTAACTACAAACCCATGAATTATTTGAACCAGTTCTTCGATTCTCATTTTGGCACAAGCTTTTAAAACATAAAATATCACAAAACAATTCAGCTTAGAACCACTGTGACACATCAATCTAAATAGCTGAAAGGATTCTACATAATACCCATAATTTGAGAGACCTGAAATCAACGTGCACCAGGAAATCCAATCTCTAACAAGTATTTCATTGAACAACTTGGGGCACCGGCCAACAATCTCACCTTTTTTGTACATATCCAGCAAAAACATTGCACACAAACAAGTTACCCATATTTGCGTAAATAAACAAACTTTTCACCATGGAAGAATATTGTAGATAGAATGATAGAAACGGGTTGGAAGAAAGAAGGAAAGTGGGTGAGAAATACTTTCAAAATAAGATACATAATTTATCTAATATGATAAATAGGCTGTCACGTTATACTTAATTATTATTTTATACAAAAATAATTGGGAAGTGACAAGGTTGAAATAAATTGAAAGTTCAATAGCTACTAAGATACAAATCAATCTTAAGTGACTAGTTTGTTACAAAAAGTAAAGTTCAGTGATCTATGATGAAATTTATCCAATTTCAATATATATATAATTACAGTAGTAGTTAAGTACATCTACGAATGAATGTAGACGCTTCTGGCCTGTGGTCCCATTTTCTCTTGTAATTTTAGTCGGCTTGGACCAGTATCCTTTTGCAAATTACTTTGTTTCTATAAAATTCTAGTTCACCATTAATTCAGAAGGGAAGTTTTTGAGTTAATGAGCCTTAATTATTCGATTTATTTTAAAATTCATGTAAATTAGATTCACACTAATATTAAAATGCTTTCTATATAATAAACATCAGCCAAATTAACTCTATTTAAAATCAGACAATTGAAATCTATTAACTCAAAAGATTCCTTTTTGAGTTAAAGCAGAGGATACGCATTCATTTTGGCAACACCATAAAAGTAAAATAATCGTAGTGAAGAAACAAATTTTGACTCGGCCTCTGCCTCTAAATGTTCCTTCAGGAGAACCAGAGGAGCATGAATCGAATTATTTAATGCCAAAAGAAAATTTTTGATCCTTATACATTGAACCATCTGCTCGTGCAATGTGCCTTGCGATTTTTATGCCGATTTTGTAGTCTTTTGGGCTTTACTTAATTGTCGTTCTTTCCGGTAGTAATGATAATATGCTATGATTGGTTCCAAACTTCCAATTGGGTTTCTGCTTTTTTTTAAACCTTGGCAGAAGCTGCTGTTTTCCTAATGTTAATTTGACTCTTTGATCTGGTTCGGGACCACGCATGTGGTACCACATCCAGAATATTCTCTCCTTAATTGATTATTATTATAAATTATTCCAAAAATCAGTAGAGTCGCCGCGAAACTGTGAGAGGCAAAACACGACTTGAGAATTAAGAAAACATCTGATGGGTGCGTGCATGTACATTAATTATACATCTAAATCACACGAAAACCACCCACAAAATTTGAGTACAGGTACCTCATCTAACTATAGTTAAGCAACTGTCTGTTCCAAGCTACAAATTAATCTACACAACATCACAACACCAAAGACAAGACAACCAAAGGAAAACAATTAAAGGTGATCTAAATATAACTTTGCCGTGGGTGTAACCCCCTTTCCTCCATCTCTAATCTCGTTCGTCTTTATTCTACAGCCTAAACAAAAAACCAAAATATCTCAAATTCGTAGGCTATTTTCAAAGAAAGAAAAACAACAAACAAACTAGAAAATTACCTCGTCCATCCGTCTTGGCAGAACTTCACTACAAACCCAGAAGGGGTAATAGCCATAGAGGATTTCCATACACAGCAAAATATCATATATAGTATTAATAAGTTATTGTACAGTACTTGTACATACACAAAGGCCCGTTCGTGCTGTATGTATAGAAGACAGGCAATCTATGCCAAGCCGCTAGCCTTCCATGTAGACATACCGTACACAATACGCCCTTTCCAACCTTGAAGCAACCACCCATGATCCACATCCACCACAAAATCTTTGTGGTAACATTTCTTCACCTTCTCTCTCGCCTTTGTTACCATCTCATCATTCAATGGAAGCTGCTTAAACCCTGCCCGCATATCCCTCACTTGCCATTGTTTATACGTTTCGGGTCTCTCTACTCGTTCCAACCCTTCACACGCAATCACATTCAAAGCAGTTCGGCCAAACAAGTCCCTCTCAATCAACAGGCGGTGCTCATCCTCCTTGGGTACATTTGCATCTAGCATGTCAAACAGGGCAGAGTAATGAAACAGCGCCTCCCGGAAACGGGTCACAAAAAATGGGGCACTATACGACCCATTAACAATCCCATGAACAAACACGTGTGGGTTTATCTTCCGTATAAGTTTCAGCACCACATCTCTGGGGCTATCAGTTGCTACGGTCTCATCTGGTAAATTTTTCAACTGGAAGAGGCAATTGACCACGGTAACCTCATTGGGGTCAATATCAATGTTCTCCACCTTGATGGTCTCCCATTTGGCTGCAATTGCTTTGTATTCAAACGGTACATGAAAATGTGCTGCATAATCGCTCAGACGCCTCCCTGTCTCTTGAAGTCGCTCATCAGGCCGAAAACCGGGTTGAGGGTGATCTATGCCCGTAATCTTCAAATGAGGTGGCCCACCTTCACGGGATGACAGGCGTTGCAATAAGCATGGCCATTGGAATCCATAATGTATTCCAAAGTCAATAATATGCACTCTCTCGGCCCCCTCAGACACATCCAAGATGGTCTGGTTAGAAAAGTAGAATGAGATTTTCTTGAATGGACATGCAGCCATGTAGAGCTGGTATGCCTTGAGCAGCTCTGCAGCCGAGGTACGTTTTGCAACAAGGGACTGGTACAGGTGGCTGCCGGTCCCTGCCAAGCGGGCCTGGAGTCCGTCGGAAAAACACTGAGCCAATCGCTGAGTTGCATCACCAGTTGGGGAAGCATAGTGACGTATCTGCCTTAGAAGCTCATTGGCACTTCGTTTGTCATCCGTGGCGACAGCCTGGTACATTTTGAAAATTTTGAAAATTTAAGTCATAACAGAATTTAAAAGTTCAAAGAATTTCCATAAAAAAGGAGGCAAAATGAAGCATAGGCATCTTTTTTACCATAGTAAAATTGCAAACCTGAGCACAGTGGATTAAAATAGTGCGCAAATCAACAACCTCACGGGTTGCCTTCCTCCTACCACGGCCCTTGGTGTTGCCGGAGGCGCTGGCCTGGGTCGCAGCTGCAATTCGGACCTGCTCGTCATGCTTTGCCTCTCGCAAGGCCATGATGTCCCTGAAACAATTGTCCTGGCCACCAAGCAATACTTTGTCAAACATTTCTCTGATGGTTTCCTCTTCCATGTACGCGACTTGCTTGTTGTTCCTGCCATCTTCCTTCTCCACCTCGTCCCTGTCCCGGTACGGGTGTTTCCTCCCTCTTTGGTGACCTTCTGGAGAAATGCTCTTAGTACTGTTACTGTTATTCTCTTCTTCTTTTACTTCTATAGTGGGCAGGAATTGGTTTTTGCTCTGAGGGGCAGGTTCATGCCGCGTCACATTGAAGTCGGTTGATTCAACATCGATAAACAGTTTCGCTGCTTTTGGAAGAAACTTTTGGGCTTCCTCTAGGCCTTTATGAAACATAGATTCCTCCAACCCCACCTCTACCGTTTTATTACTAGCACTTGTGGTGGTATTTGTATCAGTAGTTACAGTGCTGGTAACATTAGCTGAAGAAATATTATTACGGTTTTCGCTTCCCGGGCTATCTGAATTGGTGGTAGTGGCGGGGGAGAGAGAAGATAAGGAAGAGAAAGAATTGGTATTGGCAAACAGAAGCTGGCTATTGAGTTGATTCAAATCAACCGAGTCATGCTGCCACCCATTAAAAGCATCAAAATTGATGAAATTGTCCGCATCACCATAGAAGAGGCTGTGATCATTTGAGGTGATATCATAGGGATTGTTGTCACCCGTGTTATGTGCAAAATCAGACAGCCAGTCTATGGTGGCAGTCTGAACTGGCACCAAATCAACTTGCTGAGCTGGTACGAACTGGGTGAGGGGTGGCTCGTCAGTGGGACCCCCGCCAAGGATCGATGAAAATTGTTGTTCGGTGGCTAACATATCGGCTGGGTGGTACTGGCCATCGAAGCGCTCCTCTTCCATCAGCATTCTGTCTATGTATGAGAACACGAAATCTGAGAAAATCACAGAGTCATCTGTCGAGTCTTGTTCCTGGAAGGACAAAGGTGGGCTTAGAGTACTGGAATTAGTCGAATTGGAATTGGAAGACGAACGGGCAAAAGAGGAAGAAGACGAGTCGGTGGCCGCTTCATTTGGAGATGGTATGAAGTTGTTTCGAATTAAAAATGCTTCTGGTTGCCCAAGATCGTCAATGGTTATGCCTTGTATTTCATGGATGTGAGACCCCATTTTCTTCAAACTTTTTTCTTTTCTTTATCTCTATAAAAATTCAAGAACAAAAATGTCTGTGTTAGTGTGACAGGCAATTAAGTATGATAAACATTGACAACAATGAAAAGGGATTCGGTTTCAGTTCAAATTCAGTTAAGTTGACAGATTTGCAAAAATAATTGGGGCAATATACCAAAAGAATGTACACACACAAATATCGGCGACTTATATTAAATTAATTTGAGAAATGACATAATTGGTCAACTTAAGCGGAGATCCTTTCTATCAACAAAAGGGGAAAGACATATAGCAATTAGATAAATGTTCAAAGGTTGGAGATTCATCCTAAGAAAGGATAAGCATCAGAATAAATATCAATCTAAACCTGAGATGCAATTATTATTATTAGATAAGCACAAAAAATTGGATTGGAGCTAGCAGAAAGTTATGAACAACAGCATAAGCACAAAAAAACTAAATATCCCTTTGCATTCATTCAGAACTAATTAAACTCAATCGATTCACTCACCAGAGAACAAAATAAAAAGTAAAAATCAAAGCTGAGCACCAACGATAGTAACTCGTACGATGGTTTTGACCGGGAAAACAAAAGAAAACAAAACTATGTGCAGACGGATAGATAGAATGATATCTGTTCGAAGTAAGACTAAGACCAGATAGATAATTAACAGTTGCGTACCTGACCACAGACCTCAGAACTCTCCTCCCGCAGAGAGAGAACGAATGGATGAGAAAATGGAGAGACACGTATTAATACCCAACAAACAACGAGATCGATCGATGGTCCATCGGAATAATTAATTAATGTAGACCCGGGCCACCAGGCCCAGTTAGATAAAACGAACATATACCCTCCGCCCTCCGTGCAAGTGTGGGACCAGAGAAGCATTTAAAATGAATGGTTTACCTCACGTATTCGAAACCACGTCCAGGATGGTCTTGTCTCGTAACCGGAGGAGATAATTGATTGAATTTGTCCGAACTGGAACTTTCCGGGATGCTGCGCCGCTTCCATTGAGCGAACGGTGTTTTGACTGGGTGACCGGCTACAGCTGATTTTGTTTTAGTCTTTTAGATCATTAGAGCCACTGGGTAACCGGCTCTAGTCTGGAGCCTGGAGCGAGGGAGCCAGTTTGAGTCTTGAGTCTAGTGCACTAGTGCTCAAGAAGTCAGGATACTAGCATACTGCTACTGGGACCCGGCCTTTCGAGTGGCCCAATCATGGGCGTAGCTCGTGGCTATAATTCGGTAGACATGGTTTATTTAATATGATTCTCTTTCATTTTTTTAACAAATAAAAACATTCAAGAAAACAATGTGGAGGGCCCCACGAAGCGAGAGTGGCTTGAGAAAGAAGATTAGATTAACTTACCCGGGTAAGGTAACTGACCCAGTCAGTCAGTGACTACCTCCGGAAACGAGAACGAACAAAAGGACGCGGTCTTGGGGTATGCGTCAACACCGTAATAACTGGCAAGTGGGGACCAGGTTGGCCGTGTTGGACGTTGGATCTAGCAATTAATGTAGGGGTCGGTGTTGGTCGACGACAAAAAGAAATAGGATCGGAGACCATCAAAGTTGACCAGCGCGGGAGACGGAATGGATCTATGCTGTGCTATTCTGACGGCTGGAATTCAGATGCATGCAGATCAGCATATGCATGTATTCAAATGTTCTTCTTCATATTGATTTTTCTATTTCTTCTATGTGAAATTTTGGGAGAGAGCAGAATGATTCGTGCTTGTATACCTCACTGATTGGAAATTTTCATTAAAAACAATTTTACTGAGACAACTCAGCTCCTATATATTACACGCAAATGAATGTTCTTCCTCTAAAATTCAGGTGTTCATTCCGCATTTCATTTTTACCACCACAGTTTAAAATTGAATGATGTCATAAATTTTGTCATTACAATAAGATTTTAAAAAACGTTTAACTGTATTTAAGACGAGTTATCATTAATTTAATTATTTCCGGTTTAAATAGACTAAAACAGTCATAAAATTCTAACACCTATTATAATGACTATTTTTTTATTTATATATTTATCATGTGTGTACAATACAAAATTATAATGCTTCTATTTATAGGTCACAAATTGTAAGCATTACAATACTAAATAAGAAAATGAATTTCAAATAGTAGCGCGATATGAATTCCAACGATATACTGGAGTAGTGGGGAAGAAATAAATGATATCCACACATTTATAATATATTCATAACACCTCCTTTATATGTCAATTACATAAGAATATATTCATTAAAATTTTATTAGGAAAAACTCTATGGATTAAAATTAGACTTTATTTTATTTTTTTTATCCTGATTCATGTATTTTAATTCTTCTCTTCTCAATTAAAGATGATGTGTTTTGAGGTGTAAATAAACTCTTCAAATTATAGAACTCTTTTATAATTCTACGTAAGAAATCTTGTGCAACTTACATGTTATGTTTCATTAAAAGGTCTTCAACAAATTTTCATAAAAATTATCATATTTAAACTATCTAATATCTTTCTATAAATATTTTTTTCAGAAAAAGTCGGAGAAACAGCTTACTTGATACAACAGTGATATACAAAAATTATCACATTGTTATTAAATCAATACACTCTTTAAAAAAATTGTCGCAATAAAGGTCAGTAATAAAATAAATAAATATATAGATAACAAAGTACAAAATTGCTAGGCATACGCATATGAGCATATGACCAAGATTAAAAAATAAAATAAAATAGAGAACATTGAAATTTGAACTTCACTCTCTATGAATCAGCCCATGAAGCAGTAGATTTGGTGAATGATTGGATTTTGTTTAATTGTTTAAATGGTACGAATGGACCGTCAATCACGCATGTTTTATGGTTCATAAAAAGGTGGGGGTAATTGTGTATATATGAAAAGATCGAAAAGGACAGTAGTGTAGTTAGTCCAGATAGGCGGACCAAAATATATAATAGCACAGGGAACCCATAAATGCATCAATGAAATACAACATCCAGAGATTTATTGCATCAGTTAAAGTTGAAGGGCAGGTCGCTTTCCAATTTCCTCCAATTATATTTCTTCTAGTCTTGTACTCTAGGCCTCTAGCTACGGCAGGTACAATGCATCATTTTGCCTGTTAATTATTACTCTATTTATTTATTTGGTTCATTCAATTGTTGTTAATCACATGGTACCTTTCTGAAATATAGTAGGTATGTAAATTGTAAATATACAATACTCCAAGCTACGTTTGGACGAAAAAAAAAATAGAGCAAGAATAGAGTTAATCTTAAGTTTAAGAATAGTAACTAATTTAATTTTTAATTGAATTAGTAGAATAGTGGGTTAACAGACAAATAAATAATAGTAGGTTAGTGCTATTCATGTTCTATCCAAACGTCGAATAGTTCAAAAGAATAGTTCTATTCTTAGGTTAATGCTATTCTTGCTCCATCCAAACGCATCTGAAAGTTTATTATTCACTTGAGATTATTTTGTCTTCAGAAATAAAGAAAATATATGTGGAAATTTTTATTAATGCCCACAAAATAAAAATAGCAAATATGTTTTCTGGGTTGAAATTTTTCTAAAAATATCATAACCGCCTCATGTTGGGCGGTCATTTTTTTTCTTTTATTTTTTTAAATTTTTTTACAGATGTTTATCAAACCACACAACTGTGGAATGGTTTGTTATTTTTTTTTAGAGATCTTAATATTTTCATCTAATATGTATATTATATAACACCTATTATAGATGAGTAGAATGTAATCATAGAGAGATTATGTGCATTGCATAGAATAATGTATGATACGTAATCAATTTAAAAAAAAATATAAACAATCGACAAGAGCTAAGACGATTATTACAGATAATGATCATTTGATTCTTTGCAAGGATTAGATTCTGTGATATTACATCGATAAGATTAGATTACTTTGAAGAATCATTCTAATTTGTCAGACTAGATTGCAAATATTTGAACAGTTGTCAGCCACCCATTGGAGATGATTGGTGGTTAGCTAAAAAAATATAGCAAACCGCTCCACTGTGGGGCGATCAGCTAAATATATATTTTTTAGAGATGTTTAATATATATAGCATGAACGTTTGCTATAAAAATTGATATTCTACATGTTTGAAAAATAAAAATAAAAAACTTAATCGGAAACTTCAACTCAAGTTTGGAGGCTCTTTCCTTTATTTTTTGGCAACTTTGGATATACATTTATCAATTTTATGTCTCCAATTGGTGCTTGACAGATGTTCAAGTATTTGCAATATAATCTGACAAATTAGAATGCCTCTTCGAAGTAATCTAATCTAATCGATGTAACAACACAAAATCCGATCCTTGCAAAGGACCAGACAATCATTATCTGTAACCATCTTAGCTCTTGTCGATCATTTATATTTTTTTAAATTGATTATGTATTGTACATTTCTCTATACAATGCATAAAATCTCTCTATTATTACAATCTACTCATTTAGAATAAGTGTCATATAATATTATTAATATACATATTAAATAAAAATATTAAGATCTTTAAAAAAATAGCAAACTACTTAATCACCCTAACGTGGGGGCGGTTATGGTATTTTTAAAAAATTTAAGCTTAGAAAACATATTTGCTAATTTTTTTTTGAGGGCAATAATAAAAATTTCGGAAGTATCTAAGACTCAGTAAAAATATAAGGATCCTTGAATTTTTAAAACATTGAAAAGCAGCAAAGTCAACCTTTGACCAAGGCACTTTGTGTAGCACCTTTCTCCACCTTTTGTTTTCTTTGTATTATTTTATTTTATCTTTGTTTCGTGGCGTTCGTCCGTTGAATCCCCATCTTGAAAATAAGCAGACAGACTGCTTTTAATATATTTTTTTAGCAGATTAATAATTGATCTCTTTCTTGGAGGCTAATCCACAAATTAAACATAGTCAGTGTTGTTGAACCCGTCAACAAAAAACACGTGACTTAATTTATATGAGGTTTGTGGCATCAAATATCATATCAATGGGGCTCATCAATTATATATTAACTCAACAATTTTGACAAAGATAAAAAATAATTTATAATGTAAAAGACAACCTCTATAATATATATTTTCTTTATTATGTGAGTGAAAAATGATATAATTTAGTATCAAATTTAACATTTTATTTTTTTGGCGAAATTACCCGTTGGCTTGCATTAACTATAACATAGATTACAAAAAAGCAGGTTACATAACGGAAAGAAAAGAGCAAAAAGTACCCGCCATCTTTAGCTAGCCAAGTAACGTCTTGCTTTGCCCATATGAGATGACAGGTGGACCAGGTGAGTTCTTCCCGCTAAACTGAGAATATACTGGAGAAATCAGCAGCGAAAGCTTGAACACCTGTGACAGAAGAAAACAAAAGCAAAAGTCTAGAAAAATGTAGTAGTATTAAGTAGACAGATGGGCCAGCCCAAACCCAGCTCTTGAGGCCTCCTGTATTGGGCAGTGGCCCAGTAGACGTACAGCCAGTGTTGATAGGCGGTGAGCAGTGAGCAGACCCAAGTGCGGTGAGCCGTGAGCGGGGAGGATTCTCTTCGTTGGGGAGGGGATACACTGATACCGTGGTCAGAACGAGCTGCACGCTCACCACTCATCATAGCGACAAATGAATTATTTGAATTTGATTCAACTGAATCAAAAATTTATAATTCGGGTATAATTTAGATATAATTTTTTCGTTGTTTACACAAGAGATGTTACGAATTTAAAAATTAAATTTTACATAGAAGATTCATGGAACATTTCACATTGAATCTGATATGAATAACTTTTTCTTAAAAAGCTAATGTCACGCATGGGAGATGGGTCCGCTATGAATGTTTTTCAAAATTTGGCACTTTTTTCAAAGAAACCACGTGATGTTGTGAAAAACAGTGATGAATTTTTTGGTAAAAGCTGCGTTTAATTCGTAGAATTCGGTAAATATGCAAATTCTTGTATTACATGCAGATTGATACATTTATAGCCCAAAAATATTTAATTCGTGAATAATTCACGCATTAAACCCGAATTTGATTAATATGCACCCGACCAGTCGTTCCCCATCTGCTCCTCCATTATCTCCCTGCCCTTTTAAGTTTTCACCCATCTCCCACAAGAGCAATTACAGGAGCCAACACCACAAATTAAAATGAAAAGGGTGAAAATTTAAAAGCAATACACACAGAAACTCTAAGAGTACGTTTGGATGAATCAAGAAAGAGTTCGAGATAACAGTTATTTTTGGATTTGGAAGAACTGATAATCCAACATTTCATAGAAATAGTGAAATAGCAGTTAACTCGAGCTATTTTTTTGTTAAAATAGCGTTTTTTTTTCACCCAAACGTGTTGCGTTGAGAATAGCTCGTTATAAATAATAACTATTTCTGAATTGACGCTAATTTAAGGAAGAGATGAGACTGAGAAGAGATAGATGAGAAAGGGAATAAAGAGATAGATGAGAAAGAGAATAGAGAGAGGTGAGGAGAAGGAACCAACAACAGAAATTAATCTAAAAGCAAATTATAAAAAAGACATGAGACAGAGAAGAGAATGGGAGTAGAGAGAGATGAGAAGAGGAATAGAGAGATGAGGAGAAGGAACCAACAACAACCCAGTTATCCACAACAACAGCGATCAGTAACAAGAAAATGGAATATAAAGATAGTACGTAGTGTACAAAAGATAAGAAGCGAGTCCACTCGCTGTTCCGTTGCCGAAGAGAAGGCTCAACAGATTGTTTATTTGTTTTTTAATTTAACATTTATTGAATGATTTAAAACTTGTAACGGTCTATATTAACGAGATGCAAGTCCAACAACATATTTATAGTTTCTTTCCTATTTTCTATATTTAAAATTAATATTTAAAAAATAATGTCATAAAAATAATCACTGTCAATTTATCCTAGCCAATACAATAGTAGCCTGTTGGAACTAGTGTATTGAAAATGGGTCGGACCGGGTGAGTACGGGTCAAACCTGCATAGCCGAGAGTTGGCACGGACACGAATTTCACAGGTAGAGTATCATGGATTTATTTTCAAAAAATCTTACCTAGCCCAGCTCAACCCAGGGTAGCATGGGTTCGCGGATTGGTTTGAGCGGATATGGATCCGGTCCAATCCGCCTCCCCCCCCTTTTTTTTTCTCTTTTTAAGCCAATAAAATATAAATCAAAATTATTTAAACTAAAATTTATTTGACATGATTGCATATTTGAAGTTTTGAAATCAATAATTTTTGTTATAATAAAATATAAATTAATTTAAAACCTTTTTCTTTATAATTTGAATTTTTTGAGAGTCTAGGCAGGTACGGCCAGGCGAGCATGGGCGGGCAGTTAGGCATGTAGGCAGTCCGCTTCAAGCGGGTACAGGTTTGACACAGTCCGAGTTATTATGGGTTCTTTTTTTCAAAAAACCAGTCCCAGCCCGTTTTTTTTTTTCCAAACCCAGCTACGGGTACGGACCACAGGTGGTTCGGTCCGGATCCGACCCGCGCAGGCTATTTCAATACACTAATTGGAACTGCGTTCTCCTACAAACTGTGATGACCATTTTGGTTAAGCGCAAAGAAAACTCTTAATTTTAACTACAAAAGATTCCAAAAAGCAACAAAAAATAAAAAATAAAACACAAACTATAGCTGAAATGAACTGGACAAACATATACATATGCCAGCAAATCAGATATTCATATTCCATTTCCTTGCACAAATATCTCTGAAACCATTCAATGGAGAAGCTATCACATCCACAAATGCATTTCACTCTATGCTCTTGCCTCAACTAATACATATACATATTCCTTCAAGAAGGCAAACTTTAGTTGACTCTACCTAAACATAACACAATTATAATGAAAATGCTTGAGTAACGTTGAATTGTAAAACTCAGCATACAGTAGCATCTGATGAAAACCTAAGAACAACTGTCTTGCCATTTGATGAAGTGCCATATTAATCAAGAGTTTGAGATTTGTGTGCTCTTGTCTCTATCAGTGCATGCACTCTCTGCAAGGGAAAACAAAAAATAAAAAGCAAATTTCTATTAACACCTCACATTCTTATGATGTTGGACAAGCTTTAATTTTCTGTGTTTCCTTAAACCTTAATTTTATATTTATTTAAATAAAAATCAAAAGATGCAGCTTCATTACAATTTAGTCCCCAAAATAACTCCAATTGAGGTTCAGAATTGGACCCAGGGGATTCAAGTGCAATTCTGTGCTATCACCATAAAGCCAAGAAAAGCTGGTTATCAAATAGCAAAATAGAACAGGATGCATAATATCAACAGGAAAAGAGGGGCGATTTCACGTGCGCCCTTGCAAAATGTCCAAATATCATGGATATATATATATATATATATGAGGAGGGTTCAAATGCACCCAAATTTTTGTGCACCCAAATGCACCCTATCATTTTTCTTTGTTTTCAAAATCCGAATAGTAAAATCTGAACCGTTAGATGCGATCTATATATTAAGATATGCTTGGAGACCAAATTATATATTTTTTGGAATTTTTTTACTATTTATTAAGCTACTTTGAAAATCGCTGATCCAATGGTCCAGAAAATGTAAAATCAGCGATTTTCAAAGTGGCTTAATAAATAGTAAAAAAATTCCAAAAAATATAAAATTTGGTCTCCAAGCACATCTTAATATATAGATCACATATAACGATTCGGATTGACTATTCGGACTTTGAAAACGGAGAAAAAAGATTTAAAATATAGGGTGCATTGGGTGCACAAAAATTTGGGTGCATTTGAACCCTCCTCTATATATATATATATATATCTCCTGCAAATCTAGAAATGGCATGCACAAACATCCAAAACACAGTAATATACAAGTATCCGACAAAAATGAAATATCTTCTAATCTGCATAAAAATAAAAGGAACAGGGGTTATGTGGGTGTTTTCTAGAGAACTCACGAGGACAGGGTCTTTTTCTTTTTGAAAATCTTCGCAGAGGCTATGAAGTTGTGAGTGGGAATCGAACTCTCGACATTTGGGTAACCAACAGTTCCAGGACATGTTTCCTAGCCAACTGTACTACCTCCCCTTTCTCACAAGGACAGGGTTATAGCAGTATTTTCAACATTCTTTAAGAGGCATACTGTCATATTAGAAGTAATAATGATATGGGCAAATTTGAGCAGTTTGCATACTTTTGGTATATGTTTGATAGTGATGTCTTGTGGCACAGATTAAATTATTCCTTAAGATAGATTTTAAGAAACTACCCAGGTATTCGTAGGGGGAAGGAAGGGAGATAATTACCTTGAGAGAACCCTCAACTTCATCAAGCTTTTGCAATATCAAATCTCCAGATGGAACTTCCTGTGAATATATTATCTATCTCTGAGAAAATATATTTTACTAATTTGAACTGACTGAACAGAATTGCATTCTGTACTTGCTTCACCAAGATCAGATCAAAATTTGGACCAAATATTCCTTTTGGAAAACAAGACTAGCTTGTTCAAAACTTAAATTACAAAGCAAACAGTTTTATTCTTATACCAAAGAAGTAGAAGCCTGTTTGCCTAATTGCTCGCTTCTGATACTTGAAAGCTGTGTTAAAACCGCCTATCACAAATTAAAAAAATCTATAAATGAAAAATTTATACAATATTGGAGTATAACAGTATTTTCAAGAGTTGGAAAATAGAATGTACCTTCTGAAAATCAGCCGGAATTGCTACCCCCTGTATGTTCACATCATCACTAGCAGGTCTTCTTACACCTTTATATTCTATTCGGATTGAATATAATCCAAAGTACGATTGTATGTAACCTATAAAGTAAGAATTACTTCAAATACAGAATGTAAAGGAAAGGGTTTTTAGATGTCACAGGTTTTAGTGTTTTTTCTGTTCTTTTGTTGAAAATATTGCACGGCATATCTCGTATTTGCAAATATGTAACTAAGAAATTTTTTTGGTTATTTGCGAATAGCAATCCCAGTATCAAACAAAATTTAGTGAAAGATGAATGGACACAATTTGAAAACAGCTCAAAAAGAAATACTGTATTTAGTTATATTTTGGAGGAGAAAAATTGTCTTGCAGTTCTGTAGGTGCAAATGTGTCAGGTCTTATTTGTAATTAAAGTATATTACTGGATGCAACTTGGGAAACAAAATATCTCATAGAAAAAATGTGGTACAAACGAAACACGTCTTGCGTTACCTTGTTCAAGAATGACACCAACAACTGAAGGTAGAATTATGTACTTTTCTTTCTTCAGATCCCCAAAACACGGTATACTTAGAGGTCTGCATACCTAGAATTAATTGCTTACATAAGGTTAGTGATTCTTTTTATGTTTGTATTACACCTTGAAGAAATTACAAATACAGTAACAGCCGGCTCTTACAACTGATTATGTCCGACAACATACGGCAGTGTTTACAAGTTTGCACGGAAACTCGTAAGACACTGAACTGTCGAACAGTACTAATACTGTAGAACTGTTGAAGTACCTACCTTATAAATAATGGCATCAGGAGTGAGGTATAGTTTCTTGGACCTGAACTCCTTCCTAGCGATATAGATTCTGACGGGGAGATACAGTAGCATTAAAAGACCTATACCCCATGCTAGAATCAGTATCAGAGAATAGAGGACCCACTTGGCAGTCTGATACTTGATAAACCTCTCTTCCATCTCTTCAAAAGAGGCGGTGTACAGTACCATACTCGCGTCTTTTTCATCTTCATCTTTTTCTTTCTTTGAAAAAGAGGGCGAACCGGAGAGGAGGTGCCTCTCCAGAGCATCAATTGGTATTTGTATTGCATCATCATTTGATCCCATTTAATTTGATTGTAGACTTGACTATACCTTCTCCGACAATCAAATCAATACAACTCTGTAACGTTAAACCTCAATCTAAATGAACGTCTTATTCATGTCGCTCTTGCGCTCTCTGATCAAAAGGCGTCGAGCTGAATTGAAGAATTGGGGCGGGGCATAAAATATAATTTGGAAGAGAAAAAGAGGGGAGAGGACAGGAGAGACGAAGAGTATGTTGGGCCGAGAACTCATTGGGCTTTGAATGGTAGGTTGTTACTGGGTCTGGTAGACTAAGGGCTGGGCCTATATCGAATATAATGTATTATATCGTATCAGCTACGGCCGAAGCCTTTGGGCCTACAAACGAGCGTCCGTGATACATGTACAAGGATGCAATGCCAACCAGTGTAACAAAATGCAGTCTATGTGGCCGCATAGAAAATTAATATGCGGTTCTGCATATGCGGCCGCATATTCGACCGCATAATTTTTGACAGCATACTGCATATGAACCGCATATGATCCGCATATGATCTTGTTATTGTGTATTCTTATATATATATGTTGTTTGAGGAGGGTTCAAATGCCTCCATGTTTTTGTGCCTCCATCATGCTTTCATCTCTCTCCATTATTTTCAAAGTTCAAACAGTCGATCCGAATCGCTCAACCTAACCTCCATATTAAAATATGTTTGGAGACCAAATTTTATATTTTTAGGAATTTTTTTACTATTTTTTTAGATAGGTAAAAAAATATTGTTTTTAGATGGTTCAGATTTACTGATTTTGTACCTATCTAAGAAAATAGTAAAAAAATTCCTAAAAATATAAAATTTGGTCTTCAAACATATTTTAGTATGGAGGTTAGGTTGAACGATTTGGATTGACTGTTTGAACTTTGAAAATGATGGAGAGAGATAGAGGCATGATGGAGGCACAAAAACATGGAGGCATTTGAACCCTCCTCATGTTGTTTTTATATTAGAGAATAATGGATATGAAATAGTTCTACAAACATGTGTATTTTTATTCTTGTTGTGAGATTATGCTTTCAAATATATAGGAATTTTTGTTTTAAAATCCGCATAAAAATTCGCATATGCGGCCGTATACCGTATATGCGGTATACAGCGACCTTCAGTATACCGCATAGAAACCGCATTTTATAACACTGATCGCAGCAATGCAAGGGTCATTCCGATACAAACAAATTAAAGGAAGACGGGATCTGAGACGTGTTTGATAAATGTCCTTTTTTTATTATTTGAAAACTTGGTAGGTATTTGATATAACCATATATTATTCAATAACTAGACTAAACAAATTGTTCGTAGCTAAAAAATTAACTAATGAATTAATCTGACATATTTCTAGTACATGGATGCAAAAAATAATTAGTTTTGTTTTGTTGCAATTAGTTCATCCATTCATACAAAGAGTAAACTTTGAAAATGCACGGTGTCATTCAATGTCAATCTGACATATTTTAACATATCCATCAAATTGAACGGTTTGAATTGACTATTTAAATTTTGAAAATGCACAGTGTCATCCGATGTTACCAAAAAAGAGTGTTATCTGATCCCTCCTCATTATATTATATATATTAAAAAAGTTTCAATAAATAAGAAATTTTACAAACTACCCTATCTCTTTGAAAAAGATTAAACAAAATATCTCTCTTGTAAAACTTTTCTCAAAATGCCATTTTAGGCCACAATTTTGGGAAAGTTTACAAATGACCTACTTTTGAAAAGGGTTGGACAAAATACCATCTCTTCAAATTCTTTAACAAAATGACAATGTGAGTTCCACCAACATAAAAAATCTTCATCCCTCTAGTTTACTCCCATCTTTTTTTCCCATCTCTTGGTCTCCCTCAAAATCCCCTTCTTTTTCTGATTAATTATTATTCCTAGTTTTTACGCTATGCAGCTTGAATTTGCTTTGACGAGTCTTGTATTTAACTTCCCTGCTACCTCTCCGTCTCCTTTGGTTCTACGTTGCGCTAAAGCACATGGTCCTCTCTGTGGAACAAAGCGTAAATGCTCGCATTACACTGAGCTTGGTCATTGTAAAAAAAAGAAGCCCGCAACTTAGTAAAACTAGAGGTCATGTACATTTTGTCATTGGATTTGTTTCAAATATTAATTTTTTTTTCTAACAAATAAGATACGCAGGCGCTACAACTTGAAATCGCATCTACTATTTAAAAACTAAAGTATGCTTAACCTTATTCTTAATTTAACATGAAATTTCTTGATTGTGTAGAGTTTATTAATTAACATGGAGAAACTTAGAAGAATGTATAGTTACAACATTCTAGTTACATTGTTATTTTTTTTCTAGTTCTTTTTTCCCCAAGTTTTAATATGAATTATATGTGTACTGTCTACTGTGTCAGGGAAAAAATAAATTTAGAAATGAAAATCATTGGCTATGGTTACAAGAATGTGCCTCCAAATGTGCAAAAAAGGAAAGGAGATGTAACACAATTGGTTAGAAAGATATTCTAGAGTTGTTATATTCAAAGATCGAGAGTTCAATTCCCTCTTACGAATTTTGGTAGCTACTACTAAGTTTTCCAAAAAAAAAAATGTGCAAAGAAGATTTGAAGAAATTGGCTTTCCTAATGGAAGAAACTATTGTATGGAAAGCTCAGGATTTAGAATTAGCCATAGATAAAGAAAATAGATTGCTAAAAATTGTTGATGCATTTTTTATTACTGATTATTTCATTTTTGTCCAATTTATTGGGTTCTATATTTCAAATATTTTTGTAGGACTCTTGTGACATGTTAAAATATTTTGCATGCCAAACAGCTTTTGGATAAAAATGAATGCTTTCAAAGAGCTTTAGTACCTAACAGATGGAAAGGACAAATAGCGTGCTTTACTCATCAGGATCATTTAATTGTTTTTATTATACTATAATTCTTGAGAAAATTAGAGAGATTCCTCTGATATTGCTTATTTGCTATAAAATTGCAACTTGAAATATGAAGCTCTAAAATATATTTTTATTTATCAAATAGCGTGACAACAAATAAAAAAGAAATATAGCATAAAAATAATAGGTTTACAACAATTACAGTAAGTAATAACATCAAAGAAATAAAAAAAAAGAAAATAATTATATTTAAGAATTACTATTAATGTAGAGAATTAAGGTAATTTGGAGATAGAGAGGGAGGGGAGGAAAGAGAATATGAAACCACTGGGTCATTTTGTCAAAGATTTTGGAGAAGGTATTTTAGCCATTTCCTCTCTCCATTCCAATTACTTCATTTCCTTATTTCTCCTCTCTCTCCTCTTTTTGTATCTGTAAAGTGTTGATTTGTATAAAAGTGTCTCGTTCTCCTTTGGATAGAGCCTCTAATACACTCTTTATAATCGTTATAATTCAGTTACAATGTATCTTCCAAACATACCTTAAACTAAGAATTTTACTTCAACTTATACTTTTCCAATGTCTCTTCAACTTTAAAATTTATCTAATTGATGTCAACACAAAAGGATAGCGTTCACATCATAGAATATACATTTTCTGGCTTCTTCAATTGCAGATTAGTGCAATGACTTCCATTAAGAAATAACAATATCTTATCTCTCCATGCCAAGCCTTTAAATTTTGATCATAAACTAGTGGTACACATAAATTTCAATCTTTTGAAGATAATAAAGAATTTGACTACAAGTCTACAAGGATCCCAGCAGATTTTGCATCTCCCTCATCTGAACTAGATTTATGAGGCGATGAAAAACCTGATTTTGGCTATTTCTGATTTTTATTATGGTTCAGTAAGTATCACCAACTTAAGTTAAACTTTCAATTTTTTCCAGGTGAATCACATATTAGCTTAACAAACTAAATTAGGCTCCAAAATTAATTATACTAGCTGGACTGTTTTTCAGTTCAATTTCCTCTCGATTAGTCGTTTCATAAAGGAGAAATGTCAAAAATGAGATTCAAGATTCCCAATTTTTCTTTCAAATTATGCTAAAAAGTAAGTTATTCACCAATGAGAAAAGCAGTTATTCAAAGAATATTAGCATATGTGCAGAAAATGAAGAAAAGCTTTGTATTCACCAATTATATACGAGGGAGGAGAGGAGAAAGAAGGAAAGAGGGGTGAGAGGGTAAAATTAGGATCCACAAAGGCATTCCGACAAAAAAAAAAAAAAATTAGAAGGTAGATATTTTGTTTGATAATTTTAAAGGAGGTATTTTATAAAATTACTTTTTAAAAAGTTAATTTGGTCTTCAAACAAATTTTAATATGAAGATCATGTAGAATAGTTCAATTTGATTGTTCGGACTTTATAATAGCAAACTGTTAGCGTAAATTAAACAGAAGTTTTAATTTCCGAAGTCCAATAGCTAGTCTCTGTATAAAATATTTATTATTCAAACAAAATAAACCACATATATATTTGAGAGTAGAATAGAATATCTATGTTTTAACTAACAATACAAACACAATTAGACTTCTGAATTAACACTATTTTAAATATATTGAGAATGATCTACTTATATTTGGTGAGTTTCGAAGTGAAACCAACCACATAGTAAAAAAGAGTAAAAATAATTCAACTAAGTTGAATTCCTAAAAGCAAACAATAGAAAAAATATTTTTTTTTTCAAAAGAACTGTAGATTAAAAGTAAAACATCGAAATTTGTAGTAATTTATCATTCAGTTCAAACAAAAATAAAATAAAATGACTATTCTACACTGTTTACTTTTGCAGAAATTTGTAGTGCTAAACTTTTTAATTAATTTCAAAAATTATAAAAGTTTCTCTATACATCTTATGAAGAAATAAATTACACTTTTAGAAAGATCGTTGATTGAATTTAGATTCACACAATATTGCACTTTCAAAATCCATTATCCAACCTAGAGAATAAATAATTAATAGTAAATAACTGTGGTTCATAATTGGCCGATAATTAGATTTATTGTTGCCCTTGTTATTGACGGAATAATGAATTAGCTGATTTCATTTCGTTTAATTTTTTTTTTCTTGGTGATGGCAGAGCTGCTTGTATGAAAGCCATATATAATAATTAATTTTGATAGAAAAAAAAATTTAATAAATTGTGTGGAGGTCGACCGTGCGCAAGTTTGACCAAAATTAATTGAATGACAGCTTGCTTAAAGACCAAAATATGTGGATTATAATAAAATTAGGATTAATTTTTTCTGGTTTGCATCCCGATTTTAGATCTGAATAGCACCGATCTTTCTCCAAGAATTACATTGATCATCCCGATCGACTTTAATTAAGTTTGGTCACACAGACTATAAAATATATTATACGGATAGGGTGTGCACATGAGATATAGGTACGTAATTAATTACATGCATCACTGATGAACTAAATCTCCCACTTAGGGTTGGAATTAATCAATCACTACAAATCAAATTTACAAGTCTCTGGCTCAAATTACATGGAATGGAATGTGTAAGAGTAATGAAGTTTGGGAGCGACCAGAGGCTTCTGGTGTAGCTTAAATATATTAGAAATATTGCAAATAAACACTTAAATTTTATTAAAATATGTATTTTGTTGACTGGATTCTAAATTAATACAGATGTTCATATTAAATGAATATTAATAAAAGTAAAAAATAAAATCCCCACCTTAAAATACAGAATGAATGATTAACAGATACAAATTTGAATATAAAATTGGAAATAAACAAGTAATACATCTACTGATATACTAACAATATATGCAAGTATTATAAGAAAACTAGACAAATAAAAACAAATTAACAACCTTTCAGATCAAGAATACATATATATAAAATTCGATCTTATTTTCGTAATAAGGAATACAAAACAATATTGAATGAGAGCTTAACATTTATCTTTTCTTCAAGAAATTAATAAAAAAATAGCTAAAATTTTACATATATAATCCTATAAGTAATAAACTTATAGCGTAGGGGTAATGTTAAAATACCCATTGTTCAAGTAGTCGATTCGAACATATCAACATTGTCTTCATATTCAAATTTGTTTGAAAACTAAATTTTATAATTTTGGAAAAGTTAACTAGCTTTTAGATAGGTACATAATTACAATTTTTTTCATAAGATTTGGACTATTCAAAAATAGTGATTTTATATCTATCTAAAAATACTTTCAAGAAATATACATTTGATCTTTAAACATATTTTAATATCAATTTTATATTAAATAGTTTTAATCGATTATTTTAATTTTGAAAACACAAATAATGATGTGAAACATGAGGAGGGATCAAGTTACAACAATTTTTGAGTTACAACAAGTTACAACAACCATTTTCTACATTTTCAAAGTTCAAATCGTCGATCTAAACAGTTAGATATGATCTCTGCAATAAAATGTACTTGGAGACATATTTTGAAATTTTTTTACTATTTATTGAGATGGGTACAAAACTAGTCAAATTTAGACCATTGAATTTTGTACCTATCTTAATAAATAGTAAAATAATTTCAAAAAATGTGAAATTTGGTCTCAAAGCATATTTTATTGTAGGGTATCACATCTAACGATTTGGATTAATGATTTAAACTTTAAAAATATAAAAAATATTTATTGTAACTTGATCGTGAAACATAATATATTTACAGATATAATTATGTTAATATGGGTGTTGACGGAACATATATCAATTACATCTACTGATCTATACCTCTATTTGTATTAATTCAATAATAATCTAATATATACGGATATTATGTGGATTGTTAGTTAAACACTCATGCTTTGAATTGTCAAATTAGAGGATACGCATACAACACGAAGGGAAACATAATAACTTTTAATCGGCTCACCGACCATTTCTCACCCGCTGTACAATTGCCACAAAATCAATGTAACAGAGTTCGCTATTGAATCAATTGTCATTCCTTTCTTTCCTTTTTTTTGATCCGTGACTTCTTTATGGATTTTAAAAGCCTATTTAAAAAACCATTTATAATAACAATGAATTGAAAGACGTATATAATTACCACCAAATTAAATGAAATGAAATCAAATCAAGACCATTAATCTAGAAATATTAAGTAACTTGATTTGTAATTTTGTATTCCCAATCTTCCATCACAGCTTTCTCCAAGATTTGGCTCTGAATCCCATCCATCTCTCTCCTTCCACGCCACTTCTCATTAATTCACCCCATTTTTAAAATTGACGCAAATACTTTCTGTACTATTTAAATAGAAAAAAAAATGAGCACAAATTTGACTTGTCAGTCTCGAATCCTGCACTTCTTAGTGACTAGGCTTTTATAATGATGGAGAAAATAAAATAAAATAAATAAAATAATAGTTGGGAATATTTCATATGAATTTATTAATGATATGCTTACTCGCAATTCGAGGTTTCCTTGTAGATTAATTATGTTGAGATCGGTTCTACTACTGGATACTTATTGGCAGCCACGAGGGGGGAACAAAATTTCTTCATATGTATGAGAAATCACAATACCTATGCATTCACCTTGGCTTTAATCCAATGCGACCTTTGACTAACAACATCTTCTGGCCGTATCATTATGCATATATACCCGTTCTCTCATACAATTAATAATTCAGGTATATATAGTTTTGTGGAAACCTTATATATATATATATATTAAACAAAATGATATATTTATGTTATGTTTAATTAATAAAGAAAATAATAAATTGCAAAGTATTATTTCTACAAATTAAGATGGAATCTACATTCATATATTTTATTAATTATAAGAATGATCTAGTGTGTCCTCATTCTTATTTCATTCATATATTCGTTTAGGTGTAGTGTCTTCTTCTTTCCTGATGCTAATCACCTTCTCTTTAATTTCTTTGTATTTATATTTTTCCTCATTCCCTCACTAAACATCTGTCTCTATCTACCTCTATTAAGAAAAAACACAACATAATGATGGACCAATGATCAGGCTTTTTTTCATTGGATTTCAACTATTAGGAACACTAAATAATTAAATGGTAAAACTCTTTTACATCGATGGCACATGGAAAATCTTGTACTTTGGTGCTCTAATTAAGTGCTCATCGTGTATGTTTGTTAATCTCCTTGTTTAATTATTTGTAATTTTAGTATTATTTTTAATGCAAATACAGGCTTGGCGTAACAGAAAAAGGAAAATCAAGAAAGCAATACGCATTAAATCTGCCATTTATTAAGAATGTGATGATCATCAACGCTGTCTTTCATTCATACTTTATCATTGCCACATGTTATATGAACATTTTTTTTGTAAAAGAAAAATTAATTGAGCCATTCGTGAAATTCATGGAAATCTTTTGGTACCTTTTAATTAGATGGCTTAAAGTACTATTGAGTGACTATAATATGACCTGAAATATTAATAGACGCAGGAGAGTTGGTTATTAAATTCTTTGATATTGAATTAAAAGTTACCAGCATGGATGATCATATATACATGAAAAAGAAATTACAAAAAAAAGAGTAAAAAAAGAAAACAGAGAAACAACAAGGAAGTAAAAAAGGAATCAAAGAAGGGTGCTAGTAAGAAAACAGTGTCTGCGTTATCACAAGTTTTTCAATGAATTAGTGTTTCCAAAATACAAAAAGAGATATTTCGATGACCAAAAAGGGAAAAATTGATGTAATATATATGATGCATGCCTCCAATATGACTCAAATAGATAAAATGTAGAAAGAAAAGATTTCCCACATAAACATCAAAGTTGAGGTGCCGGCGCGGCAGGAAGCAAGTTAGAAGTTAATTTGGGTTCATAAGATGAGCATAGAAAACAAGAAGGAAAGAATAAAATTAAATGAGAAGGAGAGAAATAAATTGAAGGCATCTCTTTATAATTATTGTACAAAGTTTAATTTCTTTAATCACAGCTAATTAACTATCGGTTACAGAAATTTCTCTCATCCTACCAAGAACACTGTCAACAGCCACATCAAAGGCATCCCTGAAATCAGCCGACTTGTACCTGGGATCACTGTATACCAGTGTCGGTATCATCCTTATCACCTCTTCTCTCATCTTTTTTATCTCCTTCTTGCTATACCGGAGAAGCACATCTTCCGGCCTCACCCGCCCCTCTATCACCTCATCTTCCCATATGTACACTGAGAAGCTCTCCAACTTGCTCGGAAAATGCCATTTGTACTGAATGTGGGCTGATTCATTATGAAAGAACACAGGCACGCACCCGGCTAACATTGAGTCAAATATCGACCGCCTCGCTCTTGTGTCGCCGGGCGGCTGCAGGCAGAAATCGGACTGCATGAACAACCTCATCAGATTGCTTGGCGAGTTGCACCCTACACCTCCGATCTCGCACTTGAGCATCTTGCACTGGCTCGACTCAGCACACTGATCTATCAAGTAATTGCGTACCATCTCCGGCTGGTCGGGCCTTCTACCCCCTGCAAAGGAGAAGAGCCAAGGCCTTTTACTTGACCTCACCTTCTCTTGCCATTCCTCCACTTGGCTCATTCCTGACGGGTGAAAGTAGGTTGGATATGGTATGGCAAACTCGTTCTTGCCAACCGGCCGTCTCTCCACAGTGAGCACCGTAATGTTCTTCACCTCTGGAATCACCAAGAATTTGCTACCCCAAGCAAACGATTCATCTAGTCCCCGCTGTAAATTCCACGTGGAGCGGCCTGACACAAGGAAATGGTCTCGGCCTCCCCTGGCTGCCCACTCGTGTCTCTGCTTTAGCCATTCGATCAGTTCCAGCCCTAATTTGTCCCGCCTTGCTATTTCTGGTTCCCAAAGGAACCTGGTCACGTCGAGGCCGGGATAAAAGGGGACAAAGACGGCAGTAGCCAAGGAATAATCCTTGGTCAGGCAGTCGTACTGTTTCATGCGCTTGTGGAATATGATGTCGAGTACCCATTGATTGGTCAGATACCATCCTGTATCTTGCAGTACTCCATCCCCATCAGTGCTGTTGAGCTCGGGCCCAAGACCAGAGTTAGTGAGGAAGGGGCACATGTCGGTCCAGAGAGAGAGGCTGCGGCAGTCCCGCAGTATGTCCTCATTGAACTTCTCCGGCAGGTCGTTGTAGATGTAAATGTAGCGATCGGCGCACGGGTCCATGTTGGGTAGTGGCATTGAGGAAACTGAAGCTGAAGCTGAAGATATGTCTACGTTGTCAGTGTTTTCGGTTATGCTTTTGTTTGCGGTGAGATGAGGGAGATGAGGAGAGCGAGAGACAAGGAGAATAGTGGAAATGACCATGGAGACCCGTACCAGAAAGATCCAGTAGTTGATACCTTGAGGAGGTTTCATCTTGCAGCCGCCTCCTTTTTCTCTCACAAAAACAGCCATTTTATTTTTATATCTCTTGCTCATCCTAATATATAGGTATCACATCGTGTAAATGAAGATTCCTAATATATATATATTGCTAAGTGCTAACTGATGGATGCATGGCTACGTTCGTTTCTACCATTATTTAATTATCACTGTACCATCTTGCTTATGAAATTAGAAACATAGATGAGCGATGGCATCTCTCTTCAAAATCATGTGCATTGAGATTCTGATTTTCTGCCATATTAATCGGTGGCCTTGATACTACCAAAATATATATTAAAAAAAAGGGGATTGCTATACTAAGGGAAACATTTGAAATTTTGAGAGCTGAGAGAAAATTTTCTCACTAAATATCAATTTTATCCTTGTGCTCTCACTTCCTTATTCATCACAATTAATTATGTCATAATTAATACAAAAGTTAATAGAAAAAAATTAACAAAGAATATTGCTCTTACATAAAAGAAAAATTATAATTTTGGTAATAATTTTTGCTTAGCACGGCTAAGGGCCTAAGGCTATGCATGCCCCTTTTTAAACAAATTCGGAATTGTACCAGTATTGCCTATTGACAAATATAATATGTATTTTATAATTTTTATGTTTGATCCGCATCATACATGTATATATTATTCTAAGTACGTAGCTTATTTAGTTAACATAAGTTATACTCATCTACATTGAAGTTAATAAAGCAAAATTAAAAGGAGATGAAACAAATAACCGATCTCGATACTATTTTCATGAATGAGTCTTAACTGGTATGGAGATAAATATTGGTTCAGTAAGCACTCAATTTCTTGAATTTATAAACTTTGCAAATAAGACTACAACAAAATGCTAGCTAACTAGCAAAATATAGCAAAAGAAGAAGACCAAGTGTACCAGGTACCATAACAATTGGTCGAATGGTTGCGTGAGATACATTGAAGTGTGTTAGGCCACCCGATTAGTTAAAATATGAATTTCCGTAGAAACTATTTATAACTATAGAGAACAACAAAAAATTTAAAGAAAAAAGAAGCTCAATTAAAGCCTCAATATGACTTGCAAGAAAACTGATAGATAATTAATTTTAATAAAAACAAACAATTTAAATGTACATGATCCAGTTTTTTAGGAGAAAAATGTGTACATGATATGAAAATTCAAATTCAAATGAAATTTAGATAGAGAGCAGGTGGTATTGATATTTTATTGATCATGGTACAATAAATTAGCTGAGGGGCATGCATAGCCTTAGCCGTGGTGAGGAAATTTTTTTACCAAAATTATAATTTTTCCTTTTATGTAAGAGTAATATTCTTTATTAATTTTTTTCTTTATTAACTTATGTATTAATTATGACATAATTAATTGTGATGGATAAGAAAGTGAGAGCACAAGGACAAAATTGATATTTAGAAAGAAAATTTTCTCTCAGTTCTCAAAATTTCAAATATTGCCCTCAGTATAGCACTCCCCTAAAAAAAAAAACGGCTTGGATCATGTACGTGGATGGAATTTTAAAATTTTCAAGTCTTACTTAGCACTAAGAACTGATTCGTGTCATTTAAAGCTTTATCTTGAGGTGCTCCATAAAAGCACAAGGTGCTGCTTTGATTTTAGAAATATAATTTGTATTCTGAATTGTGTTTTTTTATATATCACAGAGACTATTTACATGCCTTTAAATAGGCTCAGCTTAATTATTACATGGTAATCTCCTATGAGCTATATTAAGGAACAAAATCTAAATATATAAGGAACACAATCTAAATAGCTGTAAAATTGCGAGAGATAATTCCGTTGCTCTCTAAATTAGGAATGAGATATTAGACAGATTCTCTCAATTTCTAACATGGAATGGAGATGTCCAAATTGCTCTTATTACTCTTCCATTGCGTCTTATTTCTCTTTTGAATATATGTCACAATTGAACCATTTTTACGAACATTATTAATTCTCAACCTAAAACCCGAAGCGGAGTGGTATGCGTTTTCTCCCTCCAAATTGAGCAAATTAAAACGGATGAAAACTAGTGATTTTCTCACAATTCTGGAAAGAAGAACTTGATCTCTACTACAGAAAGTGTAATTATACACACGGTTAAAAATGCAATTTACACACGAATTCACTATCATGTATGACCCCATAGGCCATAGCGTATGAAAGTATTAGGCGACTACATGCATGTGATATGAAGTAAGAGGGCGCCAAATCCTTTAGGGTATCCCCAATAGAAGTTACACTGCCTTATGACATTCTAAAATACCTCTAAAAATTAAGATCTTTATTTGATTATTGAGACAAGATAAGATTCTTGTTGTTCGTACAATAATCTTTGACGTCTATTTGACTAATTTGCAAAAACATACAATTATTGAATTTTACGATTTCTTCTATTTTGAGAATATGTAGGTCCAAGAAGAGTAAGAACTGTTGAATAATAAGCTTGGACTGAAGAAATCATGAAGACCTTTATCAAGAATACATATTGTAAAATCAAATGCTTGGTAAAGTATATGTGAGGTTGATTAAATTGAGATAAAACGTTATGAACGTTTTTAAAACGTTGGTAACGTTTTATAATAATCAGAAGACTCAAAAGAATCAAGTTATAACGTTATAACGTTATACAACCGTTGTAACGTTTTACAAACGTTATAACGGCTGATAAACGTTGTAACGTTTAAAAGCTACAGAACAACTGGAGTGCAGCTGTTCAATACAAACAATAAACGTTGTAACGTTTATAAATCGTTATAACGGTTTTGAAACGTTGTAACGGTTATAAAACGTTATGTAACGTTTTCTAAGCTGTCAGAGAATTAAAACCCTAAATCGTATTTGAATAAAACGTTGTAACGTTTAATAAAACGTTGGTAACGTTTTATGTCAAACAGCTCATTTTTGAGCTGCCACTATAAATAGACTGAAGGGATCACTTTCAAATCTATCTCAGCCGACCCTAATCATTTCTAAAGCAATTTTCTGAGAGCTTAGCCTACTCCATTGTTGTGAGAGCTTAAAACTTCAAAATCCCTCAAGCAACCTCAAACCTACTTCACTAATCTTGATCTAGATTAGGTTAGAGTAATCTATTGAGTGTTTCTCTTGTGTTCTAGACAATTGAGACCTTGTTGTCATCTCTTTGAGTTGGCCATTTGACTTCCCGCTTGGTGTGTAAGGGCTCAACGGTTCACAAGTTGTAATCCTTTCGTATTGGGTAATAGAAAGGCGCACCACTCAAGGTTGCGAAGCCCCGGAGACGTAGGCTTTTGTTTTGCCGAACTCCGTTAACATCCCGCGTGTCAAATTTCTCTAAACTCATCTATTTAATTTCAATTGCAATTTAATTTCAGTTTTTGAGCAATTAGAGGTGCCCCTAAGTGCAACAATTCTTACTAAATGTAATTTAGCTAAAAAGGTTGAAATGGAGACATTGGGTGTCCATTATGCGGAGCCCCCTAAAACAGTAGATCATTTATTTGTGACTTGCCAATTCATTTCTTCTTTACGGTCATGGATTAATACTCATAACAACTTTCATTTTAATTGTACATCAATTGTTAAGTTATGGCTTTTTTATTACTGGATTCCTTGAAGGATTCTTTACTTATAGAATTGATTAGAGCTGCTACCTTATAGTTAGTATGGCTTATCAGAAATAAAATTTGTTGACCAAACACCTATGCCATCTCTTAGTTCTGTTGGTTATGCTATTATTCTATTAACTTTCTATTGGTGTGAGGCTAGATTGGATGATTCTTACTTTAAATTAACATTAATTTTGTCTATGGATATTTCATCTTTGCATTAGGAAGGCCCATTGATAATCATTTCAGATTCAAGTACCCCGAGCAACCCATTAAATTCAGAGGAAACAGACCCTGCAGGTCATGGTTTAGAAGGGTTTGATTTATCTAAATATATTAGGGTTCGAGCTGAAATTGAAGATATTGATGTTGCATTTCAATTTATTGCCAATCAGGAAGTATTAATGCCCCTCTCTTCCTCTACTGAGTCGTCTACTGTGGCTTCTAGCTCTTCTTCGACTAATAGCTCTGTTGCTTCTTAGTCTACTTCTAATTACCATTCTTAGTCTTGTGATTAGACACATTTTGTATTAGCTATGGCCATATATTTTGTATTAGCTGTCTTTAGGTTCTATGATGTTCTCTTATCATTGTAGCTTCCTCTTATGAACTTGTATTTCTATTTTTGTATGAACAATTATGTTTCTAATGAAACAGGTGGTTATTCACTTTTTTTTTTTTTTTAAAGTAAGAGGGCGCCAAGAATTATACGTCTAATGATTTCATACCATGTCAAGGTATGAGGCCATACATGTATGTGATAAAAAAAAATCCAAGAAATATAAAATTTGATTTCCAAGCACATTTTATTATAGATTGAATGTTAAACGGTTTCAATCGATTTTTTGGACTTTAAAAATATAAAAACCGAAACGTTTGTTCCATAGCTTAATTAGGAACAAATATTTTGATATTAGCCGAACTCTCTCTCTCTATCTATATATACACACACACACACAATTAATATTTCTTGAAGTTTGGATGGGTACATGTATATATAGATATATGTTCCAGTATTTTTGAAATTATGACAATTAATGTTGAATGATGAATCTTAATTAATTATATGCATTTGTGCATATGCAATGTGTGTTATTATTGTTCTGTTAATAATTACACCACAAAAGATATTAATTAGGAGCAAATTAATCTTTAATTAATTTTCAATTTAGTTGGTATATCATGTATGATATTAACTAAATAATTATCTCATTATTTATAATTGTATCATATATTATATATCTCTGAATGAACTTAATAACACAGTACACATAACCATCAATACTTTAATATATGGAGAAGAAGTTTTTGATACCTTTTGATCTACCTAGCTAGTTTATAATTAGCTAGTTAGGTTCCAACAAGTATTACCCTTTAGAACATCTTTATCGATTCAAAAAAAGACCAGGGTTGGTATTGATCAAACTAATGCTGACGACTCATCTACATCACGGATGGTAAAGGTTACCACATCTACACCATCAGTGTAATAATCCAACTGATGCTACAGAGTCAATCAAAACCAATGGTTGGATATAAAAAAAACTGATGGTAGGGGGGGGGGGGGGGGGTCCATCAACACCTTCGGTTAGTTAAACACCAACTGATGGTAAAAAAATTCAAAGTAATTACAACACTGTCACTCGTGACGTACACCATCTATGTGGAAGCACATCCAATAGTAAAGGGGTGATGGTAAATATATTTTTTGTAGTAGTGGATGTCATGATCCGCCGACGATTGTGATTAAAAAATGAAATTTCAGATTGAATATTAGCCCTTTAATCAAATAGTCCGCCTTCTTTGTATTATATGTAGAGCTGTCAACGAGCTGGCTCGGGCCTAGCTAGGCCCTAGCTCAACTTGTTAATTCTGAATTGAACTTGGACGGAGCGAGCTGAACCTAGGTCATCTGAGCTAAAAGCTCGGCTTGAAATCGTGACAAGCCAGCTCGAGCTAGCTTACTGGGCTTTATTGGGTTGCTGTTATACAAATTAAAAATAATATAAAATAAGAAAGCCAATTAATTATTTACATAATCCAAATCCACACAAATTCATACAAAATAACATAAATTCACACAACATCAAACAAATTCATACAACTAAATTCATGCAACATGCCAACAGCCAAGCCAATTAATTTAGAAGTTCGAACTAAATTCATACATGCCAACAACTAAATTGAGGAGGAGATGGCTAGAACACAGTCCACAGAGCATGGTTAAATGTCAGAATAATTAGAACAGGTTATATCACATGATGACTCATTTGGTTTTGGTTATCACTGTCAGAACTAATTAGTTCTTACAAATAGATAAGTCAGCCTATAAATGATTTGAACTTTCTGATTTGGGGACTTCGTTAAATTCGAACTAAGTTCTGACAGTGATAACCAAATGAGTCATCATGTGAAAACAGGTCCCCAGAGCATGGTTAGAAGTCAGATAATTAAATGAAATTACTAAGTTCTGACATAAATTCGAATTATTTCATAGGAGATAACCAAAGTTTCACAAAGCCTGTGATAATTGATAACCAAATTAAGTATAGATATTATAGTAATAATGTGGGCCTATTTGTTCAGCCTATGATAACCAAGGTTTATGCACCGTAAAATTTACAAATTTAAAGATGTGCCAAAGTTGAATTTTTAACTTAATTTGCAAGAAATCAAGAGGAAGTTGAAATAAAAGTATCGATCTTTGAAAAGTCAAAACTAAAAACAACAATGTCAAATTAGTATGCACTGGAAATATGATGGGTGTACAAATTAATAAGTCAGATACCTTGAAATTAATCGGCCAAAATTTCACCAAATCCAGTGCAAGGTGGGTCTCTTGCTGTCTAGAACTGGGCGCAGTGATGAAGACGATGACAAACACCTAGCGACAATGACGACGCGAGTTCGGGTCAGATGCGAGCTGCCCGGGTCTCTTGCCATCTAGAGCTGAGGTGTGCGAGGCGGCGCAACTGTACAAGCAACGAAGTCCGTTGGTCGGAGGGCGTAGCGCCTAGAGGAGGAGGTCAGGAGCAGTAGTCTATTCAGTGGGTGGAGACTGTGGATGTCCTAGAAATAGGAAAAGGTAGGGGGCCTATTCGTGATTTTCTCTCTTTTGTCCTGACAATCCATTTTTCTCTTACCAACAAATATGGTGATATCCTAGAAATTGAATGAAAATTATAAGAATGGCAATGTAAAAGCTAACTAAACTGAAACAAAGATCCTAATTAAACTACTGAAGAAATAAAAAGTAGCATAAACAATTGATTAATAAAAAGTAGCCTGAAACAATTGTTTTTTCTCTAGATTGCTGATGCAACAGTAGTAGCCTGATAATTGATAAATAAATAAAAACTTTAGAAATAACTAGAAATCTTATAATATTACAGCATAAATAATATAATGAACATGATATCCCATGAATTCTTACATCTTTCAGCAGATAAGAAAATTTAAATTTAACATTTCAAGCAAAGTACCATTGGAATTTTAACATTACCTTCAACGTACCATTCATTGAAAAAGGTTTTCTGTTGTTTGTTCTAGAAGCATAGAAAGATTGGACATCTAATTCAAAACAGATAAAATTTTTATTTCTATTCTAAGAAGGCTAGATGATCATCAACACAAGTTGATCCCTTTGTTAACTTTCTTATTAATTTTAGTAGTTTAGATTGATTGGCATATTCTAATTAATTTGTTAAAAGAAAAAATAATAACTATACTCTAAATGCAAATGCTTACTGATTTTGAACATGTCAAAGCAATTCTAGAAGAATATGAGAAGGATGTTAAGAATAATAAATCTTTTATCTAAATAAATTATTTGTTTGGGACTAAAGGCTTGGTTGTTGTTGTTGTTGCTTTATTTAAATGGACTGTTAGGACTGGTACAGTGCTGTTTTTAAACTGATATAAGACATAGAAGATTGGTACAATGCTGTTTTTATTTTTTTAACATTTCATATATATTTAGAAGCATGCAGTTGAGATAAACTTAGAACCCTATTCTTTCATTAATTGAAAATAAGAATGCTATGTACGTATATATGACAACATCTCTTGATTCTATGTGTAATGTATAGATTATTCAACATTAGATATTTGAAAGACAATCAAAGAATACCTGAAAATTAAATATTTTTAGTTTTTAACAACTTCTTACACATATATAAGTTCCTTATTCTTATTTATTTACATTTTTTTACTATGATTTGTAACAGTAAGCTTGTTTATTTTAGAATCACCAAGTGCTTTGCATAAGATCAACTTGTGTTGGTCATTGCACTTTCATCCTTTATGTTTTGCCTATTTACATATGCATTCTTATAATTATTTTTAAAAAAAAATGCACCTGATTTTGTAATAATGATTAGTGCACATGATTTTGTATAAATCTACATCTCATGAACATCATCTATCCAGAGACCTAGACTTAGTTACAAAAGAATAAAAATACCTGATCCTTTACAAATACTACAACAATCGGAATACCTACCTGATCCTTTAAAGAAAAAAGAAAAGAAAAACAACAACAACAACAACAACATTACACATATGAGCCATACCATGAATTATCAAGTCCTATCTGTCAATAGATGCAAATCCGAATTTAGGTTCCAAAATGATAACACAATTCCACAACCAATTACGTAAACAAAACAAAAAAAATTAAGTAAAATGTTTAACATTTCAGAGAGAATAGCCATAGTGCCTCCGGGGGTTAGCCTAATAATCCAATTCACAATCTCTTATTCCTTAAGCTGGAGGGATCAAGAGAGAGCGAGACGCAAGATGGGGCCACGAGTGTATTATACAGTCTAGATTTCCTATGATAGTATGTATAGAAACAAAGAAAGAGAAATAAGGAAATAAAAAAAAAAATCAATTTGCATTATGATTGTACAAAAATGAAGAAGGAAAAAAAAAAATAGAAGGTAGAGTCTGCTCAATTAAAGAGAGAAAAATAAGGAAACGAGAAATATAGAGCTAAATTTCGGAGTCCACTCAATTTTAGTTGTAATATATCGTATGGTAGTACGTGAGGCGAGTATGTTTTTTAACATAAAATAATACATTTAATCAAAATAAGATAGATTATGTGATTGAACGACTGAGATTAAATTTGAAATTTTATCTCTCAATTATAGCCATTGGCAGATCGGATATCCAACGTGCTTAATAATGAAATGGAGATATTAAGAGGTGTGTCAATTGGCTTGCTACCAACGCGGCTAAAACTTCTATAAAATGTTCTTGTCTTACGAAAAAACTAATTGATCACATATTTTTACAAATTGCTCTTATATATTGATACTACAAACATAACCAATTTCAACCACAATCTTATTTGGACTTATTCTATAAAAGTCAATTGGACTCTTGTTCTATCTAGCTAATATATAGTGCATACCACATGTCCACATACGCAAAAAAAGAAAAGAAAATGAAGTACTTAGATTTTGAAGTTAATTACTATAGGAAATACTCTTTTAAGTACGAAGTCATTATTTTATTTATAGAAAATTTGTTAAATTTGACACTGTGATATTTTTTTTGGTTAAAAAGGCCGAAAGTCTAGTTCCATTTTACTCAAACATAATATGGATTTGATATTGTGATATGACTTAATTGGTATTTTGTGATTTTTTTTATAACCATGATCTACAAATTATAAACAATTATTTGAAATTAAAATCATATTCATTTTGACATTATAATTAATTGCCGGCCCGATCGATTTCAGCAATTCGTTATAACAAACTCGAATGAACTGCCCTAGAGAATCAATTGTGCATATATATCATCTATTTATGCTCGGTGGCAGTAGAGGTATGGTTTTACACTCATCAGCTACTAGGTTTCAAAATTTTCAAGCCGGCTGGAACGATTAGTGAGGTCTGGCAGGCCTCATGGTCGCTAGCAAAAACAAGCTCCACCGTATCAAAACAGGAATGGGCAATACGTTTCATATGTGTGGCGTGGCAGATCTGGAAGTTTCGAAATTCTGTCATTGTCAGAGAGGAAAGGAAGCCTACCAAGCTAATTGCTGAGTTTGCGGTGCAAGAAATGTCATTATGGCTTAAATATTGTTAATTAGGTGGTTAAATAGTTTTGTTGTTTTTTTTTGTTTTTATTATTTCCTGATTTTCAGTTTTTCTTTGCTGAGGTGTACCATACTGGTACAGAACGATGTATCTCCTTTATTTTTAATCAAAACTGGCAGCTTCTGTCAGCTTATTATCTCAAAAAAAACTCGAATAAACTGCTTCATTAAACAAAATGCGATTAATTAAACAATTAAGATTTTTATAACCAGAGTCCAAAACATTTGAAGATACAGCTAACAACACATGCACAAGGGACCGTGAGAAAAAGCATCATTGTGTTGTGTATGTTAATTTGAGCATTTGACTATTCATGATCGAGTCTCGGCAACTCCATGCAAGTTGATCCCCTCGAAAACCAGTATTAATATCATATCAATTTATGAACACCGTCCTTGTTTGACTTAATTTATTTGTAGAAAAAGGGCATTGGGAAATTAAATAAATAAAAATCAATGGCAACTTATGAAGACCTAGTTAACCCTATGATTTTTTCATTTTCGTTTTATTAATTGGTGATACTAGAGGTGGAAAAAATGATGGTAGCTTGTGGATTGATTGTGACTCACTCGTTAACAAATTTATTGTTAGTGGACCGAGTTATTAATAAGTCAGTTCGTCACTATCTCAGTTCAAAATTAACGAATTTGAGTTGGAACTCAGCTCGCTCGAGAGCTGACGAGTCAGTTCGGTCCAAATATTAGTTGTGAATTTATATGAATTTGTGTAAATTTTGTATTGATGAATTTATTTTGTGAACTATATTGGTATGAATTTAAAGTTTTGATATTTTAGTATGTATAAAGTTGTAAACTTAATTGTTGATAGTTGTCTTCATAATATATTGTTTAATATATTTGGGCTTTTGGTCTACAAATTTTTATGAGCTGATTCAGCTCGTTCGTCAAAATGAACGAACTACAAACCACTTTTTCAGCTTAGACTCTAATATTGACTCGCTTGTTATCAAAACTAACAAACTATAAGCTTGATCTAGCTTGTTGCCAGTTCTAGTACCGTGATACCAATGACTTGTCATCGGCTGATTCCTAGATTGAAAGCGTTCAATATAGTTACAGCCAGTATTAAATTTTTCTTTCTTTGTGGATCTTGAAGCGAACCTTATTATGAAATTAATAGTAAATAACAGTGTTGTAAAAAACGTCCGTTTAGACCTATTAATTGTTGACAATGATCAAATTATTATAGATTTCTTTTATTAATCGAATATTTATTTCTGAATGTGACCAATTATTTTCAATTATTCTTGATTAATCACTTAATGGTACCTTTTCCATTCAACGATCACATACCATTATTTACAACACTAGTAAATACTGAGTTTCGGCAAGTGGGACAAAAAGCTGTAACAAATTGTTAGCTTATACCAGAATTCAAATCATATGTTTTTCTAACGTTCCCACACAAGAATTCAGGTGGGACCAAGTATTGAATGTACCTCCAAAGGTAAATTTACGCAGACATCTATCTTACATAGTATGCCGAGTTTATTCCTAAAAATATGCAAATTTACCTTAGTATATATATTTACTACTGAAACACATTTATCTTAGTAAAAAATTTCACTTCCTGCAACTAATACCTCACACTATAATACCATTTCCCCCAGAAAGAAAATAAATAAGGACCAGTTACTACTTACCAGAAAAGAAAACTGCGTTGGCGTTGCCTAGAGCTCCATTATTGCTTTATTTTGTTATATTTACTTGTATTTCAAAGCCCGTAGGCCGGAAAGCCTCTATATTTGGGCCGGTCGGATGAGATCCATGATCAAAACATTATTTGGGCCCATTGGGAACCGCGTTCCAAATTAAAGAACAAGAAGTAAACGAGCCACACACTTTCAGTCTTTCTATAGCTGTATATAATAAATACTTAATTGCTTAATTTCCCTTTGACTTTTGATTTTGTTTCGCGAGACACGCTAGAATCCCGATAAAACCGTGCAGAAAACCGAGAAAGAATTTCTGCTATGACTTATTTGCTATTCTACGATAATAGTGCCATAGAAGAAGATCTAAATAAATGCATGCATGTTACATGTACAATTAAAGCTGCATACGCGCAGATTGGCAATGGAGTTGAGCAATATTGTTTTACTTGTCCTCTCAAGGAAAAAAGAATGGCTTGATCATTACATGCTTCTATTGTTTTGCAATATCTATGAATTACAGTACCATTAATTAAACCTTAATTAAATTAATTCAATTCTATGAAAACTACAATACATGACTGTTATGAATCCTCCGAAGTACACCATCAACTGCGACATCAAATGCATCACGGAGATCGTCAGATTTGGTACTAGGATCTTTGTACACAAGTGTCGGTATCAATGCGAGGACATTCTCCCGCATCTCAAGTATCTGCTCATCACTGTACCCAAGGAGCACGTCCTCGATCCTCAACGTCCCTTGTCTAATGGCCTTCTCCGGTATGTAAACCGAGAACTTGTTGAAGTTGCTCGGCAAGTACCAACGGTACTGTGTATAAGCCGATCCAGGTTGTAAGAACACCGGTATGCAGCCTCCAATCATGGAGTCGAATGCCGACTTCCTCGTGGGACTGTCTCCAGGAGGCTGCAGACAAAAGATAGAACTAGTGAACACTCCCATTATGTTGCTTGGTGAATGGCAGTCCTTGGCCCCACTGCCACACTCTTGGAGGTTACACAATGTTGCATTGGCACACTGATCAATTATCAAATCTCGCGTTGTGGGAATTGCATTGGGACGCCTCGCTCCGGCAAATGAGAAGAGCCATGGTCTTTTTGTTGACCTGAGCTTCTCTTGCCATGCGACAACTTGGCTCTTTTCCCAAGGGTGGAAGTAGGACGGGTATGGGATTCCAAACTCATTTTCTTGCCAAGTAGTGGTCTCGATCAAAAGCAACGTCATGTTTTTTGTCTCAGGTAAAGTCATTAACTTGCCACCCCAATGTTTGCTTTCATTGCTGGTGCGCTGGAAATCCCACGCTATTCGCCCGATGACCATAAAGTGGTCATTGCCACCCTTGGCTGCCCACTCAGGCTGAGCCCTCAGCCAGCGCAGAAATTCATTAGTGAGATAATCACGTTGTAATAATGCAGTGTCTCCGAATAAGTACCGCATTACGTCAAGTCCGGCATAATATGGAATGTAGACTGCTGTTGATTTGGAGTAGTCGGCGGTTAAGCAGTCATACTGCTTCATGCGGTTATGGAAAATAATTTCGAGCATAAATTGATTAGTGACATGCCAGCCGGTTTCAGGCAGTGTGGAGCTGGTGTCAACAAGCTTAGGACCCAGACCGGAATTGGTGACATATTTGCACATGTCAGACCAGCGGGAGAGATTTCCACAATCTTGTAAAATTTCAGAGTTGAAGCGGTCAGGCAGGTCGTAGACATAGACATAGCGGCCGGTGCAGGGGTCAATGACAGATGCATGCGCAGGCGCAGCAGCTGGTACTTCTTGATCTTCTTGGTGTTGGTGTTGGTGTTGGTGTGGAGAAGTGTTGTAGAATTTGATTGAGATGTATTTGCGAAGAAAGCTTTGGTGAGAGAGTTCATATGCGAAGAGAAGGAAGAAAGAGAAGACAGCAAAGAGAAATAGCGGAGAAAAGGCAGAGCTTTTAGCAAACATCTTGTAACTAGAGTTCACCATGATTTGCTCAATATACCCAATAGCTTTTAACCTAGGTTTGCGCTTATATACCTTGAAGGTACTCGTACTGAATCTCTCTCTCTCTCTGCCATTATTTTATAGTGCAAGGTTGATGCAACCGATTACTGACTTGTTCATCATTGCTTGCACTGACTCTAATTAAATTAAATTAAATTAATGGCGTTGCCTATTCTTTCATGCATTCCAAGTAAATTTGTATGAGCATGTCAACTTAATTTACACCTACCTATGTATTAATTCGATTAATTAAATTGAGAGATTCATTAAAGAATGATTGATATCTATTATTCAAAATATCTGAATTGAAGACTATATATATAGAGGCTTATTTTCAGTTATTGTTTCCTAAATTACAGAATATACATAGTATCACAATATCTGCTGATAGATTCGATAGCTGTTAATTGATAATACGATCTTATTAGAAGCTTCAAACGGTATATTTGCTTTGGTGCTCTGCAAAGTATCTCCAGCAAATTGCTTTGTAGGTTGATGAGAAAATTGGTGAAAATCTGGACAGCATTTTTTTCTCTTAGAGTTCTTGATTCAGGAGTACCCTCAACCCAGAGTTGAGATGTGATTAATTAAGATTCGTACGTATATGAACTATGAAGGTCCTTCAACAATGAGGAATTTATGTACCCTTCTATTTACATTAAAAAATAAAGAAATAATTCATACAGATTATATTTGTCAATTCTCAAATAGTTACATATCAGTTTTCATTATATATATAGAGAGAGGTTGGCTAAAATCAAAGTGGTAGTTCATGAGCTTTGGTGCTACCAATTTGTTTTTCAATTTTCAAAGTTCAAAATGTCGATCTGAACTGTTCAAGTTGTTCTCCATATTAAATTGTGCTTGGAGACCAAATTTTACATTTTTATGAATTTTTTTACTATTTGTTAAGCCACTTTGAAAATCGCTGATCTAACGGTGGCTTAACAAAACAACAAAATTAGAAGCCACCGTTGGATCAGCTATTTTCAAAGTGGTTTAATGAATAGTTAAAAAATTCAGAAAAATGTAAAATTTGGTCTCCAAGCACAATTTAATATGGAGAACAACTTGAATGGTTCGGATCGACGTTGTGAACTTTAAAAATTGAAAAACGAATTGGTAGCACCAAAGCCCAGGAACTATCACTTTGATCTTAGCCAACCTCTATATATATATATATATATAGAGAGAGAGAGAGAGAGAGTAAGGCTTGGGTGCTATGGATAGCATAGAGTCCTCCCGTGCTACGGTTCAATATTCAAGTTTTCAAAATCCAAATGGTCGATCCGAACTGTTCATCTTGTTCTCCATATTAATATGTGTTTCGAGACCAAATTTTACATTTTTTGGAATTTTTTTACTATTTTTTTAGATAGGTAGAAAATCAAATATCTTAATGGTGTAGAATTTTTTAGATAAAGTGATTTTCTACCTAGTTAAAAAAATAATAAAAAAATTTCAAAAAATGTAAAATTTGGTCTCCAAACACATATTAATATGGAGAACAAGATGAATGGTTCGGATCGACCGTTTGAATTTTGAAAACTTGAATATTGAATCGTAGCACAGAAAGCCTCTATGATATCCATAGCATCCAAGCCTTACTATATATATATATATATATATATATATATATATATATATATATATATATATATATAGATAGATAGATAGATAGATAGATAGATAGATAGAGAGAGAGAGAGAGAGAGAGAGAGGCTACCATACTTTGCAAATTAAAATGGGTGTTTTAATTTGTGCTCATATCTCTAATTTCAAAGTTCGAAACGTCGATTCCAACCATTCAAGTTGATATCCATATTAAATTGTGCTTAGAGATCAAATTTTATATTTTTTGAAAAATTTTTACTATTTTTTCAGAATTTTTCAAAACCAATGTTGTTCAGAAAATTTGGGACCATCAAAAACAGTGATTTTGAAAACAAGTTTTTACTCCATAGCGCTATATCTCCATTTTTAAAATCCAAGCAATCGATCCGAACCACTCAACACGATCTCCATATTGAAATATGCTTGGAGACCAAATTTTACATTTTTTAGAATTTTTTTACTATTTATTAAGCCACTTTGAAAATCGCCGATCCGATAGTCCATAAATTTTTACTGTTCACAGTAAAACAGCGATTTTCAAAGTGGCTTAATAAATAATAATAAAAATGCAAAAAAAATGTAAAATATAGTCTCCAAGCACATTTCAATATAGAGAATATGTTGGAAGGTTCGAATCGTTTGTTTGAATTTTCAAAATTGAAATATGGCGTGAAGTACAAACATGTTTTACTCCATGACTCACCCAAGTCAACCTCTATACATATATACTAGCATCATACCCGTGCGTTGCAATGGAAACATATTATAAAATGAAGAAGATCGAGTGTTTGATTTACAATTTAAAATTCCAACTTTGATGCAAGCAAAGAGATTTGATAAAAAAAATAAAACAAATAGCTTGTAGAAATTACATCCCATAAGCAAAAGCCAAATGGACAAAAAAATATTTAGTAAAAGTGAATTTGTATTAATAAATTAGTTGCTCCATTTGTGGCACTAATTATAGCTAATGTTACTAAAATTCCTCCTCAATAAATGCTCTCTATATAATTAACAACTAAAATTAAAAACGAACATGAACATACTAATAAAAAATAATAATTTATCTTATCAAAATTGAAGAAGTAAAATTGTAAAAAGATTCACTATAGCTTAAATCGAGCAATGTATTAAATTTGGAGATATCAAATGTTAATAAAATATTTTTAAAAGATGTTAGCATTTGATATTCTTAAAAATAAATTGATCATCCATCATGATTCTTAAATAAGAAAATAATAAATGCGAGATAGCTGTAGAGGAGAAATAAGGAAATGAATAAATTAATTTTTTTCTCCAATTTTGTTATCTATTCAATTTTAATTGTAACATATCGTGTGGCATATGTGTAGTGAGTATATTTATAACTAAATTTAGACTTCTACATATAAAAATGATGCATTTAATCAAAATAAGATAAATTATTTGATTGAAGAGTTGATATTAAATCTGAAATTTCATCTTTTCATCATAGCTGTTGACAGACCAGGACATCTACGTGCATAATATAAGAATGGAGATATAACAAAACTAGGGTGTGATGTGCTCACCAAGAGGGGTTTGGTGAGAACACCTCCAAATGACTATTGGATTGATTTTGAACTACAAATTAAACTGTTCAAATCCAAGTTCTTCGTAAGTGATGCATATACATGCAAAAAAATTAATATTTCAAATTCATTTAGTACATGGTCAGGCGGTCAAAACAATGAATATTTTATAAGATATATTTTTTAATGTTTTATGTATTAATTTTTCAGCATTTTTTTAACCGCTTAATCATGTACTAAATGAATTTGAAACTTTAAAAATTTTGCATGTACATGCATCACTCACAAATTACTTGGATCTGAACTGTTTGGATTCGTAGTTTGAAGTCAATCTGATAGTCTTTTGAATGTGTACTCACCAACTTCTTTTGTTGAGCACATCACACCCTAGTTTTGTTCTTTCTCTCTATAGAGAGAGAGAGATAGAGAGAGAATGGTTAATTATTTAATGTGGAAACACAAAATATCGGAAGTAGGTCAAACAAATTATAGTGCCAATATTTTTTTTTTCTTTATGTTCAATAAACCTACAAGGGATTTTCACTTTTTTTTTAATGCTCAGAGCATCTAAAGTAACCAGTAAAAAAAACTAAATTTATCGATCCTTCATTAATGATGATAAATATTAAAATAAAAAATTTGTATTGATATTTTCATTTCTGACGAAGTTAGGAAATTATCATAAATTAATTTTAATACTTTATTAATGCTTAGAGCACTAAGCCTTTGGGAATTCAATATTATATGTCTCTATTATATATTAGTAATTTTAATGCTTTTGAAATGAATTAGATATATAATACTATAATAGTCCAGTAGGGGGTGATAATTATTTAAGTTATTATACATAAATTAATTTGGTTGAGGTGAACAATTTATTGTGCAAATTAATACAGAAATTAATTAATTTCATTGAACTAATAAAGGCATGCGGCATTAGAATTTCTTTCACGTTGTAGTTTTGACCCGGCCATTATGGATCTCATCATCATCTGTGTGTGTGTATACTTATCGTGAAGAAAATTATTTATTAGATTAATCGTTTAACCGAGATCCAATAAACGACTAGATCCACCCGGAGAATTAAATATTCACCCAGTTGATGATGCAATAAATATCGTGAAATATATATAGTTAATTAATATCAACAAATATATATAATCACTATTTTAATCAACGACAACGAATTGACGCGACGATCGACAATCTGTTTAATTTTATGGCACTTGATCTACTGGCTAGCTAGTCTAAGTTACACACTCGAATATTATATCAATATATTCGTCCAAATTATAACTCGCTTTCATTTATTAACACCATGAAAACTGTAAACACTACAAACCAAATATATATAAGAGTAGAACTAAGGTGTTCTTAAGTTCACCAATTTCTTTGGTGAATTCAAATTTATAATTCATTAAATTAGTTTTAAATGATGAATCTAAATCGTTAAAATCCGCTAATTATCTTATGAGTGATGCATTTACAGTTGAAAATTTTAAACATTTTAATTAATTTAACATAAAATTAAGCGGTCAAAAAACGTTCAAAAAATGAATGCATTAAAATTAATTTATTAAGTTTCTAATTTTGATTACTTGATTTTATCTAAAAATAAATTCGAGTGTATAAAATTTTCACATGTAAACGCATCACTTGTAAGATAGACAGATCTCAACGATTCATATTCATAATTTAAAATTAATTTGACGGATTTTAGAATGTGAATTTAAGAACACCCTAGTTCTACTCAATAAATAAAACTATATATGCATTGATCAATATTAAACTATCAAGTTCACTTTGAGTTGAATTTGGATGTCGGTAGCAATAAATTAATAGTCATAGCCCGAAAGACTAAATTAAATAAAGTGATAGAAAGTTCATACACTAATAAATATAATATTATTGTTAACTTTGACCCTTTATTATTTTAAAGAATTTGTTTCTCTCACCAATGCAACAAAATCTTTACGAAATCTACTGAAATTTTGACGAACTTTAGATGATCAGCTCCGATCAGTTTAATCTTAAACCATAAAAATATATTGCAGTGAAAGTTAAATTCGATGAAATAATATCCAATACAATATATTTATAAGAGAGGCACAAACTATAATTTTTTATTAAAAATAACATAAATGACATAAAATTTAGGAGCCTAATAATCGTACATCAAACAAAATTCCTGAGCTCGTCTCCAAGTAGTTTAACAGAAAAAACTTTCAATGTTATCTAACTTTCATTTCCAACACTAATATCCAAATATTTAAAGTTCTGTTTATAATATTTTACAATGCTACTTGCAAGTATTTAAACATCTATCTGCAATCATTAAAATTCTAAATCTGTATAGTTTTAACTTCTAGCTACTTTTGTTTTCAAGCAAAAAACAGAAATATTTCTTTCACCCACTTTTTTTTTCTCTGATCATTATCATATATTTTCTTGACGATCCGTGATAAATTTTGCGAATCTAAAAATATGAACATTTTTTACCCGATTTTCTCTTTCAAATGAGATCCATAAATAATAACTTTCGAGTTATATTTGTGTCACAATTTTTTTAGCACTTTAAATCTCTGTGACCTTTATTTTTTTATTTTGCTTCAAAATAATTTAAAATACTGTTTACAAGCATATAAACCTCATTAATAACACTTTAAATCTCTAGAATAAAACATATAATTAAACCTCATGTACAAAGAATTAAAACCTCAACAATAACACTGCATTTAAAAAACTCATGTACAAAGCATATAAACCTCATGTACAAAACCTTGAAAATTTTAATGATTGTAGACTGAGATTTCAAAACTTGAAAATTTTAAGTGCTAAAGTTATCATGAGTTTTACTTTTAAAAAAATAAATGACGTTAAAATTAATAAAAAATATTTCTTCATTAATCTTATTTGAAAGATAAAATCGAATAGAAAACGTTCGTATTTTTAAATTTGTAAAATTTATCACAGGATCGTCGGAAAAATAAATTATAATGATTAGAGAAAAAATAAAAAAAGAGTTGGTGAAAAAAATCTTTCTTTTTTTGACTTAACAACAAAAGTAGTTAAAAGTTAAAACTATCTATAAATGTTTTCAGACAAAAATTTATATGTGTGAACAATATAGCTTTAAATGTTTCGATATTAGCGCTGGAAATGAAAGTTAGACAATATTGGAAAGTTTTTTCTGTTAAACTACTTGAAGGACACGCTCAGGTATGAGGACTTAGTACCGTACCAGAATATTTCTCTAGAATTTATAACATTTTTAAACCATAGGGAGGTAGGTCCCGCCCAATGGGTGCAAATATATCGGATATTAATTATCGTATCCGAATTTTCACAATTTTGCCTATTTTGATATGGCTAATATTAATGTGAATATGATTTTTGTTTTGGAAGAAATTATACAAATATATATATTGGTAATTATTTGTACTTATTTTCTATAATTAGATATTTGTTTGTGTGAATATGGATATGGATATGGATATGGATATAGATATAAATACAAATAATTATCTTTATGTATTTTCTAACTTTTCGTATATCATTTCTTTTAAAATCATATATGTTTAGAGGGAAGAATATTTTTATGTTAGTATCTTTTTATTAAAATATAGTTATATTTGTGATTAATTTTAATTGATGAGATATACGTATTGCAGTGACATAACAAGTTTATAATAAAAAAAATATTTAATTCACCATAATGATCCAATATCCGAATTATATTTGTATTTTGTGTTATTTTCAATTTCTAATGAGAAAATAATTTATTGAATAATATATTAATATTGTTACAATATTTAAATTAGGAATTCAAACTACATCCGTATTTGTATTCATTTAATATTCAATTTGTATTTGGATCCGTTTACATCTGACCCCATATCTGAAAAAGAAAAATAGATACAAATATAATTTTATCATTTTTCGATCCTTATTCCATCTGCCGGAACCCTATATATCTTGCCCCATAATATCTGTATGTAGCCATACAAAACGAAATATAAGGCCATTTTTATTAATACCCTAAAAAAAGCTTTTTACAAAACTGTCTTCAACTTCAGTTTTTTTTTTTTTAACTTTTCCAACTGGCGGTCCACAATCATAGCAGACAGTCTGGAGCAAGGACGGTCCACTAGGGACCTGACTGCTTGGGGCCGGGCAGTCCTCTATTTTTTTTCGATCTTAATATTTTCATTTAAATAATTTTGTGAAGTTCTAGTATTTTTGTTTAGAGCGTATGTCAAAAATTGAGTTGAAAATGGCGAAGTACAGTAATTTAACAGCCATTCGTGAGTAAATAGTTGATTTGTCTAGGTTTGGAAGAACTAAAGGGAAAAAAAGGAAGATGTGAGACGAGGCCTGGATAAAGATAGCCGTTTCTCACAGGAAGCTCTGGAGACTGGGACCAAGCAACCATATTTTAATAATTTACTCTATGTTTGGTTGTGGCCTAAATGGTGGAATAAGAAGTTTAGGTCTCGTTATTCCACCAAACGTGTCTTAAATAAGCCGGCCTAATATGGCATAAGCCGATATTTAGGCCGGCCTAAATTAACCCACCTCACATGGTGGTTTAATTTTTATTCCACCTCGTGGCCTAACTTCAATTATTATAATAATATTTTATTTGTATATAATTAGTATATTACTGTTAATAATTATTATTAGTATATAATTAATATCTTATATTATTAATATATTAAATAATTATTATAATAATTATTATATAATTAATATCCTTTTATTAACAATTACTATTAATAAATAATTATATAATTATTATGTTATATTGTTAATATATTAATATTGTGTAATTAGTATCTTATTAAAGATATATAACTATATAATTAATATGTTATATTTTTAATATATTAAATAATTATTATAATAATATTATAATATATTAATATTATATAATTAGTATCTTATTATTAATATATAATTAAGACCCTATATTGTTAATATATTAAATTATAATTATAATAATATAATAATATATTAATATTATATAATTAATATTTTCTTATTCATAATTATTATTAATATCTATATTGTTAATATATTAAATAATTATTATAATAATATAATAATATATTAATATTATATAATTAATATTTTCTTATTCATAATTATTATTAATATGTAATTATATAATTAATATGTTATACTGTTAATATATTAAATAATTATTATAATAATATTACAATATATTTGTTACGTTACGAAATTTTAATAATTAAAGTCAAAGGATTTAAAAGCAAGAATCGAAAATTGTGCTAATAAAATGGAAGTTTAAACCTTAATTAAGGTTCCTCTAAATAAGTAAATTAAGTATGAATTGAAACTACGTTGAAATTTTGAGAATTTTGAGATTTTATAGGCTGAGTGCGGATTGGTTAACCCGCACTCATGAAATCATGTGTTGAACTGAATTTTCTGAAAATTGGCTAAGTATTGAGTGCGGATTGGTTAACCCGCACTGCGGGTAGGATTTATCCGCACTACGCTCGAATTTTTCTTGAATTTCTATTGAAGTTTTCTAAGTCCCGACTGCGGGTTAGGTAACCCGCACTGCGGATTATTTATGTGTTAGACTTTCTTCTGAAATTCTATCAAGAATTTACTAAGTTCTCACTGCGAGTTAACAACCCGCACTGCGGGTTGTTTCTGTGTTAAATTTCATGTTATGAAAACTGACTAAGTGCTGAGTGGGGGTTAGGTAACCCGCAGTGCGGATTGGTTAATCTGCACTCAGGGTGATTTTTGCCCTAAAACTCAAATCCAATTTCTCTCTCTCTCCCACTTCGTTCTTTTCACCATTTTCAAGTGAATTTCTGCCAAGAGAGAAGAAAAAGAAAGAGAGAGTTTCTGCTCTCTCTCAAACCCCGATTGTTGCGAGAAATTGAAGTCAGGACCGAGTAAGCGGCCGTGGATCTCTCCTAGCTCTCCTATTTGGTATTTCTTTCTCTTTCTAATTCTCTTGAAAAGCTCAGATTTCTCGATTTCTCTGGTTTTCGTTTTAAACTCGAGATTTGTGTTTGAATTGCTCGAGGACTAGTTCCTCTACACTCCTTGCTTATTTATTTGCCAATCTTTTCCCGATTTCCTTCCGATTTGTGAAATCTGATTTCTAGGGTTTCATGCCAAAACTAAAAGTTGGCATAATCGTGATTTGATTTGTTTAACCTGACCAATTAGACTTGTAATCAGTAGGGTTGCTTCCTGATCTTGAATTTTTAGAACGTTTAACGGTTAAATTGAGGTTTTGACCAAATTAGGGTTTCAACAAATCGGTAAATTGAATTGATCCGAGAACCAAAGTAGTGAAACGATGATTGATGGTTACCAAAGTGAAACGGTATATGGCTAGAGGGCCTAGATGCAATTGTGAACCGTTATATGAGATTTTTTAATAAGAAAGAAGGAACCGAAAAGAATCGATACCAAAACATAAGAATTGACTTAGGACTGTACAAACCCTAAGTAAACGTATAGACCACTAAACCCGAATTAAACCAAGTAAACGTATAATATAGGTGTAGGCTCGGTTGAGCAAGACTTACCGAGGCAGTTCGAGACGCCCGATCCGTAGCTAAGTGGTACGCTCGTCTTAAACAGGTGCGGGATTCTTGGACTTGTTTGATACTTTATTTTCAGGAATTAAACTGTTTATTCGTTTGTCATGTTGAATGCTTAATTTTTTCATATCTTGGAATTCATGCTGCATATTGATTCTTGGATAAATGAGAATGATTGAATTATTTAGTTAAGGTTGATTGGCATGTTGGTATGGTTATTATTTGATTAGTTCTATTAATTGTTCTTGATGTGAATGAATCTGCCAGGCCGACCTGTTTAGGTGGCTGGATAAGGTAACGGTGACCTATCCGTTGACCTGTGTTTATGAATTTGCCATGCCGACCTGTTTAGGTGGCTGGATAAGGTGACGCTGCTGACTTTTGCATTGACCTGTTCGAATTTGCCAGACCGACCTGTTTAGGTGGCTGGATAAGGTGACGCTGCTGACATATGCGTTGACTTGTTATGAATTTGCCAGACCGACCTGTTTAGGTGGCTGGATAAGGTGATGGTGACCTATCCGTTGACCTGTTTAATGAATTGTGCAAGGCTGATAGTTGATTGTGATTCGATTTGAATGAAATTGCAAAGTTGACTTGTATAGGTAACTTTGATTCCGTTTAGTTGCATTTTTGTCGAGTTGACCTGTATAGGTGACTTGTAACCGGACCTTAGGAAATGGTTAAGCCAAACAGCTACAGATGGGTGTCAGATAAAGGGTCCAGCTTGGTTGGCCATCTGTAGGTGTCTGTAACCCTACAGATGTGGGTTTGATAACGGTCCAGCTCGAAAGAACATCTGTAGTTGCTACAATCCCTAATGAATTGAGTTATGAATCGAGTTAAGCTAAATAATTATGTTGTGTTTTGAAACTCATCTTGTAAATTCCGTAAACTGTGTTGCATGTTGATTTAACTGTTGTCGTGCATTGGCATTCTGTTATTTATGATTATATATATCTGTTTGCATTGTTATTGTTTGGGTTTCATTGTTGAATATAGAATTTGATTGTAAGTTCAATAATCTAAACTGTGGCAAATTCGCACTGAGAATTTATTCTCACCCCCACCCTCCCGGTTATTTTACAGGTACTGGTGCGACTGATTTCGGAGAGGCACGCGAGTAGTAGGCCATAGTAGCTTATCACCTCATGACCCTAGATATATTTTGGTGTATAGTTTTAGGGTAGGCCTCATGGTTAGTATCCGAATGAGATACTTCTGTTGTATTATATTCTGACCAGACTATGTGCTCTGATTTGTGTATATCTAAACTTGGTTTATATTATTTAGTTTCGAATTGTTAAGTATAAATTGAATAGCCTTGTAAGTATACATGGCGTTGTATGCTTACGGCGGGAGACTGTCGCATCCCGTGGCCGCGGGGTGTGACAATATTATAGTTGTTATTAATATATTAATATCATATAATTAGTATCTTATTATTAATAATTAACAATTATTAACAATTATTAATTATTAACAATTATTAACAATTAATAATTATTAACAATTATTAATTATTAACAATTATTAACAATTAATAATTATTAACAATTATTAACAATTAATAATTATTAACAATTATTAACAATTAATAATTATTAACAATTATTAACAATTAATAATTATTAACAATTATTAACAATTAATAATTATTAACAATTATTAACAATTAATAATTATTAACAATTATTAACAATTAATAATTATTAACAATTATTAACAATTAATAATTATTAACAATTATTAACAATTATTAACAATTAATAATTATTAACAATTATTAACAATTAATAATTATTAACAATTATTAACAATTAATAATTATTAACAATTATTAACAATTAATAATTATTAACAATTATTAATAATTAATAATTATTACTAATATATATAATTATATAATTAATATTTTATATTGTTAATATATTAAATTATTATTTTAATAAGATAATATAATTAGTAATTATTATTAATTTATAATTATACAATTAATTTATTATTAATATATAATTAATATTTATATTGTTAATATATTAAATAAATTTTATAGTAATATATAATATATTACAATTATTATTAATATATTAATATTATATAATTAGTATCTTATTATAAATAATTAACCAATTTAGGCTTTTAAAACTTTAGTCCTCCATCAACTCTAACCAAACAAGAAATAATTTAAGTTATGGTTTAACTTTAGGCCTCAACCAAACATAAATAATTTTGACCGGCCTAAGTTGGAATAACCAACTTAGGCCTCGTTAGCTTTAGGCCACAACCAAACATGGGGTTAGCGTATAATTAACCTTCGTTATTTATGGTTGCTGCAGTTAAGAATGGAGGAGAAGGACAACGAGAGAGGAGGATATATTTGTCAATCTCAATTTTAAAATAACTAAATAATAGATTGAATAAATCAAAGAAGATAGAAGAAAGGATTACAAGTTTTTATGGATATATTGAATATTATAGTTATTTTATGGGGAATTGGCTATTTTGAAATTTTGTATGGGTACATCAGAAATTTTCCCTAAATATAATCGGAGGATTACAACAGAATGATGGTAACGGAAGTACCTGCACCAAGGTTTATGGCAATTTGAGATAATTAGGTTAGTAATTAATACCAGAGGAGCAGATTTCATCTAGTACGGTAGAATTAGTTATGATTCTGACAAGTTAAATCTTGTAGCTTGGTCACTTTGTTTGATGGAACCGGTGCTATGTCAATTCATATAAATTAAGATTTGCATTCAGGGTTGAAACTAATTAAGATTTGTATATATTAAGACAAGAAGGAAGAGCACATACATACATGCAATGTATTTTTTTTTCTTTTTTTGGTTAGCGGCAAATGTATGCAATGTACGTAATTAAGTTTGCCGCTAACAAATATACGCAATGTAATTAAGCTAATAACATTGATGACAATCATGCATGATTTGTATGGAGCTTTAATTGCTCTAAACTTTGGTAGCCGCCACCAATCAGTCTCAAAGAAAAAGATTTAAAAAAAAAAAAAAAAAACAGTAATGACAATCAGAGATTGTTTTTGGAATCTGAATTCCAATACTCTCCGTTTAATTTGTTCATATAATTTATACAGACCTGATGACAATGTCAAACAAAACAATGTAGATTTTAGAAATATGAATCAGCTCTATATGCATGTTTCCTTCATTTCATGCGTGAACTTGCACTTATTAAATTATAGTTAAAATAAAATAAAAGCCAAGTACGTAAGCAGGCAGGGAGGTCCAAGTCAATGGCAACTCAAATTGAATCCTAAATTCCTAATTATAATTAATAAAAGATATATGGATCGCAATTAATCCATATAGTAAGCTGATTAATAGGCCCTTTAAATTTGGGTCCAAGAGTAAACGAAACACAAAGTGGGCTTCGGGCGGGCCCCAGAGAGAAGTGAGAATCCTGCTTTAATTAATTAGTGTTCCATCAGCTAAGGGCATTTTAGACCCAAAAAAAATATAGTGTTCCATCATTCAATTAGCTATTAGCATATACTTTAATTAATTAGTAATTTGTTAAGGAACTTCAAAATAAGAGAAGCATCCATTGCTATTTAAATCATAAAATATAGAATACAAAGAAAACAAGTGCAAATTAGATGAGCCATAAAATTAAGATGTTCCATATACCCTACATGTATGTTTAAATATACTTCTTAATTTAAACAAATATGAAAGAATGGAAACATAAAAAAGAAGCATTCATGTTTAAATAATCAGCTAAATAACTCGCTAGCTGGTAGCGATTAACTGCAGTGTTCTCTGAATCACCCGATCAACAGCAACATCAAAAGCATCTCTTACACCTTGTACCTTGTATCTCGGATTGTTATACACTAGTGTGGGTATCATCTTTATTAGCTCTTCTCTCATCTCTTTAATTTGCTCGACAGTGTACTGGAGCAGCACGTCTTGTATTTTGACCGCTCCTTTGAGTACTTCGTCTTCCGGGATGTACACTGAATATTTCTCATAGTCCCTCGGTAGATGCCATCTATACTGCTCGTATGCCGAACCAGGAAGGAAGAACACCGGTATGCACCCGGCCAGCATTGAATCGAACAGTGATCTGCGTGTAAGCGTGTCACCTTTTGGTTGCACACAAAACATTGAGCTCATGAACAAGCCCATTATGTTACTAGGGGAGTGGCACTTCACTATCTTATGCTCAGAGTGAGACCCACAATCTAGCAACTTACACCCCGGCGACTCAATACACTGCTCAATGACTAGGTTCCGGATCCCTGATGCAGAATGGTTCTTTCGCCTGGCACCAGCAAAAGAGAAAAGGTACGGCCTTGTGGCATGTTGTACCTTGTCTTGCCAAGCGATTATATCAGCCTCCTTAGAAGGATGAAAGTAAGTTGGGTACGGTATAGCAAACTCACTGGAGTGCCATTTGTTAGACTCAACATCAAGCACAGTCATGTTTCTAGTCTCCGGTAAGAGCATGAACTTGGTACCCCAATCCGAAGCTTCGTCCGTTGCACGCCAGCTGTCCCATGTGGTGCGACCTGACACGACAAAATGGTCCCATCCGTCTCTTGCCTCCCACTCGGGCGTAGTTCTCACCCAATGTAGCACTTCCTTCATCATAGAATCACGCACGGCCACTGGCCGTCTGCCCCAGAGGTTCCGCCCTATGTCGATACCCGCATAGTACGGCACGTATATTGCTGTGGCTTCCGACGAGTTTTCAGTGAGGCAATCATACTGTTTCATGCGGTTGTGAAATATGACATCTACTATGAATTGATGGGTGTTGTACCTGTTTTAATTTCCAATTAATTAATTAATAGCAAAAATCGGAGAGAGAGAGCCATGGGGACAAATTGAAGTGGAGACACCTTAATGTTAATTAAAGAGAAAATTAATACTTTTGTTAGTTTAGACATCCAATTGAATTCAAATTAATGTGAAGTCTTTTTTTTTTGGTTAACTAAATATGTTATAAGAATGAGAAAGTTGATCGATTCCATGACTTGACAAACCGACTAAAGGAAGCAATTTTATGATATAATATATTGAAAACTAGCTGTTCATACTTGAAGTAAATTGTTTATAAATTAGAAATGATCATACTTATAGATAATGTAGAAAGAAGTAGAGTACCATGCAGTGGTAGGAATCAAGGTGCCGTCAGTATCATTAAGTAGCTGCCCAATGCCGGAATTAGAGACATACCGGCACATGTCCTTCCATGACGAAAGATTATTGCATTGACGGAGCAGACCCGTGTTGAATTTATCTGGTATTTTGTGCATATAGATGTAGCGACCGGAGCATGACGGCTTGGTGGTGGTGAAACTCGGTGGTGCGACGGTAACGCCAGAGGGCAGCAAAGGCTCGGTGGTAGTGAAACTCGGTGGTGCAGTGGTAACACCAGACGGCAGCAAAGGCTCGGTGGTAGTGAAACTTGGTGGTGCAGCGGTAGCGCCAGAGGGCAGCAAAGTGGTGAGGAGGTGATTAGAGGATCGGAATTCATTGAAGAGGAGGAAGCCTATGAGAAGAGAGAGGGGAAGAACAAAGGAGAAGAAATTCTTCATTATACGCTCCTTGCTCTTGCCCTTGCTCTTGCTCTTGCTCATCTCCACTTAGTCAAAATAAAACTTTGTTGTGTTCTGAATTCTGAGCAAGAAAATGAGTCCGGGCTTGGAATTACTTCAAACTCGATCGAAGCCCATCTAATAATATTTTTATCATGTTGACCTTGATATCATGCGACTGATTACTTTGAATATATGAGGGTATCCCAATTAAATTTGCATTAACTAATTAAATTGCTAAGTTTACTTCTCTGTCAGTTGCAAATGCTGCAACTTGTGTACCGGGTATGTACTGTTGGCAGTTTACTTTGAATATATTTAATTTAGTGGAGGACACTGATGAAAATAAAAGAAAAAAATATATATATATATATGAATAAAACATAGTACAAAATGTTTACATGTGTTCATATGTTCTGACTACTGACTTGTTCATTAATTACCTTCAACATCACAAATTCACAGCACATTTTGTTGTACTATAATGATCACAGAAGATTACTGCTGTAATTTATTAGGCATCGTGACCCGGGCTTACCTTGAACTTGAGGTGAACGTCCGTAATCAAATACTTTGTTCAAAAAATAAAAAATAGTTATAGTGTACGTGGCATATTTTTTTTTTTTAATTTTAGCATGTTGTTTAATTGTTGTAATTGTTACGGGTGTTAGATAACAGGTGTAAAATTTGAGGATATAATTAGAAATTTTATTGTACAGAGAATATAATTAAAATTTGCGGATATAATTAGAAATTTTATTGTACAGAGAATATAATTAATTAGAAATTTAGAAGATGCTTAATTGTTGATGCATATGGAAGAAAAATCAAGATTAATTAATATGACAATGATTTTCACTTTTAATTTTTATTTCTCCCGCTATTGTGGCAATATTCAGAGGTGGATATGTTCATTGATAGAGGTATTGAGTCACTATTGAAAATTTAGTGCAATTTTTATTTCTTTAGGTTTTCTATACTATATATGGTCCTCTTCTAAAATATTAAATATTTAAATATAATACTTAAAACTCAATTTTGTGGTTGTGGAGACTTAAGGAGTTAAAATTTCATTCACCATATATTGTGCATTTTAAGTTTCAGTCTCCCTACTAAAATTTTCTAGTTTCACTCCCAATGATATTAATAATATTTTAGTCTACATATATACTACTAACTTCAAAATCTATCGAATTGACTTCAAATGACGAATCAAAACCGTTTAAACTGATCTACTTCATTAGTGATATATTTACATGCAAAATTATAATTTTTTGAACTTATTAATTAGTATTCAGTCAGGCAGTCAAATGTGGGATTCTTTTAATTAATTTTAATACATTCATATTCAATTTTGCCTGTAAACAGTACACACATAGCTCATAAAGTAGATCAATTTAAATGGTTCGGATTAATTTTTACTAATTTTTATGATTTATGAAAGATGGCAAAAATAGCCTAAAAATAAAATAAAATTGTCATATTTTAGGTCATTTTTTGTCATCTTTCTTAAATTATAAAAAATAATAAAAAATTCTAAAAATAGTAAAAATTGGTATTATACAAGTTCAATATATAAACAACTAACTGAGTTACTTAGTTCAAAGTTTCGAATTTAATTTTTTAAAATTTGAATCGGTAGCTCTTCGACCAAAGTACTACCGAGAGCATATTAGTCAATATCTTTCTCTCTCTCTACACACACATGTGTGTGTATTTATATGTACAGATCTATGTACATGTATGTGTATATGACTATATGTACATATATAAAAATTGATTGATAGATCCAACAACCGTGACATCGGTAGCAATCAGTGTGTTGTGGATGTAGATGTAGTGGCCGGTGCACGACTGCACGGTAGTAGTGAAACTCGGTGGCGCAATGGTAGTGGCAGGGGACAGCTAAGTGGCGAGGAAAATGAGGTGATGAGAGGAAAAGTGAGTACGGACTTGGGAATTACTTGAATTCGAATTCATCTGTCTAATAATATTTTTTATCATGTTGACCTTGATATGATGCGATTACTTTGAATATATGAGGGTGAGCCGGTGAGGGAATCCCAATGAAATTTGCATTAACTAAATTGCTAGGTTTACTTCTCTTTCAGTTGCAAGTTGGATGCGGCAGCTTATGTAAGGACACTGATGAAAATAAAATAAAATAAAATAAAAAACATAGGAAAATGTTTACACTTGGTCCATGGGTTTTGACTACTGACTTTTTCACTAATTTAATTCATTCAACATAAGAGAATCAATCTTTGATTTAGTAAAGATAATACTTTTTGTATAGGAAGTTACAAGTTTAAAATTCAAAAGAAATAATCTTTGATAAATATTAAATAGTTGAGTGATTCGACTTCGAACTTTCAACATTTGAGATTTACAGCACAGTTGTAATCAATGGTTTAATTATACAGAGAATATGAGATGGTGGTAACAAGATGCTTAACAGGAGATGCATATGAAAGTAATATGGCAAGAATTATACATAAACGCCATCTACTTGTAATCAAACGTAACTTCAATACGAGATTCATTTTCACGGTTAATTTTCTGTTTCTTTCTCAATAATCAAGATTTATAGTTACCTTAAGTTTGGTGTCAATATAAATTATGTATTTATAATACAATTTATTATCCAATTAATTTATCAGGTTAATCGCCTAAAGGTTTGCTAGTGTAAATAACTTTCTAAAAGGACTCATTCTTTATACAAAAAAAAAAAAAAAAAATTAATATAAGAACTCGAAGCATTTAAAGGAATCAATCAATTATATTTTTTTTCTGGGTTCAAATATGGGCCTAATTGAAGCCCAAAATATACTACACATTTGATGACAGATATAATTTCTTATAGGTGATTGAGTTGGGCAACACAAGGCCATCTTCCTAAAAATTTTGGCACTATTTATGACAAGGAGAAAGAATCCCAATTGGACTTACTGCAAGTCATAGATCTATTGCAAGTTTGCAACACCTTGACTCCATTTCTTTTGCTTGAGTAGTCATCACATGTTGCCAACACGCCATTGGAACAGAAAATATTGTTACCAAAATTACCAACTAATGTCTTAGCTTAACCCTCTCAAGAACCCCATCAATGGCCACATCAAAAGCATCCCTCACACTCCCTATCTTGTGACTCGGATCCTTGTATATCAAAGCGGGTATCAGGCTTATAACCTTCTCTCTCATCTCTCCAATCTGCTCCTCACTGTATTTCAACAGCACCTCTTCTATGTTAACCCTGCCATCTCTCACATTCTCCTCTGGTATATAAACCGAATACTCTGTATAGTTGGTCGGCAAATACCATTTGTACTGCGTGTAAGCCGAGTGCGGGTTAAAGAACACTGGAATGCATCCTGCCAACATTGCATCAAATACGGAGCGCCTCGTTGGAGAGTCGCCAGGCGGTTCCAAACAGAAGTTAGAGATCTGAAACAAACTCATTGTAGTAATAGGCGAGTTGCAATCGATATCTCGTGATGGTGATGCGCAATCAAGTAATTTGCACTGTGTTGAATTCAAACATTGGTCGGCAACCTGATCTCTGATAGAGCGAACTTGTTCAGGCCGCCTAGCACCTGCAAAGGAGAAAAGCCACGGACGGGTTGACAACCTAACCTTTTCTTGCCATGTGAGCACTTGACTCTTCCTGGATGGGTGGAAGTTTGTAGGATATGGTATTGCAAATTCATTTTCACTTCCCCATGGACACGACTCTATCAGTAGCACCGTCATATTTTTCACCTCCGGTAAAGTCAGTAGTTTCCCGCCCCAAAGGTCGCCATCATTGCCTTGACGTCTAAAATCCCATGTGGTACGTCCCGAGAGTATGAAATGGTCTCTTCCCCCTTTTGCTGACCATTCAGGTCTCGACCTCAAAAGATTAAAAAGTTCCACCAATAGTGAATCTCGTACCGTCACATTGTGATTCCATAAATGCCGACCAGTGTCCAGGCCAGCGTAATAAGGTACAAATATGGCATTAGCTTGTGATGAATTGACAGTCAAGCACTCATATTGCTTCATTCGGTTATGAAAGATGAAATCTAGAACCCATTGATTCGTGAAATGCCATCCGGTCTGAGTCAGCACGGACCTAGTGTAATTGACTCGGGGACCAAGGCCCATGTTTGAAACAAAAGGGCACATGTGATGCCATGGTAAGAGGTTATGGCAGTCACGTATGATGTCAGAGTTGAACTTGTCGGGAAGCTCATATACATAAATATACCGGCCAGTGCACGGCTTGCTGGTATTGGACAGAATTGACCGTGTGAAGGAGGAATAGGGAAGATGGATGTATGATGATTTGGAGAGAAAGAGGAGAAAGCAGACAACAAACAACACAAACAATGACAAAAGAGGAAAAAAATGTCTGTCTGCCCTTGTAAATACAGATGTTTTCAGAATCAAAATTGCCATTGATCTATTGATTGTTACATATATTACATGTGTATATATGCAGTAGTGTATGCAATCAATCGGATCGAGATCGAGTTGATCAATAAGGTCTTCTCTGGGTTTACTCTGCCGGCCGTGTGGTGTTGATTACGAGGTCTGGAGAATCAGGAAGGAGTTGCAAATTCTGTGTCAGGGAAAAAAAAACACGGAATAGAGGAGGTGGAGCATTATATATTTTCTTTGTTTAGACAGTTTGGCCATCTCTAAAAATTGATGAACCTTCAATGTCACAGAGCATTTTTCTTTATTTAGACTAACAATATTCAACACAGCATCTCTCCAAGCCAACGTTTCCATTTAAGGAATTTTCTCGAATTGAAATCTATAGAATTCTAGAAATTACCCTTTTCAATGGATGATTTTCTAAAAACTGTGCTGCTCCAGCTAAATTTCTGCAGGCTCTGGAATCAAACCTATAGAATTCTAGAGGTTTCAGCAGTTTACTGGTACGCTCTCTATTGCTTTAGCACTGGTATACTTGCTGATACGCATCCATATAACGCTGCTCTCCTCTTTTACTGTTTTTAAATTGGAGGTAATTAATTTACGCATAAATTTAACATTTTGCTATTTAGAGTGAAAGTAAATAAGTGAATGGAATTGTATTACTTCATTTAATCAACATTTACACATATTACGAAGGTATATACACAAGATTACAATATCAGCTGAGTGATATTACAGTATCAACTGATTGATCTGAACAGATTCGACAGCTGTAAATTGATATTCTAAAGTTCTAAATATAGAGAAGGTTTAAACGGTGAAGTATGCTGGGGCTGCAATGTATCCCAATACTTTATATAATATATATGTAAAAAATATTCTTCAAATTAAAAACTATTAATTGTAAATATGTTCTCAACTATTTTATTTAAATATAGCATGTATTAAAATTCAAGATGATTTAAAATTTGGTTGGTCATTCATCATAAAATTATTAAATTTCCACCATTACAAATTTAAAGTAGTTTGACGTAAGGTTTAAAGTTTTTTTTAAATTGACTCAATTTGATACATGTCCTTACTAATTTATATATTTTTTTTTAATATATGCTGTCATATGAGTTAGATGTATGCTAATGCTAATATTATCTTTAAAACCAAAATATGTGCTACTGTGTCTATACATCTGTGTTAGATGAAATGTTAATTTATTATTTGACTCAAATTAGTAACCGGTGAATTGCTTAAGGTTGAGGGCCTTGAGGTTACAATTGGCTGTGGTGCTTACTCATATTGGGCTGGTAACACGAGTTCTCCAAAGGCCCAATCTATGAGTCCTAAGAAAGTCAGAGGTGTTTGGGCTTATCATATAGCCCAAAGCCCCAAACAAGACCCCCACACACAACAAATTCATGTTCACATAAAGAAACGGAAATATATAAATGTGTCTCGAGGTGTCAATGACACCCGTTGACTCTATTCACATTGTATTCGATAAGATGGATATGGGATAAGATTTTTTTTCGTTAATTTATTGGATATGAGTATGGATAAGAATTTTTTTTTATTAGATAAACGGGTATAAGTACGGGTAAAGATTATTTTGTACCCGTTGGTTTAATTTATTTGAATGTTTTATTATTTAGTTGAGGAATTGAAGTTGTTAGAAGAGATATTTGTGATTTTGATTTTTTTTTTAATAATAGACTATTACTTAGAATTAATTGCATATTTACTAGTATTGTGCCCGTGCGTTGCAACGAAAACGTATTATAAACGAACAAAAAAATTGCTACTAACTTATATACTGTAAAGTCCTAAAAATAAATATAAAAGCATGAAATCATCTAACTACCCGCCCATTCAAATTACAGAAATATGAAAAGGAGAGGGATCTACTTGCAACTTTCCTTCTAATTCTCTGACAGCCCATCTCATTTACCAGTAAGTTGGGGAATGCACCTGTGATGTGGAATGTTCCCGGTTCTTACCAGCAGACTCTGTTCCTCGTTTATAACCCTGATTGTGAGAGATCTACTGCTTCCCTATCTTTTTAAAACGAAGACATCATGGTGATCCAGTTGTAACCCTAGCCTCCGTTTTGTAAAATTAATAGATGTTTTTTCTCTTCCTATCTAGTCCATGGCTCTCGATTTACTAATGGATCCTCACAATTTAGCAACCTAGAAAAAAATTTATATTTTAAAGCTTTGGCTAGAAGGAACATAGAGTTGGATTTTGTAAAAGCATTGAATAATTGCTGAAATAGCACCATAATTTAATATATCACAAAGCAATATTTGAAATATTAACCAGTGTTGTTTCAATCAGGTTTGATCATTTACGCCCACAAATTGCTCTTTTTCTATCCTTTAGCTTGTTTGAGACAATTTAAATTACTTTGAGGTTTATATTTGGGCTAAGTGAAAATTGAGGCAACAACACTCATATTGATAAAAACTGCTGAGATTCTGGGACAAAACACAAACAAATAAATAAGATAATAAGGCCTTCAATATGCATACCACTTTATTCAACATATAACCCTCTTCAACTTAATTCTTAATTATAGAAGTTACAACTTTAATTATCAATTTGTATGCTCGAAAACATATATTCCATAGAAATATTCTTTTAACAGGTCTGTCTTTTCATTCAATTAGTTTTGACTAACCTTTGAATTAAACAGATTCAATTGGAATGATGCAGTTTCTTGGACCTCGAAACTCTGTAATATAAATAAAATAAACAATTACGTACAAGGACAAATAAAGCCACATAATAAAGGAATTGGTAGCAATCGAAAAAGATGGAAATTATTTAGCAAACCTTAGGAATTTCCTTCAAGGCCCAAATCCAAATGAATCAGAAAATGTACTGTCCAGAAGGTAATTGCATCTAAATTTCACAAATACCTTTTGGACATTATACATCACAATTTCACCGAGGAGAGGAGGATCACGGAAGTAGGGAGGAGAGGAGAGGAAGAGAGAGAGCAAACCTATTGGGGAATGAAAAAATTTCCATTCTTGATTTTTTTTTTCATTGTGTGGATTTGTATAGAAACAAATAAGGAGATATCTTTAATTAAGGGAAAAAAATTATTAATATCCATTATGCTCAATTGAAGAAGGAGAATATGGAAACATATCTGTATTGTCTGTACAATTCGATGTAGGAGAAATAAGGAAACATATTTCACACAAATATATATCACTGAAAATACTGAATTAGCTCAAATTTAATTGTATCATATAGTATAGTTGTACCTGTGGCAAGTCTTCTTTTAACTAAATTTAAATTTCTATACATACAAGAGATGCATTTAATCAAAAGATCACATATTATGTGATTGGAGAGCCAATATTAAATTTGAAATTTTATTTTTCAATCCTAGCCAATGATAGATCAGGACATCAACATGCTTAATATAAGAATAGATATATTTTAATTTTATATTAGTAATTGTGATTGCATATGTATGACATGATAAGTTTTAATGGTTTATTTGAAAAATTAATAAAATTATTATATATATATATTATTCGTTATTTGTCCACTACCGTTTTGTTACCTGTTAATTTTAATAGGTATGGGTAGAGTAAGATAAAACAAATTCTTAAAAGGTATGGGTGTGAAAATGGTTCCACCCTACCCGTATCGTACTCATTGACACCCCTAAGGCCTGTTCGGCAGACCCTTTGGAAAAGGAAACGGGTATGGGCTGTGCAAAAATTGAACTGATTTTTACTGTTCACATGAGAAAAAAAAAAATCATTTTTGTTTTTCCACATGAACAGTGACGTTGAAAAAGTTGGCCGAACAGGCCCTAAGTGTGTGTGTGTGTGGGGGGGGGGGGGGGAGTCACTCGGGATGTGTGCACTCCACTTCGGATGGATTGTTGCGGATTCAAATCGAATGGTCGTGTGTGTGTGTGTGTGTGTGTGTTTTTCAGTTTCCAATTCAGTGTAATGCGTAGGAAAGAAGGCACTTTTGATCAGCTCAAACAAGTAAAATGGACTGTACATCTAAAGCAAAGAGTACCCAAAAATAAATTGGTTTACTCAAACTCCAAACGAACTTAATTTTGACCAATTATTATACTATAAAAAAATTTGTCGAATTTTAAATTTCGAGTACACGTCACCTTTTTTGTCAATTCCTGAATGATAGGTAACATCCATATCAACCACGTATATTATACTTAATTATGCAATCAAATTGCTTCTTAAATATGTCTCTAATAAACTGACTGGACAATATATAATAATACAAGAGTGTACAAAGGATAAAATCGTCAATGTAATTTTTAGCAACACAGTATTTTGAATAGAGCATGTATTCCAATTTACCAGTACTTGTCATAGTAATATGAAGTACATGTCATAAGAAAGTATAATGCATGCTCTTTTCTCACTCAACAATCAACATCCGCACAAGGGTTTTTTTTCTCATCTTTTTTTTTTTTAATTAATATAAAGCATGAGAATTGACATACTGATCTGCCCCCTTCCAATAAACAAAAGAATAAAATTAAACCCGGATAGACAAGTTATTACCCTTTAATTATATACATGTACGTATAATAATGCCTACAAACTACCAAACAATGAATTTAATTGAATAAATAACAAATCAACCCAGCAAATCATATACTAATTAATCACCAAATAATTAATTAAATGCTCTTGACCCTCTCAAGCACAGCATCAATAGCCAGATCAAAAGCATCTCTCACACTTTCTAACTTGTGACTTGGGTCCTTGTATATGAAAGCAGGTATCAGGCTTATTACCTTTTCTCTCATCTCGCCAATCTGCTCCGCACTGTACTTGAACAGTACCTCTTCTATGCTAACGCTGCCGTCTCTCACATCATCCTCCGGTATATAAACCGAATACTCTGTATAGTTCGCCGGTAAATACCATTTGTACTGCGTGTAAGCCGAGTTCGGATTAAAGAACACTGGTATGCATCCGGCCAGCATCGAGTCAAATGCTGAACGCCTGGTCGGCGTGTCGCCTGGTGGTTGCAAACAGAAATTAGAACTCTGAAACAAACTCATTGTAGACATCGGCAAGTCGCAATCATTCTCTGGCAATGCACAATCCAAGAGATTGCACCGGGTTGATTTTAGACACTGATCAGATACTTGGTCTCTGATTGAGCCAGTCTGACCAGGTCGCCTGGCACCGGCAAAGGAAAAGAGCCAAGGTCGATTTGTCGACCTAACCTTTTCTTGCCATTCAACCACCTGACTCTCATTGGACGGGTGGAAGTTGGTAGGGTATGGTATCGCAAATTCATTTTCACTTTCCCACGGACACGACTCTATCAATAGCACGGTCATGTTTTTAACCTCAGGCAAGGTTAACAATTTACCACCCCATTGGCTATCAACATCAGCCTCACGCCGTAAGTCCCACGTAGCCCGTCCAGATAATATGAAGTGATCTCTTCCCCCTATGACTGACCATTCGGGCCTGGACTTCAACAACTGAATAAGTTGTACCAGCAAGGAGTCCCGTACAGACACGTTTTTAACCCATAGATGTCGACCAGTATCTAAACCGACATAGAAAGGAACAAAAAGAGCATCTGCTTGCGAAGAATTGGTGGTCAAGCACTCGTATTGCCTCATCCGATTGTGAAAGATCACTTCGAGAACCCATTGGTTAGTGACGTGCCATCCCGTCTCTGTTAGCACAGACCCAGTTTCCGTGAGTTGGGGGCCGAGGCCCATGTTTGAAACAAAAGGGCACATGTCGATCCAGGGTAAGATGGTGTGGCAATCGCGCAATATGTCAGAATTGAACTTGTCAGGAAGGTCATAGACATAAACATACCTGCCGGAGCAAGGGTCGCTTGGGTCGGCATGCACAGGGGGGAGGGAGAAAGAGGAGGATGAGGGTGAAAGGAGGATGGGAGAGGAATGGGAGAGGAAGAGAAGGCAGGAGAGGAGCAAGAAGAGAGAGAGAAAGAGTAGAGGGAAGAGGAGGTGCTTACTTTTCAAAGGCATTATGAGAATTGACTTCTCCTTTTCCATTATGGCGTGCATCAAGCAGCTGCTTAGCTCGGGAGAGGAGATGGCAATGTTTTATGTTTTGCGTGGCGATCAAAAATCAGAAACCAGAAATAATGCGTGTCATTTTGAAAGAACCGGTGGTCCTTAACTGAGTAATTGACTGATTGTTTAAATTTTTTTTTTTTTTTTTTGCATTTGACTGTTTGAATTTTCAGATGCTATAATGTAGCTATTTGTACAATGAGTCGAACCGTTAGGTAGGGCGGTCAACTTTGACTTACAATATTCGAACTTTTTTTGTGGACTGCGTTTGTTTTGCTTCTTCACGCGCTTTATTAATTCAAAGAGGAGGGTTCAAATGATTTTATTTTTTTTATTTTTAAAAATTTTAATAATTTAAAATTTAAAATTTAAAAGTTAAAATAAAACCGTTGAATATGATCTATATCATTTTATCTATATACATGTAAAATATTATGATATTTCAACTTTGCTTTGATTGTTATTAAAAGATCGTAAAAAAAATATACTAATGTGGATAATTTCTAGACGTTGATTTTTGAAATTATTAATTCACATAAAATCAAAATTGAAATGTGATAATATTGCATGAACATATAAATAAAAAAACATAGATCACATCTAACGGTTTTATTTTGACATTTATAATTTAAATTTTGAGTTATTAAAAATTTTGAAAATGGAGGCACAAAAAATGGAGACTTTTGAATCCTCCTCTAATTCAAAAGTATAATTTAGTTTGTTGGATCATATAATAACATTTTAAAGTTCTTTAAAAATCGAAGAAATTTTTTGTGAAATAAAAAATTCATACGTGTGCTAGAGTTTTCTATTTATAATTTTAAACAGTGTTATCAGAGTTTCATATAGATCCGAATAAGCATAAATCATATTAATTAAAAAATAATCAAGATGGATGGAGAGAGAGAAAAAAATGCTAATTGTTTGAATGTCAACACAATTTAGCTTTGTTGGGTCAAGCCTTCGATCGTGCTTCTTCACTGCATACAATCCGTCTCTGTAAAGAAAATATGATTGGGATGATCCGCTACATGAAAAGCCATACTAGGGCGCCATTGCATGGAGATATAAAATCAGAAGGTAGCCGATGGCGCGTCTACGTTCAAGGTTAGTTGTGATGTTGAAATGAAGATTCGTTGATGAGGCTTTCTCAGAATTAATACCAGGTTCTGATCAGCACATGTATTTATTCTTCTTCTTTTTTTATTATGTATTTCCTGACCCAGAGTAGTATGATAATCCAGCCGAGTTTAATTATCACATGCGCTGTACTTGGAAACAAAAAGAAGGAAAGGGCCGGGCCAGCTAACCTTACAAGAATGAACCACATCTCTTAAATATTGTAAAATCATATAATTTTCCATAACTATGTCCGCAAGTCTCGCGTGGCATGTATGCTTGTGTTAAAAAATTAAAGGAATTCTCCACTGTCCATCACAAGTGTCTAGGTTCCTTCAAATCTTAAAGGATCGAAATCTTCACTTAGACAATGTTTGCTGATAAACAGGCTCAGAAACTGCGACCCAACCGGATTGCTCAACCTTCACTGGTTTCTTGCCAGTACTCCTGTTACGTTGATGGGTCTTGGAACGACTGGTCAGGTGGCATTGGGTTTGTGATTTTCAAACAAGATGAACTGATCCTATATCACTCTAAAGCCAAAGCATGCTGTCCAATTCTGGCAGAAGCAATTTCTCTATAAGCTAAAGTTAATTGTGCAAGTCAAAATGCACTTCATCCATGTAATTTCTTTACTGATAACCTCTCTCTGTCAGAATTGTGTAATCAGACTCAGCCCCCTGATGAGATGGACTGGAGAGCGTTCAAGTCTTTGCATATTTGGAAAGCTTTTAGGGGAAACAGCAATCTTTTTTGCTCTCATATCAGTAGGGATCGAAACACTGTGGCAGATAATTTAGCAGGGAAGGATGCATTGGAAAGCTGGATAGTAACTGGGTACACATACCCAATTTTTAGGCCTTGATCTTTTTACATAAGATTAGTGGAAAGCTTGTAATCTGTTAGAAATGCTGTATGCATCCATACGAAGCTTGATGTAATTCTGCCTACGGACTTGAAATAAAAATAAAAATAAAATGAGCCCAAAAAAACAGAGAGGTTATATAGAATTTACATTAAAAAAGGAAAGAGAAAAAATTAAATACAAACACCATAAAAATAAAGAAAATAAAAAACTAACTAGAAAGGAATGAAGGAAAATGAGAAGAAAAAAATAGTCACTCCTAGTGATTCATAACAACCGCCATGTTGTCTGCACGACCCATAACAGTGTATCCTAGACCCGTTTCATCAAAAAGACCCATCACAAAAAATTTACTATACTGTTTTATCAAAAGGACCCGCCCCATCACTAAGTACTTATCCTCTGAGATATCTCAATTTTTGTGTGACCGACGTGTCCAGTGCCTATTCGGGGGTGATGTGGGGGTCAGTATTATGTTTGCTTTGAGATTCGTGTAGAACGCATTTAAACGGTTGGGATTTTCCATAAAGTCACGCAAAGTTTGAGATATCTCAGAGGATACGAAATCCCCATCACCCGCGTCGTCAATCATAAGCCTTGAGCCACCAAGCCCATGAGTGCGTATCCTCTAAGATATCTCATATTTTGCGTGACCGACGTGTTTGGTGCCTATTCGGCAAGATATCTCATATTTTGCGTGACCGACGTGTTTGGTGCCTATTCGGCTGTGACGCGGGGACAGTATTATTTGAAGTTTGAGATTCGCGCAGGACAAATTGGAACGGTTGAGATTTTCCAAAAAGTCACCAAAATATGAGATATCTCAGAGGATGCGAATTCCAGGCCCACCACGTCATATGGCTGCGGAAAAGAAATTGTATACACACCCATTAGTCAAATATGTCCTTGACATTCCCGCCACATGGGTGTCAGGTGATCGGTTAGAGGAAAAGAACAAAGTTTGAATACTATTAAGTAATTAAGTATTTAGCTATGAAAAATAAATAAATTCAACTTTTTATTTTTTTTGAGTTATACGAATCTCTACAGAAGTTATTTTTATGTACGAATCTCAAAACAAATAAAAAGTTGAATTTAGAATCGTAAGACCCTACAATCCCCTTAGGATCGTAGCAGATTTATTTCCATTTAGCTATCTTTGTACTTTTTTATCTCCAGTTGATCGAAAACCCTGAACCCCTCTTTTTACCTTCGATTGTAGAATCTCCTCCTATTCTCTCTCTAATAGAAATTTTTCATAAATGGAGCACGATTCATTGACAGATGAGAGATCGCCAACATTTTTCTCTAATAGACAAGGATCACACTTTGGTTAATTCTGTCATATTTGTACTTGATCAAGAGTAAATATTAGTTAATGATTGACGGCCGGAAACTTGACGGATCACACTCATGGGCCTCTTTCTTAGAGAATTTACCCCCTCCTCTTCCTATGGATCCTAAAGACTCATGGGAAGCTGCTCTCCATAATGATGCTGAACGAAAGAGGAAAGGGAAACATCATGACATTTCCTCTAAGGAAGAGCTTAGAAATAGTCTTCGTGTCAAACTGAACCAACTAACTAGTACTAATGAAGCTATAGCTGGAGGTGGAATTATAAATCTTCTACCAAGTCTGTTAAAGCTACCACAGGTACTTAATTTTTGATTGATTAATTCCCTTACTCTTCTTTATCTGATTTGGATTTAGTCAACTTGTATGATATTAGTGGTTTTAAATTAGGTGATAATTTAGAAGATAGTATTCAAATAGGGACTTGGCTACTGTGCTATGGGTAGTTAAGAGGCCTCCCATGTTACGGCTCAATATTCAACTTTTCAAAATCCTAACGGTCGATCCAAATTATTCATCTTGTTCTCCATATCAATATGTGGTTGGAGACCAAATTTTACATTTTTTGGAAATTTTTTACTATTTTTTAAGATTTATTAAAAATCGTTGTTTTTCAGACAAATCTGGACCATAAAAAACAACGATATTGAATAAATCTAAAAAAATAGTAAAAAATTTCCAAAAAAAATATAAAATTTGGTCTCCAAACACATATTAATATGGAGAACAAGATGAATGGTTCGGATCGACCGTTAAGATTTTGAAAAATCGAATATTGAGCCGTAGCACAGGAGGCCTCTTAGCTACCCATAGCATATTAGCCAAATCTTTCAAATAGTTCAAGCTTTGAGATCTTTATCTAAGCCTAAATTTATGTTGGTTTTATCTGATAGTGTTTTTATTGGTCAGACTTTTGCTTCTTCTGTTTAATCATAAATTAATGGTTCTCAAGGCTTAGGAATCAATGATATTCCCAAGTCTAATAAAATTGGGGCATTTACTAGTTCTAATTGTTAAGTTCCTAAATTGGAACGCTAGAGGCCTAGCTGCTAAAAGAATGTACCTTAGGGATTTAATAAGTGATAATAATATAGACTTTGATAGTGTACAGGAAATTAAGAAATAATTATTTTATGATAGATCTTTACAAGCTCTTAGTATACAATAACTAAATGGATAGTTAAGCATTCTGAGGGAGCTTTGGGAGGTTTACTTCTAAGATTTAATGATTATTTATTTACTTTAATATCTTCTTATGTTAAGAATTATTTCATTACAGTACATGTTAAAAATAAGCTCGATAACTTTGAATGGTGTTTCACAACTATTTATGGTCCTTTAACTGTTGTTTCAAGAAGAGCTTTTCTTCTTGAATTAAATGATATGTGCTCTTTAGGAATTAATGCTTTCTTAATTCTAAGTGATTTTAATATGATTAGATGAAGATTTGAAAGATCTGGTAATAGTTATAATCATGTAATTAGTAGTCAATTTAATTATTTCATTAGGGACAATTGCTTAATGGAACTATCGTTATTTGATAAAAAGTTTACATGGACACGATCTCTTAATTCTACCTCACAGGCCCTTTTAGATAGGTGATTTGTTCCACATCTTGAAACTCACACTTTAATCTCTCAATATGTGTTCGGCAACATGGATTTAGCCTCCTTAAGGTTCCTCAATGTGTTAAGCGCGCTGAACAACATTTCCTTATACGGGCTTAATACTTTCTCCTTAGCCTGCCTTAGGACCAAAAATTAAGTCTAGATTTGCCCTTCCTTAGGATTCGAGTCTCCTTATTGCCTCCTTAAACCCAAAAGTGCCTTTATTTTTTACGATTTTAGCCTAACCAGGGGCTCATTTAAGCCTTCTTTTAATTTTTTAATAATTTTCATCGTTTCTCTTTCTTCCTCACTGGACAGTTCCCTAGACGCGTGAATAAAAAAATTCTTCTTCTATCTTGCCTCCGTCGCGAACTCGCTGATTAATTTGTTGTCATAGGAGGCTTCACACCGAGACACTCTACCCAATTAAGATCTCATTTAATAGTTTCCATTGCCTGATTTTGTTTAAAATTCTCTTCTATTACATCGGTGCTGGGACAAACAATAAAATTTTCTGTTAAGGTTTTCTTTGTTCTATTTTCGTAGATTGTTGATTTTCTTGCTGTGAGTTAAGTTTAATCATTGTTGTTGCTTTGTTTTATCTCAAAATTAAACTTTAGGGTTCTTCAAATTTGTCCCTTTCTCCTGCGACGATAAAATGAATTCGAAAAACATAACTACTAATCTGAGCCAATTCATGGCTATGTTTTCATAAAAATTTGCAATTTGAGACTATATTTTGTACTTTGTCATTTTGATGGAAACAAAATTACATGAAAGCTGGTTGTTTAGGCCTTTGGATTATCATCTAAATCATAAAGCTGGATACTAGTATCAGACCGGGTTCCCGAATTGGCACTGTACCGGTTTGTACCTTTATCATTTTATTATATTGGTTTTTTTTTAGATTTCTGTTCTTTTTTTTAGTATTAATTTTCTGATTTTTAATGCATGTTAATTTGGTTTTATTAACTTAATCAAAATTAACATAATCATATATATTAACCAAGTTGTGATGCCATTTAGCTTTCATAATTACATTTATTACATAACTGCCGAACATGGCCTCAAAATTACTTCATTACCAAGGGCCTACTCATATCATATTCCTTTAATTTTAGATACTCAAGTAGTTGTTATCTCCCACTCTAAATATATTAAATTTAATAAATCTTGGCTTGCCCATGTTAGAGGTGAAAAAGAAAGAATAAAGTCTAATTTGTTATCTATACTAGGATATTTTGAAAATCAATTAGAAGACAATTGTCTTACTGAGACTGAACTAGAGAATTGAAAATCTTATCAACATGAATTATATAAGCTCTATTTAAAGGAGAAACATTATTGGCAATAATGGTCTAGATTAAAATAGTTTTTAAAAGGAGATCTTAATACCATATTTTTTTTCATCTAGTGGCATCAAGTAGGAAAAAAAAATACAATTGGTTGTTTAGAAATTGATGGTTCTATGTGCTTTAATCAATCTATAATATTACGTCATATTACAAACTTTTATAAATGACTTATGGGATCCTCTACTCTTAGATTATTATCTTACAAAATAATTTTTGAGTTCCATCTGAAAACTTAACTGCTGATCAATGTCTTATTTTACAAGCACCTTTCTCTTTAGATGAAATTAAAAGGAAGTTTTTGCATGTAACCCCTCTAAGGCTCCTAGGCCTGATGGTATGCCATTTCAATTTTATCAATCATTTTGGGATATTGTTAAAGATGATTGACTTAGGATATTCAGAGCCTTTTATAATAATACTTGGGATGTTTCCAAGTTTAACCTTGCTTCCATCTGTTTAATTCCTAAAAATGAGGATGCTATCACAGTTAGGAACTTTAGGCTTGTTAGCTCATAAATTATAGTTTTAAACTAATCACAAAATTATTAGCTGATAGATTAGCTTTAGTTATGGATTATTTAATAGATTCTTCTCAAATAGCTTACATTAAAGATAGATTAATTTTGGATAATGTAGTATGTGCACATGAGGTTCTTCATCAAGTGAAAATTTAAAAACAAAAAGGGTGTTTGTTTCAAACTTGACTTTGAAAAGGCATTTGACCATGTTAATTAGAATTTCTTACTTGAAATATTACATGCTATAGGGCTTTGGTCAAAAATTTATTACTTGGATCAAATTGATTTTAGAAGGTAGTCGAACTTGTGTAAATTTAAATGGTACTTTAGGCTCATATTTTTCTTGTAAAAGTGGGATAAGACAGGGAGATCCCCTATCCTCTTTCATTTTCATTATTGTAACTGATGTTTTAAACAAAATCCTTCAACAAGCTAACAGATGAGGATTTGTAGATGGTTTGGGAAACTTTTCAAATTTAGGAAATGTTATGAGTTTACATTTTGCAGATGATACTTTTCTTTTTCTTAAACTAGATAAAATAGTTATGACACATATCAAATGGCTATTAGTGGTATTTGAGAATGTATTTGGCTTGAAAATTAATTATGAAAAAAGTGAGATGTATCATCTCAACTTATCAGATATTGATAGTGATGAACTAGCTTCAATTTTAGGGTGTAAGATTTTCACTTACCTCTTATTTACTTAAGTGTTTCTATTAATAACAAATATCTAAATGATATTGATTGGCAAATTTTAATTGACATAATTGAAAAGAGATTCCAAGGATGGAAAAGATCTTTATTATCTTTGGGGCTTAGAGTAACCCTTCTAAATTATGTGTTTTCTGCTATTCCTTTATATTGGTTATCAATATATAGATTACCTACAAAAATTAGACATAAATTGGATAAAATTAAACATAAATTTTTATGGCATGAGGGTAACTCTACTAGAAAAAAATATTCCTTAGTATCTTGGAGAATTGTGTGCAAAAGTAAATATCAAGGAAGCTTGGAGGTCTTAGACCTTAGGTTTATGAATAAAGCCCTTCTGGCTAAATGGTGATATCATTCTAGATGATTATGTTTCTAGTAGATGAAAAAATATTTTACTAAGCAAATATGGTACTAAAACTTCTGCTTCTCTTTGTTCATTATTTTGGAAATCAATCATAAAAAATCATGTAATTATCAATTTAGGTTTAAATATAGATATTGGAAATGGAAATACAACTTCTTTTTGGTTAGATGGTGTAGTGAACATACCTTAAAACATCAATTTCTAAATCTTTTTTCTATTGTTATTGATCGGTTTATTTGTGTTGCAAGGGTCTTTTCTAATTCTCAATTAAGTTTGTCTTTTCAAAGGCAAATAACTGGCATATTTAGAACCGAATGGATTGTCTTGCATTACAAGTTCTAACATTTTACTTTGTCTTCTAATTTGAAAGATAGATTGATATGGAGATGGTCACAAGATAATCACTTCACTGTTCATTATTTTTATAAATGGTTAGAGTATGATGGTTTCTCAAATTTTGGATATAATACCATTTGAAAATCTCACATCTCTTTAAAAATCAAATATTCATTTGGCTGGTCCGACGAGATAAAATTCTATCTAAGGTTAACTTAGCAAAAAAGATTTGGCCAGGGGATCTTACTTGGGGAGTAGGGGCATTCCGATGCCCATCGGACCACTTTTGGGTTCGATGGGTTCTCTCACCGTCAGATCTGTTTTAGGATTTGTGTGTACGGATTTTAAAGCATACGTGTATCCTAAAGCAGATTTGACGGTGAGAGAACCCATCGAACCCAAAAGTGGTCCAATGGGCATCGGAACGCCCCTGCTCTCTCTTACTTATACATTTTGTGAACAACCTGAGAGTATTAAACATTTATTTATACATTGTTCTTATGTACGATTGATCTGGAATTAGATTGCAATATATAATTCATTCACCTTTGAATGTAATTCATCAAATGATTTGTGGTTACTTGATACTTCTATACCCTTAAAAGATAGACTTGTAGAATTGTTAAGGGGATCTATTTTATGGAATGTATGGTTAGAAAGAAATATAATTATTTTTAATAATGATACTACTCCCATTTCTGTTAAATCATTAAGATTTAAGATAATTTCTTTAGCTACTTTTTGGTGTAAGTCTAAATCTGAAAATTCATACTTAAAATTAAGTCTAATGTTTTCATATGATATTAAGGATCTCCTAGATCTAATACTAGAGGAGGAGGAAGAGTTAATCCAGGCTCTTGGAGCTGGCAACCCCCCAAGGTCAAATGTTTGGAGACGAGTTGACGGATGAAATTTATTGCATGAGTAGTCTTCTAGAGTTTGACTGACTTTTGAGCTTTTGTTTGTTTAGTATTCATTTTGTTAGGAGATTAGTTTTTGATGTGATATTGTTTTTACTTATGTATTTTTATGTCTTTTGATATTGATAGTAAACTGTTGTAAGGCTTATCGTATTTGATTTTGATATCCATTTTGAGTACTAAATCAAGTATACTTGATTTCTATAAAATCAACGGTCATACCACTACTTTAAAAAAAAATAATTAAGTATTTGGCTACATCAAAGAGGAATGATAATTTTGGGTCATTGGGCTTATTTTTAGAGAAAAAGTTTCTGTCCACTGAGTTTTGTCCACCATCTGTCCACAGCGTTATCTAGTTTTCACTTTCTAACGGTTTAACTTGTATTTAAACATATCCCAAACGACGGAACCTTTCGAATTTTATTTTTCAAATTTCCTATCAGATTTCCTTTTTTTGAATTTCTCTCTCTTTCTTATCGGAAAGTAGATGAATCATCGCGGCCAAACTGGCGAACCCGTTGATACTCCGCAATCTCGACCATCGTCATCCATCTGCTGCTCTACCTTCGTCTCCTTTTGTTTTCTCTACTTTTCATTGCCGCAGGAATTACACTAACTCCGCTTCTTCACCATTGATTTGGTAATATCAGGTATAACTTCTTCCAATTCTCCTTTTCATTGAGGTTCCCCTATTTTTTTGTGAAAGAAGCGAATTGATTCGAGAGAATCGATGATTCTTTTCTTTTACGTTCAGTTTTCTAGCCTTTAATGTTAATAGAATTTGATTATTCCTTCCCAAACTGAATGGATTCAGTTACTCAGTGGAATTCTTTAGAAGGCTTAAAAAAGGTGTTGTTTTTCTGTTAAAAGTCCTAATAATGGTTACAAGAGTACTGATTAGAACCTTTTCTAATCAACAGAATCTTTCGTTCTCAAAATAGTTGTAAATATACTCACAATTTTAGCAATGGCTGGAAATACCCGTGCAAACTCAAAAGGCCTCCTCTCTCAGCAGGAACTCCTAGACGGAACCTTCCGAATTTTATTTTTCAAATTTTTGATCAAATGTCCGATCAGATTTTCGATCTGGATCGGTCGCGACGACAACGAAATTGTAATTGTTGTTTTATTTGTATTTACCTTCTCTGATTTATTTTTTCTTTTCAATGTCGATTTTAATTGAGATTACTGACCCGACCTCGTTTTTTATACATGATCGCAATGGAACTTTCAATCGAGGAGCACAATCGAATAGAAGTTGTTTTTGGTGAAGAGCATGGCAAAATTCAAATCTAGTAAGTTATTTCTATTGAATTTGTTATTTTCGTTGTATGTAGTAACAGATCTAGCATTTCAAATGAAATCTGGAGGAAAGAGATGATAGAGAGGCGATATGGAGTATTGTTATGTTAATTTTACTGTATTGCCCCGTTAATTTTACAGTATTCATCTTGTCATTTTACAGTATTTTCATCTTGTGAAAATCTGAAGAAAATAGATGATAGAGATGCGATATGGAGTATTGATCTATTAATTTTACAATATTGCTTTGTTAATTTTACAGTATTCATCTTGTGAAAATCTGAAAGAAATAGATGATTTGTTAATTTTACAGTATTTATTTTGTAATTTTACAATATTCATCTTGTAATTTTACAGTATTCATATTGTAAAAATCTGAAGAAAAAAGATGATAGAGAGGTTTTTTACTCATCCGAACAATGAACATAAGAAGTTTCTAATGTAAAAGTTATTTGTTCATAGTTTTTTGTTGCTATTATGATATTTTGAATGTTGCAGTGAATATTTTTATCTTATGTTGAACAGATGTTGTTTGTGGTGAACATATGTTGTTTTGTGGTGAATAGATTTTTTGTGTGATGATGGATGTGTGTATAGATTTAGCAATTTTAGAGTATGCATGGTATTATTTTATGGTTTATATTTTGCAATTTTACAGTATATATGATTCCTTGTAGGTTGTAGTTTAAACTGAAATGTAGCATTTGTTACATTTTATTTTATAGTATAGATGGCATTATTTTATGGTTTAGTTTTCAAAATTTTACAGTATACAAGATTCAATTGAAAAATTTACAGTATTATGTGAAAATTTTACAGTATACAAGATTCAATGTAAAATTTACAGTATTTTGAAAATTTTACAGTATACAAGATATAACTGAAATTTCTACTGTAGAAGATTTAATTTTTACAGTATACAAGATTCAATGGAAAATTATATTGTATACAAGATTCAATTTTACAGTTCTGCTGATTCAATTTTACAGTATACAAGATGCAATTGTAAATTTTAATGTGTAGAAGATTCAATTTTACAGTATATAAGATTCAATTAAAAATTTTACTGTATACAAGAGTCAATTTTACAGTATACAAGATTCAATTTTACAATATACAAGATTCAATCCAGTGCGAACGCTAATAATTAACTTTAACTGCCAATAACCGCTAATAACTAACTCTAACTGCCAATAACTTTCTAGAAATGTAATTTTCGAAAGTATAATTTGAAAATATATTTATTTTGTCCTGTTGTGCAAGTTGCAATCTTTTTCTAAGTATCATGGGACCACTTCAAATAGTTGCTGGATGTTTTGTGATTAATTTATAGATTTTATGTGATATATTGTATAATTATACAGCATGTAGAAGTAATTTTACAGTATTCGGGCAAGTTAAAACTGTAGACAAATAATGGAGAAAAGGCTGTGGACAATTAGACGCTTCCATATTTTTATTGCAACTACTTATGCAATATATGGGCTCGTTATGTTATAGGGTGATTGTAATGAGGTGAAATCTCAGTCATAACTCGTAACCGCATCTTAGGCTGTGATAATATGTGAATGATTGTAGTCATTAAAATTTTCAAAGAAATTCAATACTGCCAATTGGTGTTTTTATGTCCGTTGTAGGATAGTTAATCGTAGAATCAGTAAGGACGGCCGGAGAAGGAAGAGCCGCGATTCTTGTACGTTTTCGAATCGAGCTTCTTTACTATTTTTTTAATTAAGGAATTTGTTTCATCAATTTTATAGATTGATTTATTTCCTAGATTAAATATATAGAAGCTTTCTGTACTTACCAAGATTGACAGAATTTATTTTGCACTATTGAAATTTCGTAGAAAAGTAGGTTTGGAATTTGAACGGTGCGCGTGGAGCCGTGGACTGTGATTAAAAATAAAGCTGTTGCAATAAGATTTGATTTGAGCTGTTGGAGTGGTTGGGCAGTCAATTCAACTGCCAGAAGCCTGAAGTACTACATAGAAATATAGAATTTGGTAGTGTGAAAAAATCTGCAATTTTATTTAAATATAATTGCACGAGGAAAGAAGGAAGAAAGAGAAGCAATCAAGCAAGTAGGTTTGGTTTTTTTTTTGTTATAAATGGTTTAGATGAAAAGGACTAAAGGAGTGGAGAATGAGAATGGGGTACCGGTGCGTGTAATACAGATAATTTAACCAATTGCAGAAATGTCATGCATATTTAAATAACACAATTTCTACTTTCTTCGACTCTTTGGCACGGAGGCGTTCGCCTACTCCCCTTGACCCCCTCCCTTCCTGCCACGTCTTTAATTTTGATTAATTAATTTACAATTCCATTCACACTCCTACTTGCTACCAATTGAGCAATTTCTCCGATACAAATTCCGATTTTTCTGATTTCCGATTTTATTAAATCAATTAATTAATCCGTTCATCAGTACGTGTTTAATTCGTGTGCAATTAATTAATTGTATTTAAGCAATGAGCAGGCAAGAAATAATAATAAGAAGATTGAAGAAATCAACAGCCAGCAGCCTTGCCTTCTTCTCGGTTGCCTAAAGTCTCCTTCCTCTATTTGCCTCTTTGCCTTGCTCTCACGCAAATTCAACCCAACCCAAGCTTTATTCTTTCTCTCCAACTCCAACTAACTGCTCTTCGTTAGTTAATTAGTTAAGTTTCGCTGCTCAGCCCAAAACCAGAAAACAAAAGGTACCAAAGCAATGAGAAAGCACAGCACCAATGGAACTTATGGAACAGGGAGGGCAGGGAGAGCAGGAGCAGGAGCCAGAGAAGAGATCGAGATCAACGTGCAGCCGCGCGTGGGGGACACCTCAGCGGCGGTGCACCCAACTCCTCCTCCGTCTGTTCCCCCTCGAGGGGTGAAAGGGAGGGGGAGGCCGTACAAGAGCCACTCGCCGTGGCTGGTGCCGGTGATGGTGGGGGCGAACATCGTTCTCTTTCTCATAACGATGTACGTCAACGACTGCCCCAAGCACTTCGTCACTGGAGGCTCCCCCTGTGTCGCCAGATTCCTCGGCAGATTCTCCTTCCAGCCAACCAAGGAGAACCCCCTCCTCGGCCCCTCTTCTGCCACGTAAGCATCTAACATCATATCTCTCTCTCCATCCTTCCTCCCAATTTGAGCTCTCACTTAGATTCAACTCAAGCTCAATACTTCAACTTAAAAGACCAAATTTACCAGTAAAACAGGTGTCAGAATATTAATTTTGTGTGAGAAATGAATGAATGAATAAACAAGTGAATTCAGATTGCAGAAGATGGGCGCCCTGGATGTAGATAAAGTGGTGCACGGTCACCAAGGTTGGCGTCTCATTTCATGCATTTGGCTTCATGCTGGCCTCGTTCATATCCTCGCCAACATGCTCTGCCTTCTTCTCATCGGCATCCGCCTTGAGCAAGAATTTGGTTTCTGTACGCCTCACTCACTAACATGATCATTCTCTTCTTTTGATTGAATTGAGGTTTAATTAATTTGATTCTCAATTGCAGTCAAGGTCGGCCTGGTTTATATGATATCGGGCTTAGGAGGAAGTGTTCTGTCGGCACTGTTTATTCAATCAAGCATCTCCGTCGGTGCATCTGGTGCTCTTTTTGGCTTACTCGGTGCCATGCTTTCTGAGCTTCTTACAAATTGGACTATCTATGCCAACAAGGTTTCTCTCTCTCTCTCATATAATTTCAATTTCATGTTTGCTCATACGACTGTATGTCGTAATTACAATTTTTCACCCCTCTTAGAAAGAACAATTGTCTTCGGATATCTCCAAATTATTGTTTTTTTCCTTCTCCAATATTTCCCGTATAAGCAATAAACAGCAAGGAACGGTAATATGGTATAGTATGGACGTTATTTTAGAGAAAATTACTGTGTTTCATCTTTTGTCAGGCGATGCATACTTGACGGGGATATTAACTTTACGAGACACAATTTTCTTTTCATTTGCAGTGTGCAGCGCTTATGACTCTAATCTTCGTGATAGTACTAAACTTGGCTATCGGAATTTTACCGCATGTGGACAATTTTGCCCATCTTGGAGGATTCATTTCAGGGTTCCTTCTAGGGTTTGTGGTGCTGATCCGGCCCCAGTTCGGCTGGGTGAACCAAAAATATCAATACACCCGACCCGGTTCTCTACCTGGACCCGCTTCAACCAAATCCAAACACAATGCTTGTCAGTATGTTCTCTGGATTGCGGCTGCTGTCGTTCTCATTATTGGGTAAGTTATTTTTTCTACACCTTGTAATTGTACTTGTATATTTGTTTATTTTTTCATGGACAAAAGTACAAAATTGCCCTTAATTTATGCAAAATTACAAGAATACTAGCAAAAGGAAACTGACAATAAGAATTGATCACGACAGTTTTGTGGTGGCAATGGTGATGCTGTTTAGAGGGGTAAATGGAAATGATCATTGCTCATGGTGCCATTATCTCAGCTGCGTACCGACTTCCAAATGGAAATGCAACTCTAGCCCTGTTTATTGTGAGGTATTATTTTTTCCTCAATAATCCCCTTTCTGCCATTAACCTTATCAAGCATGGAATACCAATATACAGTAGAATTTTTCTAATAAGGTCTGAACCTGGTTTAATTGAAGAAGAGAAATATTCCATATGCTCTTTGAAAACATACATGTAGAGCTACTGAGCTATGAACATAAACAAGTAACTTCCATAATAAATGACATTCGTGAATTGTGTGTTTGTTTCTGTGGTGCAGTCATCTCAAGATGGAGATATATTGAACTTGATATGTCAGGGTAACGGCAGGGCCCGCAATTATACAATGCCTAATGCCACCGATTCTCAAATTCGAGGCCTCTGCACACAGCTATGCACTTGATTATTTTTTTCCCCTTTTTTTTCTTCATGTACATGGAAAAACTTAGTTAGTCTATGTATGTTAGATTGAAGTGAGATGATGTGTAGATTCAGCCACTACTAGTCATTTATTGTAAATGGCACACCGTTCAGATACAAAATTTAATTATTCTCATTGACAGGTTTTATCCGATCTTGTTTATTTATTTATTTATTTTTGAGTTGAAAGAATGTAGGTGAAAAAGTTACAAAGTAGTTGTTACATGAGATAATACGAGTGTTTGTGAAAACATACAGTTGTAAACAAATTAAAAACGCACAAGAGGCATACGCATTTTGTTGGTACAAATTTGATCATCCTTGAATCCAGTGATAGTTTTCTCTATACACATATCACAACTGAAAAAATACTAAATCTAAATCAGACTGAAAACTGAATCAACTGTACCAGAACAGTCACTCATCAGTTGAGAATGCATTGAATCAACTAGTCTATGATAGTCACCTCCAAGCAAAAAAAAAAGAAGAAAAAGAGACAGAAAGCAGCACAAAACAATACACAAACATCAAATAAAAAAAAAAGGTATACCTACTGTACACATGCGGGAGAACACTCGCTCTTTTATCACTAAAGAGGAGAAAGCACTAGTGATTGATTTGTTAGTTCAGTCCGACACCCATCAGGAGGAGATCAGCAGAGGTGGTCATGGCATTTTCCTTTACTGATAGCCTCACGTCGCATTTCCTTTACTGATGTTGCTTATTATTTTGTTCAGGTGATAGTAAATATTACATGAGAATATTGACTTTGAATTGTTTTGTTACACACTCCCAGAAAATTAAAGAGTCTCTTGAAGGAGCTTGCTAAAATGCTCTTCACGCAAAATGTCTTGCAGGTTGCAGCACAAACCCGAACCATATCTATTCGCTTGGAAATTGGGCCTTCAATTAAGTATGACGTTTTGTTTGCTCTCTCTATCTCTGTGGTACGAGCGTGTGTGTAGGGTTAGTTGATATGATACAGCTTAGAAGGAGAAAGAATTGAGGCATTATTTATTAACCCAACATAATTTCCTCATCCCAGAAGCCCATAAATAAGTATTTACATAAGCCCATGGGCCGTAATTTAATAAATTATTCATTGAAGGTTACCTCAAAATTTTGCTAAACAAGAAAATGATGTGCCGGAATCCCAGAATTGAGGAGTTTGATTTCTTTCAAGAAATTAGGATTAATGATTATTCGATTCCACTTCAGTATGTAGTTGCACTGCAAATCTCGGCAATTAATAGGGTAAAAATTAAAAGACGAAGAAGAATGATAAGAATGTAAACAATTGAGATTATATATATTTTACTTGCATTGAGTAATGAAGAAACCTTTTACCCTGCAACAAACTTCCAACAGTAATCATCTCATCTCGGGAAGTGTGACACGGATGATGATGATAATGTTTTTCTCTCTCTAAAAAAACTAAAACATACCTAGCTCAATCCATCAATCCATGGTGCATGTGGTGTGGCTTGAAAAACAAAAACAAATTAAAAAAGGTGTAGCTTGAAGTTGAATGTCTTTAGAGTTACACAACCATCAACTATGTCCATAAATGTTGTTATTATTATTATGATTATAATCCAACCGAGGGCTCTGCTTCAGCATGTGGTGACCACATGTTATTATGATTATAATCCAACTCCATCATGCATGGTACGTATCATATGCGACATCATTTTCCTTGTCTGGGACCTGGCATTCATGCATTGCTCCAATGCTCCTCTTCTCTTTTCTTAATTAATTACCCCTCAAAATATGAAAATGCCCGAATGGGTAAGGCAACAGTCAACGATGGCGTTCAATCTATCCAAGTCTAAGTCTCGTGTTGCGTGTTTGGGATTGGAGTATTGAATCAATTCAAAGAATAGAACAAATGTAACAAAAACAAAATAGAAAAAAGATAGAAGACTTTGGAAGATAAAAAGGATAAAAAGCAAAGCATCGTGATGTCGATAGCCCTGTCGATTAAGATGTTCTCTGGACATCTTTTGTGGCCACTGCGCAATAAGCAGTAGTAATGTGTTTTATTTATTTTTATTTTTTTTAGGAGAGTAGTAATGTTTGAAAAGGTTGCATTGCCTTGCGTAAGTGGGAAAAGTGCGACAAATGAGGCAGCACCATCTCTGACATTCTGACATTTTTGTAGCATTGCCAATAGTAAGCGGCAACACACACAGGTCTTCTTCTTTTTTACCTCTTTACCCCGCCTTTTTGTTTTCTTTTTTACAGTAATATAATTTGTTTAGTCGGTGCCAACATGACTAGTCTACATCTCATATCATAAAATCCCAAACGAAGAAAAGCTACGTGTATTTTCTTTATTTTTTACAAACATATCATATTCTAATTAAAGTACAGCATCCATTCATACTCAATTACGCACTCATTAAAAGTTCTATTTACAACCTATTGTCAGTTATGCATGTATTAAAATTTAAAATACATACAGAAGTATATTGACCCATGCACGTCATGTCACACGGATAACTACGTGCAGTTCTTTTTTTAGAGTTAGAATTCACTAATGAATATGGCTAGTATGATACCAATGTTATTTCAACTTATATAACACTAATTACATAATCTATCAAATTAACTTCAAACGGTAAATTTAAACTATTCAAACTCATCTATTTCATTAGTTGTGCATTGCATTCAAAATTTATAATTTTTCGAATTTATTTAGTATCAAGTCAAGCAGTCAAATGTATGAGTTTATAAGTTAATTTTAATGCATTCATTTTTCAACATTTTTAACCATTTGATTTGATAATAAAATAACTAGAAAATATAAAAAAAAATTGCATGTAAACGCATCACTCATAAAATAAATCAGTTTGAATTAGTCATTTAAAATTTATCTAATTAATTTTTTAGTTGATGTCATATGACATCAATGTCATACTAGTCAGACTCTTCAGTAATATACTTACAATCTGTTAATTGGATGATTCTGACAATATTTAATAAGTTGAGCCAAAAAATATTCAAAGATAAATAACACTGACAAACATGTTGTTCCTGTTGTATATTAATTGTCTGTCAAATTTAATGGAATATATCTATATTTTATTTGTGAGTTTTTTAAAATTAAAAGGGTAAATATGATATTATGGTTGCCACCCTACCCTAAAAAAATGATATTATGAACTTTAGAGGAGAAAATATGTAATTCAACGGTTTTGAAAGGTATTCATGAAATTCACCCTAAATATATTATAGATTAGATCGCGAATGTAGATATCAAAATTAAAATCCATTTTTGTCGATTGTCAGAAATTATCAGTTAATTTGTTGCGAATAAATCACCACCTCTTTTACATACCAATTAAGTGTACGACTAGAGTAATTTAGGTGAACAGATTAATAATTCTGTCGTGCATTTAATAGGATTAGCTTAATAAAAGTCAGTTAGTTGTTGTAACTACTTTACTGTTATGTAACAAATCATGATTAGAGTTAGTTGCTTAAAATCAGCTACAGTACGCTGCCTATATAATGGCGTGATGTAATCAGTTTGAGGTTAATGAAATTCCAATTCTTCTCGATGCTTTTCTACTCTATTAGCATTCAAATTTCATATATATTACGTTTTAACATACATTCGGAGGCTAAAATTTCAATTCCAGAAACATATATAATTACTTTTTTATTTGAAAAAGTGTGTATATATATTTGCAAGTTTTATTTTATTAGTAGAGTTGAGAAGAGAGAGCACTAGAGTCAGAGATGGAGATATCGGGGAAGAAATCCCCTCAAAATCATCTCCGATTCAAAATAGAAAGGAGCGCGGAGAAAGATATCATTGCAGAGGGTTTAATACGTAACAACTTAATGGATTGATTTATTATTTCATAAATAGATATCATTGCAGAGGGTTTAATACCTGACAAATTCAAGGTAAATACTTTGATACTTCAAGTTAAATACTCGTAATTTTTTAAACGCTTATTAATGATTGAGCAGTCCCCCCATGTTTTTTTGGCAATATTTGCGGGGATAAATGCGAGGTGGAGGCTACGGAAATTGTTATCAACGTCCAATTTTTTATAAGACTCGTCTTCTTAGTCATGTTCTTATTTTTCTTTAAATAGCTCATTATATTTTATATACTTCTTAAGTTTAAAAGTCCAACCGAGAAAATTGTTGAACATAATTTCTGTACACCTGTTTTTTTAATAAGAAAAATTCATATAAAGTAACAAATATCAAGTAAGAGAACTTCCCTAGCTATAATATTATCATTACTATTACAATGGTATTACAAAGTTATTAATTACAAGAAATGAAAGAAAAAAAAAAACAAACAGTGAGACGTGAAAGCCGATGAAGATTTACTATTTTTTAGCGAACATGTGATTTTTATTGATGCTGAAAGAACAAAATACAAATAAATAAGTATAGCTAGTCCAGAGTGCGTATCCGCCTAGGTACGTACCTGAGGTGCAATTTAAAAGAACAAATGGCTCAGATTAATTTTATTCAAATTAAACTTAATTTTGTAGTTGTTGTGAGCCTGTGACTGTAGGGGGCTGCTTTAACATTGGTGCCAAGTGAAATGAACAGACCGAATTTTCAGCTTGCACCTAAGGTACCTAGGGTGATACGGATTCCAGATTAATTGGGTAGAGGCTCGTGAGCACCTTCTTTTCTTTATCAATGCGTGTTTCACATTCATAAAAAAATTAGAGTGAGTCTTACAATGCATATTATGGGTTGTTACCATGTTATGACTCTATATTTGAGTTTTCAAATTCTAACGGTCGATCCGAACTGTTCATCTTGTTCTCCATATTAATATGTGTTTGGAGACCAAATTTTACTATTTTTTTAGATATTTAGAAATCACTTGATCTAAAAATTCTTGACCGTCCAAAAACAGTGATTTTCAATAAATCTAAAAAAATAATAAAAAAATTTCAAAAAAATGTAAAATTTGGTCTCCAAACACATATTAATATGGAGAACAAGATGAACGGTTCGGATCGACCGTAGGATTTGAAAACTCGAATATAAAACCGTAGCACAGTGCCAAATCGTAATATGCATAGTACCATGACTCACTCAAAAAATTAATTCGAAATTTTGTATGATTGATACTAACATTTTTGGATAATGGGGCTGTTGATATGTTTCACATTCATAAAAAAAATTAATTCGAAAAATTTGTATGATTAATACTAACTTTTTTGGATAATGGGGCTGTTGATATTCTCAGAAGAAAAGTTAAACAGATGTTGCAAATAGGGAATAGAGTAAAGAACTTGTTTTTGGTCTATTGACAATGACACATAGTTTTTACGTGAGAATTTATGGATAAACCCATTAATATAAAATGTTTGAAATGTATTGGATGGCTTGACCTCTAACTCATATTTCAAAAATACAGAATAGAGTTGGCAAGAACATTGATATGTGTTTATGTGTTAGAGCAACGGATGCTCATTGAGAGAATGAGAAGTTGAAAAAAAAATGAGAACAAAAAGGGACTCTATTATTGTTTTCTTAATTAATAATAAATCATTGATTTAACTTGTATTAATGTAGCAATAATAATTTGAAGGATAATTAAGAAAGAGAAAATAGTTGAGACTTGAGAGGCAACTGTTGGGGGAGAAATAAGAAAACGACAGCTAACTGAAGAGACACATGAAACTAAGTCTGTTTTTTTACTAGCCTTATTATTTTGTTGGACAACAAATTTTGGTTGAAAATAGTGGATGGAATTGAAGTCTCAAAAACAACATTTTAATTATATAAAATAGGATAATTACAGAAATTATAAAGCAAACAAATCATTTTGAGAAAAACTAGAAAATTAACTTTGGATAAAGCTTACAAATGGTTGAGAAAGATTATAAACTTATCTCAGTCCACGTAAAGCTTATAAGAGTGACGTAATTATTAATTGTAGAAATAAGGAATGCATGATGTTTGATATATAGATAAATATCGTAAGGATGAAGTTAACTTACATAATAGAGCCAGGATAAAAAAAGCAACAACTTTATAACAAATCTGTTAGAGTACGTTTGGATGCATTCTAGAATAGCTACTATTAAGAATAGTAAATTTAAAATAGCTAAAATAGCTACTATTTGAGAATAGCGCTAACTCAAAGCTATTCGGAATAACTAAAAAATTGTTTGGATGTACTCTTTGCAATAGTCGTTATTTTGACTTTTTGTTAGAACAACGGAATAGCACTGTTATACTTGTTCAGAATAACAAGTGTGATTATTTAAATGAACTTGATTTAAATTAGCATTGCTATTATGAAAATAACACTATTCTCATACCATCCAAACATACCCTTAATCTCTGAAAACCTTTTGTTAAATAACTTAGAAGATGTGTTTGAAAATTATGCTGGCTGGGTTGGGTGCATTGAAAAAATAAATAGACATTTATTTGATGCTCTGACAAAGAAAAAGGAGCTAGAAATAGATTAAAAAGTCTAAATCTTTATATATTATTTTCATTTGGTAAAAAAAAAAAATTAATTTTAATGCATTTATTTTTTTTGTTATTTTTTTAATTATTTGACTTGATACTAAGTATTATCAAAAGTTTATAAATTTTTAATGCAAATACATAACTTGTGAAATACATACATTTGAACGATTTGAAGCATATACGATAGATTTCGTTGGCTAGTAGCCTAGTAGTACTTAGAAGTGATCGTCTTCTAAAGTACCTGAGTGTGTAGAATACTCACGGTCGAACAAAATCAACTCGGCACCTATTTGAAATATAGAGGCTTGCTTCGAGATTCGTGTCAAATTAAAATGGATGACTTGTCATAAACGTATGCTAAGACATAATTATAAATTATAAGTTCATATGCGCTGAAATTAGTGATCAGATAATTAAGTCTGGGAATCCCTCATATTGAAACAAATAACAAGGATGTGCCTTGCGTGTGATTAAATTCTTGGAAAGGATGAAAAACCATGCTTAGAGGTTGTAAAATAGCACACCACATTCCCACACAGTTGGCAACTCTCTGTAACTCAGTCCCGGCAAGTGGCAACCATACCTTTACTTGTGTTGCAAACCAGGTATATACTGAACAATATTTTGTCATACAGACAAAAGGTACCAGGTTTAATTAATATTTAATAACAGGAAAAAGGGAAATGTAGGGTTTTAGGTAGTACAGACCTTGAAGAATAAAGTTTTTCTGGGCGGAAAGAATAGAAAGGAAAAAAGAAAAAGGAAAAAAAGATGTCGTTGTGCTACTTTTGTTCTGCGTCTCCAATTAACCTTTTTTTGTGTGCAAATAATCAAGCCTAAATTTCCTAGTCATCATAAATAACATGAATTTCCAAGTCATTATATATGCTTACTGAAATGGCGGCACTCTTCTTGTGTAATTAAATAACATGCCAAGTAAAATAAATAAGAATGGGAGCGTACAGAGTTACAGGCTTACAGATTAGTAAGGTCGTACATACCCTGTAAAAATATTTCTAATTAAACAAATATAGCAGCACATTATTAATTTATATATTGTGTATATAATAATAGTCTATAGATTAGATTTGTCGCGGATAACACCTTTCGATGGAGGAAGAATCTGACAAGTCAAAGGGAGGAAGCAGGTAGTGATAAGTGATTAGCGAGACTGTGGAATGAGATTAGATAGATACTGTAAGTCTGTAACCAGTGAGATTGTAATGCTTGGTTGCATCTATACAAATGACTAGTGAGACTGAGAATATAATAAATATACACACAAGATGCAGCCAAGCAGTAAAATCTGAAGCAGAGGAATCATGTGGAAAGTCTGTTACCTAGGTTGACCATTTCTCTAACTAGTTTTTTTTTACTGCTGCCACAGCCCGGCCGCCTCCTTTTTTACTCCAATCCAATCAATTTTATTCATTGTATATTTATATATATGAAATGAAATGCTCATCATCAATCTAGCCCTAGGTTAACCCATTCAGAAAGCTTAATTTTCTTTTGTTTGTAACTAGTGTTTGTCCGCGCGCCTTGTGCTAGCTAACTTAACCATTATCAAATTATACTTAAATAATAATTTTTACAATAATATTTAATCTAACTGGATCAATTAAAGATGGTTGCGTGGCAGTTGGCACCACTGTCCACCGCTACCTATTAATAAAGTAAACAGGGAGCTAGGAGTGGCCCCTTGGCTGACATGAGATGAGATAAGAGATTATCTAATTATCTATTTAGGTGGAGAATATGGATGAAAATGGGACATACGTAGATGCATGCAATGCAAAGATGCAATACATTATACAATAAAATACAAAGATGAAATGCATAAATGGTCGATAACTAACGATAAGAGGGGTCCATGTTCTATGTTCCATATTTTCAAACACATCACATGCCTTCTCCTTTTGTTCACAAAATAAGTCCAAACAATTCAACACATGCATAGATTTCATTTCGGTGATTTATATAGCTACTCTCTTCACACAAAAGACAACAACAGATGGGAAATATACTTTTTTTCTTTCAATTTTTCAATATTGGTTTGGTATTTGAATCACCGTGGCGATTGCCAATTGGATAGCTGAGCGTTGAATTAATGTTACTTTTGGCAATTCACGAGAAGGGCGTGAGTTGGGACTTTTGGCAACGAAAAGAAAAAAGGGGAGGGAGTGTGATGTATATTTTCACTGGTCAATCTGATCGTGACCGAATTTGTCATAGTAAATTAAACCACACATTTAGTAGCATTAAACGGACCAACACTTTTTCCTTTTAGTTGTCCGTACAAACTAATAACACATAATACCTCGTGTTTTAATAAAAACATAATTTTGTCTAAAGTGTTAGTTATGGCTGATTTTTTTATTTAGAAAAATACAGATGGGTTTAAATGAAAGCGGTATTCAATGGATTGAATTTAATTAGGAAAAACATCAATTTCAAAAAAAAAAATATTTAGGAAGAAAAAATATATTCACCGTATCATTGACACGGTGGAAGATGGAAGACCTCTGTTTCATCGTATTATTGATAAGTTGGAAGCATTTTCTGACCCAACTCTAACTGCGGTGGATACAATAGAACAGACTTTTATTTTCTACCGTATCATTGTATATGGTCCTGCTTTCATTTAAATTCATTTTTTTTAGTTAGCTCGATATTATTGTTCCTTATTAAGAAGATAAAACACAAATAAAAAAAAATACATAATAGGTAAGGAAAAAAAAAAACAGTACATATCACAAATGTTGTTGTTATCGTTGTTATTTTCCGATGAGCGCTTGCCAGGTTATTAATTTGAGCAATATGTCAGAACCTCGAACGATGATTAACGAACTCGTCAGTCGTGAATAAATCTAATTTATAGCAATGCTTCAAAGAGAATACAAATATATAAAAACACTAACTAAAATTGAACTTGAGGCAGGAGCCTAGAGCCTAGAGCCTAGAGGCGCGCGATACGGTAGTACGGAGTACGGACTATTGTGATAATTTAACTAATGCTAATGTATTCAGGATGTGTGCAGGTAGCTGCGTATGTTGTGGTAGAGCTGTGGTTATACAATACGGGACCACATTAGAAATGATATACGTAACAGATTTGGAGTAGCACCGATTGAAGAGAAAATCGTCCAGCACTGCTTGAGATGGTTTGGACATCTCTAGCGGAGGCCGCCTGAAGCATCGGTGCATATTGAAATTATAAGACGTATCGAAAACACAAGGAGAGGTAGAGGTCGATCAAGATTGACATGGGACAAAGCAGTAAAAAGAGACTTAAAGAAGTGGAATGTATATAAGGAGTGGGCTTCAGACAGAAGCACGAAAGCTAGCGAACCACTGATAATGTCAAAACATATAGCGAAAATCACTACATTTTAGTATGAAAAATGGCAGAAATGCGTATGCAAAGTATCTATTTTCTTGAATTATTCACCGCAAATGTGTTTTTATGCTATTTTGGTAGGTTTTGGAGAAAATTGCAAATTTAAGTCGAAAAGAGAGCGAAAATGTCATATTTAGGTCAATTATGAAGGAAACGTCAAAATAGGGCAACACATTGAGTATACAAACACCTCACATGAAGTGCACAACATGCAACATGATGAAATTCACTGAAATTCAGCTAAGTACAGTGTCATGCGGCCTCAGCTATACCGCATGCGGGTAAAACGCCTATGCCACAGGGGCACACGAATTGAATCCGTGGACTGTCTAGTTTGGATTACATCTCAACCGCTGGACAACAACCTTCTTGAAGGATGAATTTCTAGATGTGGCAGGCCTTGCTGCGCTTTGAAGTCTATTTTTATAACTCTATTTTGGGAGGAATCCATGTTTAGATCCTCTAAATATGGCATGAATGCTATATTTGGCACCCATATTCTCCCATCATCTCCTTGACTCCACACGCCTTAAGAAGACAATATAAATCCCATTTCTAATAGGAATTAGTGTGCTTATTTTAGTTGTGTAAGTCCACAGTTTAGAGTATAATACTGCATGTAATTTCTGGAGACGAGAGAAGAAGAGGTGCTCGAAGTCCAAGGCGGAAGAAGAATAAGTCATCCAAGGAAGAGGTCTCCATATTTACAAAGGTTGTGGTTATGTCTTTCTTTTATTACTTATTTAATTTTGTTATGGCTTTGAGTAGCTATGCTCCTCCTCTCTGTGGATGGATATAATGAATTCTAATTACTCTTTACTATAATATTTATTTTTCTTTTATGTCTATTTGAGATTTCGTTATACTTAGAATGTTATCGAAATATATCTTTGCATACATAGTTCTATCTACAGATGGTCCAATGTCATCTACATACCAATAGGTGTTAAATCATTGTACCTCAGTGTGAGAGGGGATACAAGTACTATAAACACTTCGGCTAACGAGGCCTGGCCACGATTCAAAGTTTAGGGTTCGAACCGAGTGGGCTCCCTTAGCAGGATACAGATTAGTTAACATCTTGAAGTATAATTAGGAATTTATTATTACTTGTGATAAATAGGGTTTGAGGTTATTACTTAGCGAGTAATAGGGGAATATAATTAATTAGATTGGTGTGAGTGGTTTAGTTGCATTATATTCTGTGATAATCTGAATTGTCCCCTACAAGTCGATCTTAGAGTCGAAGAACCTTTCAAATACACATAGAACTGACCTAAGTAATCCGTGGGGAATAATAGTACCAGTATGCTGCTCTACTATGTGGGGTGATCTATACTGCATACGACAGTGACAGAAGGTTGTAGGTGAGGCCATATATGGTAGTGACAGTGCCATATATGGGTAGACATGAGTACCATAAATATTGTATTGGATTAATTAAAATGAATTCATCCAAATCCCCAGAGGCTCCCTAAACTTGGTTTACAACAATTAGTATCACCACCTATTAATTTGCCAGAGTAAACTATAAAATCACCGTGTATCTTTATTATTTATTTTATTTTATTAAGTACACACGCAACCCAATTAAACCCGAAAAACCTAGACTAGTTCTATTGTTATTAGTGATTATCTATGTGGATCAACACCTAAATAATCCCTAATTAATATCCATGTGGATCAACACCCGACACTACTACGCGGTAGGATTATGCGCTTGTAATCTAACAGAGTAGCATTAGGGTAACTAAGTATATACTAAAAGTTAGTAGTACTCATTCTGAGTCATCATCCACGTACCGGAATCACGACCTAGTAGTAGTCAGGGATTATTTAGAAGTAGTATTATAAGTCTTAGGTCATAGGACTAGATATTTTGAGTTAAGAATGTAAGCTTAGGATTTTGACCCCTACGATTAATAGTTTAGATAGAATATAGTTAACATTACTATTATTACTTTCACTATCACTTTCACTTTCACTTTTATTTTTATTACTACTTATCTTTATTTTATGATTGTGATTGGGTTTCAATTCTAGCCTATCCCAACTTGTTTGGGACTAAAGACTTTGTTGTTGTTGTTGAGGTGTGTTCAGGTGTGAATACGGAGCGGATAGTGGTAAAAACTATATTCCATATCTCTTTTTTATTTTCAGACTACGGATACGGAGCGGATATCAGACGGATATGAATACGAATTTGAATCAAATTGAATATTTATTGAAATAATATTAAAATATTAAAGTTCATAATATTTATTTAATTATAATGGTGAATAACATAAATTTTTTATAATATATATTAAAATATATGATATATATATCTATAATTGAAACATAAAATTGGTCATCAATATAGATTCACGACAAGAGAATATTACTGATCATTCAATTTTAATCGAATATATTTTCGTTTCTAGATAATCAGAACAATATGTTACACGTGTTCGTGCTAGACGTGTATTTCACGTCTTTAATCGTAATGTGTCAAAATGCGCTACTAAAAAGTAAATTAGTTTATTTGAAGTATAAATGAAAATAATAAACAAGTGAAATTTAAAGATTTTTTGTGTGATTTAATCTTGATCAGAATTTGACTATTATTCAATATGCAGAATGTCGCTGGATTTTAATAAATTAGTCTGGAAAAAAGAGTAAATGTTGCTAAAACAAAATTGATTTGGGTTTGGAAGGAAGCAACCGCTTTGACGAGCAACGTACAGAGGTCGGGAGTCGGGACAGTAGGAATTCATATCCTCTGCATGAACTCAAGAAAGAATCTTTTGAGTTAATACATATGAACCATCCAATCAGTTTTAAGATTTATGCAAATTAAAGCCGCACAAATATTAAAAATCTCTATGTTTTAGACATATGCCGGATTGATTCCGTTTATAATTGAACGGTCAATATAACAAGAGGAGGGTTCAAATGCCTCTATGTTTTTGTGCCTTTATCATGCCTCCATTTCTTTCTATTATTTTTAAAGTTCAAACAGTCAATCTGAACTGCTTGACCTAACCTCCATACTAAAATATGTTTGGAGACCAAATTTTATATTTTTAGAAATTTTTTTATTATTTTTTAAGATAGGTACAAAATCAGTAAATCTGAACTATCTAAAAACAGTATTTTTGTATTTATCTAAAAAAATAGTAAATTTTTTTTTAAAAATATAAAATTTGGTCTCTAAATATATTTTAATATAGAGATTAAATTAAACGATTCGAATCGACTGTTTGAACTTCAAAAATATTAGAGAGATAAAGGCACGATGAAGATACAAAAATATGAAGACATTTGAATCCTCCTCAGGTAACAATATTTATCAACTTAAAAGATGCTCTTTTGAGTTAATGCAGACGATGCGGACTCGGACAATGGAGCAAATGGAACAAAGGGTTTGATTTGTACGTATTTTAGATTTGATTTTAGTCGGACTTGATAGGCTTGGTCTCTGAGAGAGGGTCTGGTCAGACTCGGAAACTGAGTGAGGATGGTATACTGGTATGTATCGTGTATTCATGTATGGGGTTTAAGAGAAGAGAGAATGGGGCCCAGGAGATAGTGGTAAATGGGTAATGGCGCGATCTGCGGGGCAATGAATACGGACGAATTGCTGGGTCCCACCACGTCCCAATTCTCATTTTATTGTTAATTTTTTTTCCAATAATAATAACAAATTAACAATCAACAATGTAAGAAAGGTCGGCCTAATCTAATTTTGGAGTCCAAGCCTATAATTTATAATTAATTAAGAAATAAGGATTGCAGAAGTGCATTTGCACAGGCAGAACAATAAAAATAAATAAACATAAATGAAGATAAATAGGTTATTATAGACGGGGAAGAGAGAGAGAGTGAATCAGAATCGTCGGTGGGGGATGGGGGTACAACTTGGAACGGAAGCAAAGCATTTCGTTTTGATTTTGATTAAAAGGAACTAAGGCAGGCATGTATTTAAGACATATTATTGTATTATATTAAGGCACTGAGCATTTGAACAGCATGCCTCCTTAGTCCTTGCCTTATCTTTTTGTCCCCACATTCTTCATTTTCCCCTATTTCCTCTCTCTCTTCCCATTTTCAATCCTCAAGCAACCCCTTTTCTCATCAGACTTCATTTCTGTGAATGTAATTGGATCTGGATCTCTAAGATCTGCATTTGCCTCTTCCTTCATAATCATTCACCCAACCATGTGTACCGGCTAGTTTCCAACCTGTATGGTCAAATTTCTGTATAGTGATTCTATATATGTATAACAGAAATAAATTATTAATTAAATTGGAATATGGGATCCTGTAAGTGTTGGATCTTAATCCAACGTTGAGCATATATGTGATATAATTATGAATTGTTTATCGTCATATATGATTGTCACAATTAAAGTGATATAATATGGAATTAAGATATTAGATAATCAATGTATTCAATATGATGTGGTCCATAAGTGTGTAGAACAATTTGAGCAAAGATCAAATCATTGATGGAGTGATTCTGAAATTTGCAATTGAGAAAACTGCTTTTTGGGAGTCCAGTGCAGGTGGCTCGCCCGCACTGGATCTGAGTGTGGACACACTCAGGACTTAGCCAATTTTTGAGGACTTCAGAACAACATAGGAAAAAGTCCGAGCGTAGTGCGGACGCACTGAGGACTTAGTCGATTTTCTGGAAGTTCAATGCAAAAAAAAAAGTCCGAGCACAGTGCGAATGCACTGAGCTCCAGTGCGGGTGAACCACCTACACTGAGGACTTAGTCAATTTCAGAAGTTCTGTTTTAAGCCCAGTGCAGGTGGCTCACCCACACTGAACCAGAGTGCAGACGCACTCAAGATACAGACTATTTTCGGGGCTGAATTTTAAGGCAGTTACTTAGACAAGTTTTGACCCAGTGCGAGTGACTCACCCGCACTGGACCCGAGTGCGGACGCAATCGTGTCGCCGGAAGTGTATAACTATATATAGATGGGTCCCCAAGGCACAAAAAAAAAAAATCAACTCTTTTCAGAGGTTATTTTCTATAAAATTGAGTGCATTTCTTCCTTCTTCTATCAAAGAATAGAGAGGAGAATTCTATTTAAAATATTGGAGAAGAATTCTTAAGAGGCGATTTTGTTGCTTTAGAAGACCTAATCTAAGATTCAACCAAAATGACAAGAAAGGAATAGCTTGCTAGAGTCTTGTCTCGCGCTCACGGAAACAGTTGCTTCTCCAACCTAGGGCTTGATATTCCATGAAAAATGACATGGAATCAGGTATTGTATTCTGCACTAAAAATTATGTTTTGGGGGCATAGGACGGTCTTAGGTTAAGATGGGAATTGTTTCTTCTTCTCCGGGATGTAAGTGTTTGACTCTTAAATGAGATGTAATTGTTTGATCTCTAAATATGGTGTAATTGTTTGGCCTTTATGATTTCCAACAGTAGGAACACATATAACTTGCATTTGGATCTTCTACAGTAATTAATCAAATTCTCATGATCTCATCTCAGTTTAGGCCAGTGCATTGCCCTGATTGAATTGCATTGGGAGCCCCCATCTCGAATTATTCTATCACTCTATAATGAACTCCATATCTATTTCTTTTGGACGACATTTCATATTGACATGTCATGTAAAACATAAAATTTATAATTAGGACAAGTTCAGCTACTCATGTTCCCATAATTTTTTTTGGAAAGAAAAACTAAATATGTTACGTTTTCAATTTAATGTTCAGTGCAATAGTTAGATTACTCATTTTCATTTCCATTATCCATTTTCATTCCCAACTTCTTTTATAATCTGTGACAAAAATAAAATTGATTTTAAGCTAAGGTTTTTTTTTCTCAACCACTGAAGCTCTTTTCAAATTGACACTGTTTAATATTTATTTTGGTTTAAACAACTTTGAACTTCTAATTATTTTTTGTTCTTAACAAGAATGATTTGTCAATTTTTTTAAAAATTTCTTCTACATCAGCAACGTAAGTCTATAATTTTCTAAACAATATTAAATTAATTGATAAATTATAAGACCAGTATCTTGAAGTTTATTCATTAAATATACTAACTATAATTTTCAAAATAAAATTTACTCTTGAAGCTATTTTTTTTCATTAACTACAAGCACAATTAATATACCACCATTTAATAATAAAACAGCATAAACAAAATTTAAACAAACACAAAGACAAAAAAATAATTAAACAAACGCAACATAATAATACAAGAAATTAATTAAACAAGTAATTAAACTAGCAACACTCAATTTTAATAGATTGAGCTAATTTAATCATAATTAGTGATTAGTGTTAATACAGTTAATATAGTTTAATTTTAGTGTTACATCTTTTATAAAAAGAAAAAACGAGCATACTAACAAATTTTCAATGCATTTGCTGAATATCCATATTTTAAAATTTTCCATTAATTAAATAACTTTAATTTTGACAAATTGAGATTTCCATTCTCATTTTCAAAAATTCTTATTCTCATAAAAATTCCCGTTGCTGAACAAGCCTTTATGTAGCGTGATTTTGATGTATATCTTATGCTGTTGCTTTTGGATGAATGAAATAAATTTATTTAGACTTTTGAGTATATAAGAAATAGAATAGAATTAGGGTGTTCTTAAGTTTACTATGCCTTTTTGTGAACTCAACTCTAAAATTTATCGGATTTATTTCAAACGATGAATCTAAACTATTAAAATCTATCTAGTTTACGAGTGATGTGTTTAAATGGAAGTTTTTTTAATCTTCGAACTAATTTTGTATAGAGTCAAGTTGTCAAAAAACGTTCAAAAATAAATGCATTAAATTTAATTTATAAACCTTCTAATTTTGACCGATTGACTTTATACTAAATTAATTCAAAAGTTAAAATTTTTTGCACACATCACTCGTAAACTAGATGAATTTCAACAATTTAAATTCGTTATTTAAAATCAACCTGGTAGATTTTAAAATTGAATTCATAAAGAGACTCAGTGCCTGTTCGGCACGCAATTGTTCATGTGAGAAAAAAAATTCAATCAGAGTGAATTTTTTTTTCACAATTATAGTATTTTGACCATTCAAATTGAATATGAACTCAAACCCATTTCCGCTCCCGCCGGATAGCCGAACAGTCACTCATGGAACATAAAGCATCCTAGTTCTACTCAGAAATATATTATAGCGGGCCAGGAAACGTTGTTCCCTAATAAAGATTAAATTCTGGTTTGAGGTGTGATACGAGCTACATTATAATTTGATTTATAATGAGACTGAATCATCCATTAAAAAATGAAATTGGAAATTTTAATTAATTAAATAATAGGGAGGGGTTAACCTGTCCAGTCTCCACCGAAAAAAAAGAGGAAAAGGTTAATTAGGGCTGTAGCTCTTTTAAACAGCAATTAATTGGAATTGGTGGCGTTCCCATTGTTGCGTGCGTTCCATCTCTAATGAATAAATAGGAGCCCCACCCTTCCCCCTCTCTCTGCAACCATTTATTACTCTTTCACTCCTTTCCCTCCTTATTCTATTCACACATCTCACACTCACTCTTCCTCTTCCTCTTCCCCTACTCTACTCTACTCTACTCACTCTTTCTCTCCTCCGCAGCCAAGTAGTAACAAACAAATGGCATCTCTCTCTCCTTTTCTCACACTCACATTTCTTCTGACACTCTCTTCTACGGTTCACGCCCGTATTCCCGGCGTATATTCCGGCGGCTCCTGGCAGAATGCTCACGCCACTTTCTACGGAGGCAGTGACGCCTCTGGCACCATGGGTACCTACAATTTTTACTTCCCATTCTCCTCCTTTTTTATTTTATCGCTTCTTGTATATTTTTTTAACTAAATAAACACAAAAATCACAAACAAATAAAATGTACTGATTGTGTGAGTGTAGGAGGTGCTTGTGGTTACGGGAATTTGTACAGTCAAGGATACGGTGTTCAGACAGCCGCTCTCAGCACCGCACTCTTCAATGACGGTTTCAGCTGCGGCGCATGCTTTGAGATCAAGTGTGTCAACCAGCCTGGCTGGTCTTACTGCCACCCCGGCAACCCCTCCATCCTCATAACCGCCACCAACTTTTGCCCACCCAATTACGCCCTGCCTTCCGACAACGGCGGCTGGTGCAACCCCCCTCGTCCACATTTTGATCTCTCCATGCCTATTTTCCTCAAAATGGCCGAGTACCGTGCCGGGATCGTTCCGGTTTCATTCCGTAGGTATGTATCTAATATATGTGTATATCTTAGTTAAGTGACAAATTAGGAGGTATAAAAAATTTATTGTTTTCAAGTACATCACATTCACATTTTCGTTAATTATTACGGTTAAAAACTTGTTATAGTACTAATAAAATAGGAGGCAGCTAGGGTAGCTAAAGTTAAATCTCCAATATTAATATTTTTGAAGCATTTCATTGGGTGCCGAATTACCAATAGCAAGCATTACATAACATGACATGTGACGCCGTGACGGTACCTGAAAAGGTCCACACTCCTTACTCCTTAGCAATGCTAAGTGGTCCTTTTACCTCAAAAAAAAATGCTAAGTGGTCCTAGTAAGAAGTAATAATTTATAGGTATGTGTAATTTCTTTTTCCACAGTAAAATCATTATGTTTCCTGTGTCCTTTTACTTTTTCTTTACTTACATGAAAACCGATCCATATTCTGTTACAAAGATAGATTAACTGCGTTGAATTTTAAATTCCAAATTTACATGGCGCATAAAAATATATATTTTTTAATTGACTTTACATAGATGCATAATATACAATGAATGATTTATTATTGGCTTTAACGACCAATTACTGAGGGAGGGAGAAAGACAAAAGGCACCGTATTTTAGGCGGATTTCGGTGGAAATTTTCCCCAGGTTTTGATGGGTTCCGTTTAGAAATTACAAACGAAATTAATTAAATGAGCCATGAAATATGGATGAGGAATTGAAGATCTTGACCTTCTGTACGACAAGATATAAATGAGTTTGTTACTTCAGTAGAAGTACATATCTTTTGTATATCTTATAATATCTTTCCTCTGTACCCAAACCCATCTCTACCAATCTGGGAGAGCAGTTCTCCTTTTCCTGTTCAAGGACCGACAAGTCCATCGTTCCCTATCCTGTGTAGCTATCCGTGTGGTCATTTTGTTCTCTCTTGTTAAAATTAGATAGAGAGTTAGTGCCACAGAAAACCAAGATAGGGATGTCCCGGAAAGGTACCCAAGGCCCAAGCCCGTGAATTCTTAGTTGCTTTGTCTGTCGCCTCGGTCAGTGTAGAACCAGACCTATATCCGCGTCTTAAGACTGAATTGACCTAAATACCCTCGGATGGACAGAATTCTACCCTTGGGGATTGGCTGGTCTCAGGGCAGTAGTGTCATTTGCATATGAGAAGCGTAGGGGAGGCACATGGTTCCATGCGTCCTTTATTCGCGGTCAATCTGACAAACATTACTATTAGGCATTATCTACATACAAAACGAACAAAGACATTTGTACCCTCCATATCTTAATCTTATTCATTTTATAATTATTAATTTTTTCTCTGTCCTTCTCACATTTGCGCCCCCAAACATTCTCGATTTTTTTTTTTTTTTTTAGGGAAAACATTCTCGAATTAATCTTTTTAAGTCTTCACTCTCCTCTCTTCAGTGCTGGTATAATATAATAATGAGAAGCACATGCATTCCTGGCCCTTGATTCAGCACTGCATTTATACCCCTCACATCACATTTCTAGATCTTGTACCGTACCACGATTTATGTCAGTCCAGCTCCTTTCCCACCTAAATCAATTAATCAATCTTTTATTTTCTTTTTGTTTCATTCCCTAATAGAAACCACTATAGATGAAGTAATAAATTTATAAAAGTAGAGCATCATTTAAAATAAATACTTGTTATTAATTAGTTGATGAATTAATTTTGTAAGAATCTAATCTTGTTTTTGTTTGAATCTGTGTGCAGAGTGCCGTGCCATAGAGCAGGAGGGATCCGGTTCACAGTTAACGGGTTCAAGTACTTCAACCTCATCCTCATCACCAATGTAGCCGGTGCTGGTGATATCATTCGTGCGAGCGTGAAGGGGGCGCACACCAACTGGATGCCCATGTCACGCAACTGGGGCCAAAACTGGCAGTCCAATTCCGTGCTAGTCGGTCAGGCTCTCTCATTCCGTGTGGCTGCCAGTGACCGCCGCAGCTCCACCTCCTGGAACATTGCTCCTGCCGGCTGGCAATTCGGCCAGACCTTCGCTGGCAAGAATTTCAGGGTTTAATTAATTTTATAATGTAAGAAAGTATGAAGGAGTGAATGAGAATAGTAAGTATAGGTGATGAGAAAAAGGCGGGATGTTTCAAAGGACTCCTCCCGCCATTTTGTGGTTAGGTGTTTTTTTTTTTAAATTATATATAGTCTGCATTGCAAGTGTTAATGAATGTTGGTTTTTAGTGGGTGTTGGGAGGTGTGAAAGGAAGCGGGAAGAAGGGAAAAAGAGCGGCCTGGGGTGCCTGATACTTTTGACCTTTTTGACTAGGGACTGAGGAGTTAAGCAGGACGGTTTTGTAATGTAATTTTTAGTTTACTCGGGGTTTCTTTTATTTAGTGGGATGTAGTGCAGTTGGCTGAGGTGGCTGCAGGAATATTTTGCAAGGAGGGAAAAGGAGTGTAGCCCGCAGCTTAATTGCGTTTGTTTGATTATTGTCTCATTTGCTGCTTATTTTTAAGTCAAATGTGATGTCATCGTATAATATAGTACAATGTTTGTTATTTATCACATCAGAGCTGTTCCTTGTTTCTATTTGTTAATTTTTTATTCCCCAATTCCGTACTTTACATTATGAGCGTCCTCGAGTACAATTTTCATCTCTTATTTTGAAAAGAAGCAAAAGAGTATGGAAAAAAAACAGCATAGATAGAATTAACTTTATTACTAATTCTAAAGCACCCAAGCTTCATTATATTTTGAAATAATTGGGCCATTCTAAATTTTATATTTAAATTATTGATGCATTTATATCAGATATAACATCCCGCTCACAATCATAACTTAGGATTGTGTTAGGCAGACTCAATCCCACGGGAAATCAAGATGGGATTGAGTTAACATTTTGGGTCTGTTCAAATGTCAAATAAAGTGCTCGGATGTGTCTGTTTTCTTCTCGTTCTTTCTCCTCCGTATATTCTCAATCTCTCGCATCCAATGTAAAATCGCGGAAAAAAAATTATTTAGCCAGTCTCGATATTTTGATTTCTTCTAACTAAATATAATCTGTCCGTAAAAAAATCAAACTTAGTCTAAGTACAATTTATATTATCCTTACAAGGTAGCCTACTGAGTTCTAACTCTAGTTTTTGAAGCGTTGTCAAGCCTCGTTAGTCTTTAAACTATAAACTCTAAACCCTAAACCATAAATATGTATGCAATGATATCAAAAAAAGATTAAAGTGAAAAAAAAATTGATATCATAAATTATAATGCAAAACAAAACATAAACATATATTAAAACATAAATAAGAATTCAAATATAACTCTCACTTAGAAGTTTAGCTTCTCATGACCATGGCAATAAAAGAAATAAATAAAATTGCAACCTAATTGAAGACTAAGAACTATGACACCTCGTAGAGAGTCGACATCTGCCTCCTTAGATAATTTCTCCACTACTTGACTTCTAATAGCTATCATTCTCTCTCCAAGTAACTCTTTAACCTAATAGAGAATTGCTATAATTCTCAACTTGACACAATTGAACACACATCCTAGATCCTATTACAAAAAATGTATTTATAATCTTCCTAAACACTATTGGAAGTAGTTGAGATCATGGAGGAAAATGGAGTCCACCCACGATCTATCAAGAATTGTCTAAAAAATAGCGTGGCCCATTAGAAAAGCGGATATTCTAGAAGGCCCAGCCTGCTAACTGTGTGGCCTTTGAGCTATGCCGCATACAGCATGAATGATGCCGCACAAACTTGTGACTTAGCAGATTTTCTTGTAACTTCGTCATTTCTCATGCTATACACTTTGTGAGAGGTGTTGCATGCTCCATGTGATGTTTTATTTTTGCGGTTATTTGATGATCGCAAAAATATGATATTTTTGCTCTATTTTTGACCTAAATATGCAACTTTCTCCAAAACCTTCTAAAATGACTTAAAAACACATTTGCGGTAAATAAATCGGAAAAATTGCTACTTCGCATTCACTTTTGGCCATTTTCATAATAATAAAATAGTGATTTACGCTATATGATTTGGTGTCATCAGTCTCCTACCCAACTTCACCAACGATGCTCTGGAACAAAGATTGGCCCATCGTGCGCTGACCAATTACCCTGATTGTCATACACATGGAATTGACTACTCCATATGTCGATTCGTGTTTAAATGTTATAGTAGTAATTTACGAAGACATGTTCATTTAAGTTCCTGAATTTTTTACAAATTTGTTAGTGTAATGTTATCATGAAATAAAGCAATGATTGTCAAAAGCATTGGTAGAGACTTGTACCTTAGACGATACACCAACAACATCTGAGTACATGTTAATTCGGTGAATTAAGGTTTATGGCACACACATTCCAGTTTATTAATGCCATAACTTCAGATTATAAATGTCAGAGGTTATTAATGCTATCATAACTTAAAGTTATGATAAGTGAAAAAAGGAAATAAATTAATATAAATATATGAATATATAAATTTAATAAATAAATAAATAAATTTAAATGTATTAATAACTTCATGCAAATTTTATATAATTTATAGTTATAATAAAAATTTTATTTAACAATTTCTGGTTATTAAATTATTTGATCGCGCAATTCTAAAATTTAATTTGAAATAAATTTGGGTTATATTTTTGATGTAGCGACCTATAATAACTTTTGGTTATTATATTGATTTTATATGGAAATTTATAATAAAACTTTACATTTTCATTTGAAATAACTTCAGGTTATTATTTATCCAATGACCTATAATAACTGCTAGTTATAATATTAATTTTATACTAAAATTTCCTAATAGAATTTCAGGTTCTACATAATTCTAATAATAAATTTAAGTTGTTATTCTATTCGAGTAATACTAAGTTCGGATTCTTGATAAACTTCTGGTTTTAATAATAATTTAAGGTTATTATTGCATTATTCACTTCAATGAATGATTCTTACAAACTAAAATAAATATAATAAAAAATTTAAATTAATAAAAGATATAATAATCAATCACATAAAAAAAATTTGCAACTTCTTCCGAATAAGTCATGCTGATAACGTATTATAAACTTGAAACGAAGTTGCAACAAAAATAAGTAAATAACTGGAGAGAGAGAGCAATAACACAATTTTATTCTCTACTTCTTGTGTGTCTTTTCTCTATTTTCAAAACCACTATTTATAAACTATAAATTACACATAAAGAAATGTTATAATAATAAAGGAGAAAATGATTGCTAATAATAATAGAATTAGTATTAGAAGTCACATAATAAACATCGACATAAATTCTATTTTATAATATTTATACCTCGGATATTTCACTACAATTATGCCTACGGACTTCCATAAGAAAAAAAAACTGCAAGATGGAGAAATCATTAGTAGTGTTGGAGCTCTGTCTCTATGTTCGGCACCCTTCCTTAAGGGTGAAGGATTAAATTTTTAATTTTTACTAAGGAATTTGTGTTTAGTGAGAAATAAAGATTAAGAAGAAGGCTTTATGTAAATAAAATATACATTTTAGTATCCAAATACCAATATGTCTCTCACATTATTATTGACTTATTATCAATTCCAAGGAGGGAAAAAAAATGCCCAATAAATTAATAAAACAAGGGAGCAAAAAATTTGGAGACGAACTAAAATTAAACAAACTTAACAAACTCTGAATTCGTTGCAATGATATTTTGCTAACTGAATTTATTACACAAACATTTTTTTTTTTCTGAAAAAGGCATAGGTTAAACAAACTATTAGAATCTGTTGCAATTAAACAAAATTAAACAAATTACTATTCCAAATCTGGAGCAATTCGAATATGAAATTTCTATGTTTATTTTTTTCAATTTACTATTGCGAATCTGGAGCAATTCGAATCTGAAATTTCTATGTTGATTTTTTTCTTCATTCCCTCCTAACATAAATCTGATGCAAGCCTTAATCTCTTTTACCATCTAATCAAGGAAGAAGATGAGTTACTGGAATCACAATGATAGAAGAACGAAATAACCATAAAAATTAAAGGTGCGCCAGCAAGAAAAATGAAATAACTAAATCTGGCACTTCTACATCTTAGAAAAACGAAATAACCATTAAAAATGCATTACAAAAACTATTGAACAAAGGTTCGCTGATTTCAGAACTGAAATCTCAATAGAAAAAAATAGGAGCAACCATATCCATTGAAAAAATGTGCTTACAAAAACGAACTAATCTCCATCAGTCAAGAAAGAAAATAATATCACTTTGATGGACGTCTATGGAGAGAGCATCTTAGACAGAAGCCATCTGTAACGTTGGATTTTTGAATTGGTCGCCGAAGAATCGACTATCTTGGCTGAAAGAACGAGATATATTTTTTTCCCTGCACCTAGGGAAACGTGCGAAGCTGGAGAGAAGAAAGGAATATAAAATAATAAAAGGCAAAGGAGGGTCTAAGGAGCTCTCATTTTCCAGGGTATTATTGTCAAGAAAAAGAGCCAAGGAGGTTCTAAAGAAAACAAATTTGCTAAGGGGTGAAGTCGACTTAAGAATTTCAGCTGAGGACGTGCTTTATTCCAGCTAAAGGAGCGGCCGTGTTCGGCAGTGAAGCTTTAGCCTCCTTAGACAGGCTTTAGTCTTCTTAGTTGTTTAAGTTGGTCGAACAGCTGTGTCTTAGAGAAGTTTAGAACATCTTTCTTAAATTTTCTTAGAGCAAATTCTTAGCTGACAAAAACTCAGGCTTAAGACACAGTGCCTCCTTAAGTTCCTCTTTAGCACCTTTATTATTTTTAAGCTTCATTGCTTTAAGTTAAAATTAGTCGAACAATTCCTCCTTAGTACAGCTTAACTCTTAAACTGCAAGGTTCTAAGTCTCACTGCCGAACACGGCCGTGCATGTTCGTCTGGATTAAGGGTGATTAAAGATAAAGGAAGACTAAAGAGGTTGTGCCGAACATGTACTGTAGGCTTAATTTGCAAAGGCTTACGGCCCAAGCCCATACATCTCCAACCCAATTAAAACGGGAGCAGCTCGTATAGCTGTTGCTTTGCGATCAATCGAGAGCCGAGACACTCCACAAAACGGGCTGAGCCGACCCCGACCGACCTCTCTCAACTTAAAATGCTGTCGTCTGTTTGATAACGGGTCATCGTCGTTGACTCATTCCATTTCATTCTCCTCTCGAACTCTCTCGTCCATCGCCCACCACTCGCTAGAAACAATAAATCAAACCCTAATCCAATTCTCTCCCCGGTCCCCACACCCCCAAAAACAAGATGCCGGCGACGGCGGGTCGGGTTCGCATGCCGGCGAACAACCGGGTGCACAGCAGCGCGGCCCTGCAGACGCACGGGATCTGGCAGAGCGCCATCGGCTATGACCCCTACGCCCCCTCCTCCAATTCATCCGACCCCAATCCTTCGTCCGCCGCTGCCTCCGAAAAACCCTCCTCCTCCTCTAACGCCGACAACGCCTACTCCTCCTTTCAGGGCCTCCTCGCCCTCGCCCGCATCACCGGTACGTCCTCGGCTGACGACACCCGCGGTGCCTGTCGCAAGTGCGGCCGTGTCGGTCACCTCACCTTCCAGTGCCGCAACTTCCTCAGCGTCAAGGACGCCATTAAGGACACTGACGATATAGATGCCTCTATCCGTGCTGCAGCTGACGAGGCCCTCCGCAAGATCAAGGAGGAGAGTGATTTCGAAGATGAGGACTCCGAAAGCGACAGCTCTGATTCTGATAAGGATCCTGAGATTGAGAGGATCTTAGCTGAGCGAAAGTCCAGCAAGAAATCTAAGAGTAAGGAGAAATCCAGAAGGGGACGGTCTAGTTCTAGGTCCAGGCATAGAAAGAGCAATACCAAAAGACACAGCAGGAGGAGCGATGATGAAGAAGGTGAGGAGGAGGAGGATGCAGTGGAGGTTATGGTCGATAGAAAGGAGAAAAAGAGGAGTCACAGGGAGAGCAGGAAAGAGAAGAAGAGGCGGAGGAGCCACCGTAGAAGAGATGATTCTGATTCTGAGAGAGACCGTGCAAGAAGGAAGCACAAAAGGAGGCATAGGAGGGACAGCTCGCATTCTGACAGCGAGGTGGAGTTGTCAGAGGAGGAGACGAAGAGGGATAAGAGGAGGCACCGTGAGCATAGGAGGAAGAGACATGATGCGTCAGAGAGTGATGGGTCAGATAAGGAGAGGGGGCGAAAGGAGAGGAAGAGGGCCCACAAAGACTAAATGCATGATGCCGAATCTGTGGTAATTTCTCTCTGCTATGCTGACATGAATTTGAGACTGGGTTGTTTCTAGTATTCATCTATTGTATTGTATTGTATTCTGTGATTCCAATTAGGGACATGGATGTTGGGTAACTAATAGTATGGCCTGTTTGTAATTGAACCAAGTGATTGTTGCTTTTGTTTAAAATGAATTGTTGTTGTTGAAAACAAATTGGTTTGTAATATGTTTGTCATGTTTCTGGTATAGTAAATGTCATGGGGTCAATTGTATTTAGATTATCCAAGCTTATTTGCTTTGCTATTGGTACCTATGCAATTGCATAAACTTCTACAAAATGTTTATTTGGCCTCTAGATGATATTGAGTTTAAAAACATGTATCTGAAATATAAGTTTAAAAACAAATTTATTTTCATGGAACTCCTGTTCTGTCAGTTTAGTCTGTTACTCTAGTGTCATATCGGCATCTGGCTGAATTTGGAAGGGGGATCTACAAATTCATGAGCTGTTGTTTTGAGAAAGAATAGGTTGAGCAGAATTTAGAACTGGGAAGAAGAGGTTTTGTACAGTTCTTTGAACTTAGCAGAAAAATAAGTCTTAGTTTTTCATTGGGTTTATAGGTTTACAGCTAATGAAATAGCCAATAGGTCTTAGCAGAAGAGGTCTTGTAGTGAATCAAAGAACCAGTAAATCTCTTAGTTGTGACATCTTCTGTTTTGTCTATGATGAATAACAAGTCCAACAGAAGAGCTATACTAGAAACATATCAAGTACAACTTTAAGGGTGATTTAAAGATAAACCCACATGAAAACCTTTTTATCTCCAAATACCTGTTTGTAGAACAATAGCATTTTGTCCAAAAATTTTGGTTGGGTTTCATTTCTAGCATGCCCCAACTTTAATATAAAGGCTTGGTTGATATTGCTGCTGCTGCAGCATTTTGTCCTAAAACAAATTCAATCACTTTTTGTAGCTACCCAAATTGGCAGGGACCATTATCTTGTGCCTTGTATATCTTTGGTTTCTCCATTAATTTTCTCAGAAGCCCAATGATAATGGTGTGAACAAAGCAAAGCAGAGGAAAAGAAATGGTGCTGAGGGAAAACAGCAAAAAAGGCATAATAATTGACAGCAGTAGTGCAGTACGTCAGTGCAGAGATTTATGTGTATTTAAGTGGGCTTTGTGCCAGATTTATAATGAAGGATTTGGGTTCTAGTTTGGTACAGCACATTCAGGTACAATACCACCATAGTATTTTGAGAATCTTAGTTTGTTTTCCCTTTTTAGGCTGTGTGCGCAGTTTCATGAGTAGTATCAGAGGGTGGTACAAGTAACACCTCTATTGATCAAGCAACCAAAAAATTGGCAAGGTTTTTTGTTGTTTCAGGATGAATTTAATTTCCATCCTGATACCCCCCCCCCCCCCCCCCCCCCCCACCCCACCATAAGAGTTTTCTTTTAAACTAGGATCTAGGTGCGTACTGGTCTGGTATAGAATAGTGGTAAGAGGTATTAGAATCTTGTTGCTTTTCTTTTGTTTTAGGTTACAACTGTGGGGGCGTGTCAAATGTAATTAGGTACTTGAAAGTAATCAAAATGAGGAGCCTCAGCAGTCAGCACTACTTTATTTTAAAACAAAGGGTTTCTTTCTGAAAAAGATTATGTTTTCCTTAAATCAGTTTTGAAATGTCCATTAAATCTAATGCAAAGTGGATTCAGCAATAGGCAGCTTGCTGTATTGGTCTATTGGAAAGTTTAATTTGCTCTCCAAAGTGGGACCGATAGCTACACATTGTATGATAAATTTAGCTACATAGAGCTCTATCATTGTCCTTTTCATCCCTATAGTGAGATTAAAAACTCAGGGCATTCGCATACCTTTAGATTTGATTCTGTACGGATTTGGATACAATACAAATCTAGAGTATAGAGCCAAGTGTTGGCCTATGGACAGACATGGACTGGCACCACTGGTACCGGCACTATGGGATGAGAGCATGCAATGTAATAAAACAGAAATGAATAAAAAGTGGTGTACAGTATTCGTTTCTGAAAGTTTATGTTGTTTTGTATGTTTTGAATGCGGTACTGTGAGATTTTGCTTTTATATGGCTGGAAGGGGCAGCATCATTGGATACTAGTCTTACTGGTATGATTTGGGTTTTGATGCATTGCCCAGTTATGCAAAAATGGGCGCTCTAAATAAAGGTGCAGGTGTGTAGCTGAGGTCAAAAGATCCATCAGGATTTTTTTTTATTTTTGGGTTTTTCTTTAGGGTGCTTGTAGCTGTAAAAATCAAGTTTAAGTAATGAAACGGGCTGTCTTTTTTTTTTCCTCTTAAACCAAAAAAAACAGCAAGTTTTCATTTCAGATCGGATAGTACAGTTGCTGATAGATTGATTAAAAAAAATGATTTAATCATAATTGAAGTCCAAATTGAAAACATGTAAAAATTAAGAGTATTTGAACAAACCACGGTAGAAAATTTGTCAAACCTAGCAGCATTATCTAACTAACACTTGCTGATAGATTGCTGATACAACTTAAAACAATAAGAAAAAACATATGACCAACCAGTATAGTCTTCTGACTAACACTTGCTGATAGATTGCTGATACAGCCTGGTACGTAACCAATTGTACCAATTTGCTGGCTATTTTCTCGATTGGCATACGGAAAAGAAGTGCCACGCCTGGTATAGTATTAGATAAAAAATTGGCAGCCTCTATCTATTTAGAGAGAGATATAAAAGGGGAAGAGAGACGTACATGAAAACCCTTGGGAGGAATATCTCTCGTGCCAGTCGTTTTGGTCGAATTTATCTACAAACCAAGTTCACAAATAAATTACAAACAAAGCTAACAAAGAACGAAAAAAGTTATAATGAAAAAATAAAGAAAATTGATCAGTGTTAAAGGAAAGAAATAATAATAATAATGGCTGTAATTAGATAATAATTGTTATTTTCTATTCTAGATTTTATTTTATTTATATATTTGTACATAATGATTTATTGGAATATACAGAAATTTATACTTTCAATAACTTTTATGATATCAAAGCCCGGACTAAACCCTAGCCGTCACTGTCTTGTAGTGCTGCACTGTAGCATCGCACTGTTCTGCCCTATAGATGTACTGCAGAGCATTGTTCATCCGTGGAACTGTAGCAATACACTGTTCCGCCGAACTGTAGCACTGCGCGTTATTGTAGCTCTGATCAGCCCAAGTTGTTGTACTTGCTGTTTTCAATCTAATTCGCAAGTTGTGTGATTCGATTTGACCACACAAAGATTGCTATCTCACATCGCTTTAAGATTTTAGTTTCAAATGGAGATTGATTCAAATTTTAGGTGCTTAAAGAATGTGTAGTGTCATTATTGCAAAGAGTGGAGTCACATGAAGTGGGATTGCTCGAAGCACCCCAAGGGTTCTCCACTCCCTCATGCTCAGGCGGTCCCTGTCGATCAATCACCCTGGAACGCTCCATTTTAGATAAAGTTACTACAATTGTTCAGCGACTTGAGCAGTTGGACTTCACTCGTACCGACATGACCTCTTAGACACAGATTCCAAGGGCTACTTTAGCCCACTCAGGTATGATCTCCAATTGTTTTGTAGCATCAAGATCATCATGGATTGTTGATTCAGGTGCTACTGACCATATGACTGGTAACATAAGTATACTGTTAAGGCTTACCATTACCTTACAACCACTTGTCCAAATAGCCAATGGTTCTACCTGTAATATTGAAGGAATTGGATCCACCCAGATTTCACAAAATATGCCCTTATCATCCGTCTTATATGTTCTGAAAATCTGTTGTCTGTAAGCAAAATAGCAGAACAGCTATATTGCTTAGTTAGCTTCACTCCAACAAAATGCACCTTTCAGAAACTAGGGACGAACAGGTTGATTGGTACTGCATACAAGGACAATGGTTTGTATTGCATGGAGAGCTCACCTCAGCAAGTGGCATACTTGAGTACTAGGAGTGCTAAGGAGATTCATTATCAGTTGGAGCATCCATCTCTCCAGGTTTTGAAGAAGATACGCCTTGAATTTCAGTCTATCTCAGAATTAGTTTGTGAGTCATGTATCTAGGGAAAGCATGTCCGTGCTTCCCACCCACCTACAGTCATTAGTCGGTCTGATAGTATTTTTGCATTAGTGCATTTTGATATATGGGGTTATTGTCCGATTAAATCTATATCAGATTCTCGATATTTTGTTACTTTTGTGGATGATTTCTCTCGTGCTACTTGGATCTTTATTATTAAATCTAGACAAGAAATCTTTGCAAAATTTTATCCTTTTGTTCTTTTGTGAAAACTTAGTTTAAAACTAATGTTAAAACTCTTCGCAGTGATAATGCGAAAGAATATTTTACAAAAGAATTTGTGTAATATACAATTGATAATGGTATCATCCATGAATCATCATGTGCTTATACACCTCAACAAAATGGAGTAGCTGAACGAAATAATAGACACATTCTTGAGGTAGCTCGTACTATGATGAGTCATGGACATGTTCCTCATCACTTTTGGGCAGATGCAATTTTAACCGCGTGTTACTTGATAAATAGCATGCCATCTTCTATACTTGATGGTGTAATACCATATAATGTCCTATACCCATTTGCACCTTTATTTTTTGTTCCACCTAAGATTTTTGGTTACGTATGTTATGTGTATGATACCTGACCAAGTCGTACAAAACTTGATCCTAAATCACTACGATACATCTTTGTAGGATAATCTGGGACTCAAAAAAGTTACTGGTGTTATAATCCTACTTTTAGGCGTTATTTTATATCATCTGATGTTACTTTTCTAGAGTCTGAACCTTACTACTTAGATTCTGAGGTTGGTACTTCTCCCATTCTTGCACTGGTCCTATCTATTCTAAAATATCCTGAAATTCTGATCAATTCAACTCCTAAGAATAGTGGGTCACTGTGTTAGTGTAATAATCTAGAAGTCAATAATACGATAATTTATCATAAAGCTTTGTTCATCAATTGGATGATTAATATCATTTTGTTGCCTTGAGTATTATTGAATTTATGAATCATTTCGAGTTCATGACTGAAATTGTGAAACTCCATAATATAGATAATATATACTCTTAAAAGGTCACTGACCAAAGTAATTAGCAAGAACACTAATTACCGCTATAATGTTAGTATGTGGATTAAAAGATGGTTAAGTTTTACAAACCACCTGACACGAGATGTCATTTTAATCACATAGATACATGTTCTAGGAACATGGTATTTGACAGACCCCGAATGAAACATTAAATAGAATTGTGTTCGTGTCATTAATGTCTTCATTCAGTGTCAGGTTCTACAGTATGACGTATTTATTGTTCCCACTGAAAAATATGTATGTGTGATTGTTATCTAACGCTGTTCGTAAAAAGCAGTCATAACGGTAGTTTTTCCATATGTATAGCTTAGCTGAGGAAGTGATAGTTTACCAAGAATACTATTTGTCCCTCGTATTTTATACGAGCTATAGCATCACTAGGTCTCTTGATAGAGTAAGATTATCTGCTAGCAGTATAATTACAAGAGTAATTATATTTGATAATCTGCTCAAGATCAAGAAAAGATTCAGTTAGCAAGGATGACACACATCTACCTTGAAACTAATTTGATAGCTATGAGACAGAAGAACAGACACAAGTAAATTGTTTACTGGATCGTAATATTGTACAGTACAGCATCATCTGTGTAATTGGATGGTCATGATGTGTTGCCAGATGCCGCTCATGATTATAGAAGTTAAAACAGTTTTAACTCTATTTATCAACATAACACAGATCCTATTGGGTCACACCATATAGGAGTTAATCGGAGAATCTTATTGTGATTGATTATAAATTGGTTATGATCAATAGTAAGATGGTTATAATTAATTATACGTGTTATAATTAAATTATAAATGTTATGTAAAAATAACAAGCAAAAACATTGGTTAATTTATAAACGTGTGTGACACGTTGTATAAAAGTTAACCGGTTAATTTATAAATGTGCATGACACGTTGTATAAATTACCGAAACAACAAACCGCAAAAAAATATATCTAATTGTTCAGAATAATTATACGAATATTATTTGTGTTCTGGCCGAGGGCATTCGGATCTTTTCAGATTCGTCCTTATCCACATGACATGTCATCGATCCTATCCAGATGGCATGTCATCAATCCTATCCATAAGGGCAAAATGGTCATTTCACACCTATGCCACCTTGCATGATGTAGAAGCATGGAGAAGAATGTGGAAGGGTGTGGAAGGGGTATTTTGGTCATTTCACATATAAAAGGATGAGGTGTCAATGTCATACCTTGTAAATAGGCCGAACTTGGAGGGCATTTTGGTCTTTTGCAACCGACCCTGAACATTATAAATAGGGGTGGAGGGGTAGAGAGAAATTCACAAATTCACACATATCGTTTCGTCCAGAATCGAATCGGTATTTTCTCTTTTTCTCGGTTTCTCTCCCAAATAGTGTTTCAGTTGAGAAAAGAAAGTTATACGTAGTTGACGTATAATCTTGCGGGTTGTTGTGGAGTATATTTACAGGATTGATAAATAGTGTTTTACCGAATTTTGCGGTATGTCAGTTTTGCATATTGATGAAACTGAGCAACTGAAAATTCGTGTTTACTGGTTTTTGTCTTTTCGCCATGAATAGTGTTTTTGCAGAATTCCGCGATTTACGGTATTTCTGACAGAAAAAATAAACCGCTCTCCGGTTAGTCCTGGTGGATAACCAATAGAGGCATCAGACGTCTGATGCTCCGCTCCGAGTCGATTCCTTCCCTGGTGAGGCTTTACTCGCTCGGTCTGCATTCCAACTGTGATTTGAAAACAAGGTATAAATATGTTATATTAATCTATTTAATTTGTAAGTAGATTAAAGTTTTAGAAATCAATCATGGAGTAGATCTGTAAAATGATTAAATTGGGTTTTGATGCTAAAGGAATACTGAAGGTGGACCGCCTTGGAAAGTTTTCTGACATACCCCGTTTAATCCTGAGCATAAGTTGGTCGTAGAAATTTTTGTTCTACGGTCATTCCGCACCTTAAGCCTAATGGGTTTCAGTTAGCACCGGTAAACCCCAACACACTGACATCTCTTGCGCCTGTTATTACTCAAGTATATACTCGAAGAGGTAAGAAATGCCATGTTGGTACTAACTTTATCCAGATTATGCAGGATCATGAGACTTTTGCATCTCTTGTGACATTACATATATCACATGACCCAACCACTGAATCCGAACCTGACCCAACCACTGAATCCAAACCTAGTCCAACCACTGACTTTGAACCCGACCCCACCACCGAATTTGAACCTGACCCAACTACCGAATCTGCACAATCCCCTACACAAGCTCCTGACCCTCAATTATCTAGTCCACCAATTCCTGCCTTTAGTCCTCTACCTCATATCTCAGATCACGATCTTCCTATTGCCCTTTGCAAAGAATCACACACTTGTAGCAGATATCCCCTCAATCGCTTTTGTTCCTATGCAGCCTTATTCACAGATCACCGTGTCTTTACTACCCGTCTTGACAGCTACTCTGTTCCTAAGAATGTGGCAGAGGCTCTGCAACATCCAGAGTGGTTTAGTGCTATGCAAGAGAAAATGTTAGCTATGTGAAAAAATGAAACTTGGGATCTCTGTCCTCTCTCTCCTGGTAAATAAACAGTTGGTTGCAAGTGGGTCTTCACAATTAAAGTTCATCCCGATGGGTCCCTTACACCGACTTAAAGCTCGGTTGGTTGCTAAAGGTTAGTCTCAGTCCTATGGCATCAACTATGATGAGACATTCTCTCTTGTTGCCAAGATAGCATCTGTTCGCATCTACATGGCTCTGGCTGCCGCTCGTCACTGGCCATTATACCAACTCGATGTCAAGAATGCCTTTCTCAATAGCATCCTTGAGGAGGAGGTATATATGACTCAACCACCTGGATTTATTGTTCAGGAGGAGGTATCCAAAGTTTGCTGCTTGCGAAAAATCCTCTGAGTTCAAAAAAAGTTCAGAAAGTTTAGAAAAAAATAAGTTTGCATACAGGCTCTTATAATCACAATAGGAGACCAGTACACGTCAGTGACAGATTAATGGTTTTGAATGAGATACAACCAAAACTATTCTTATACCCGAATCGTCAGATTTCTTAATGAAATTGCATACATGTTCAAACTTGAATCAATCAGAGTGTTAAAGAAGGAATCTATTTCTTTTGCTGGTTTTGATCTTTAATTTGTTCTTCTTATACTTCAATCCTTCGCATTTGGTTGAATAATGTATAAGCTCTAGAATCCAAAAAGAGATGTACTAACATATTATATTATGAGAATTTCAAGTTTTCAATATGCTTGAAAAAACATAATTATTCATTAGCTCATATCAGTGTTTTAAATAGCGTGCTATAACGCCGCTATTTGAGCATAACGCAATTTTTTTAACCCGTACGCTATTTCGCGATAAACGCTGTTTGAACCATTAGCTCGGATGCATGAAAAAACATAATTGTAAATTAATTTGTCAATCTATCAATAATTCTACGTCGAACTGTAAAATTTGTAAATAAACGAATAAATATTCGTTAGCTCAGACACATTAATGGAAAAAAAAAAATCTGCCAAACCGTAAGGACACGTTAACCAATAAGAGAGAAGTACCAATATTAATTATTATTTCTCCATTTATCAAATGCAAATTTGTTGTTAAACTAATGTTGTGTTGCGTAACAATTTTTTTTAAAGCATGTACTTAAATAAAAAAGAAATGTTGAAAGCATGTATGTTATATAAGGAGGGATCAAGTTACAATATTTTTTGAGTTACAGTATATTACAACAAGTATTTTTTATATTTTGAAAGTTCAAATTGTCGATCTAAACCGTTATATGTGATTTCTATAATAAAATGTGCTTGAGACCAAATTTTATATTTTTTAAATTTTTTTTACTATTTATTAAGATAAGTATAAAATTTAATAATATGAAGTTGACTAGTTTTTATATTCATTTTAATAAATAATAAAAAAATTTTAAAAAATATAAAATTTGGTCTTCAAATACATTTTATTGTAGAAATTATATTTAACAGTTTGAATCGACTATTTAAACTTTCAAAATATAAAAAATATTTATTATAACTCGTTGTAACTTGCACCCTCCACATGTAATATTTGATAAATTTTGCAAAGATTATTGGCAGTGTATCTGTATCACGTGCGAAAAGCGACCGTGTAAGCCGCGTTGCGTTTGCGTTTACAGTCCAGGAAAAGCTAGTACATATTTAAGGGCCGTGTTGTCATGTGCACAGTACATCCAAATGAAGGTGCAAAGCAGTTACGTTAAGATAATTTTAAGGAAAGGGGCCCCACCAGTTGCCAACACAACTAATAAACTACTCAGTTTAATAAGGAAACCATACCATTAGATATAAATATAATATAATAATACAGCTGATAGGTTGAGACCAAGTGTGACGAGGAGTCAAAATAGGAATAAATAAATAATAGAGTAGGTAGCTTACGTTACTCTTCGAAAATCCATATCCTTTCTAAATTCCTAATATCACTCGCTTGAACAATAAAATCACACACACTTCTCTCTTTCCCATTCAATGGCAATGGCGCCTCAAAATAAAGCAAAACTACTGCTATTACTGCTACAGCTCCTCCTCCTCCTGACCGTGCTGCCCATGACAGCAAAAGCGTTGACGATCGGCGTCAATTATGGGGCCACGGGCGACAACCTGCCCCCGCCTGCCCAGGTGGCCGCCTTCTTGCGGGACAGCACCTACATCACGCGCGTCAAGCTTTTCGACGCCAATCCCGACTTCATCCGCGCCTTCGCTAACACCTCCATCTCCGTCGCCGTCACCACCCCCAACTCCGCCATCCCCTCCCTATCTACCCCTAAAGGGGCCTCTGACTGGCTCTCCCAGAACCTCCTCCCCTTCCTTCCTGCCACCAACATCACCCTTCTCTTTGTCGGCAACGAGGTCCTCGCCTCTCTCGATCGTTCTCTCATTGCCCGCCTCGTCCCTGCCATGCGCTGCATCTCTGATGCTCTCTCTGCCGCTGGATACCCCCACATCCGTGTCTCAACCCCTCACTCCCTTGGCATTCTCTCTTCCTCTGAGCCCCCGTCAACCGGTCGGTTCCGTCGTGGCTATGACCGCGCAATTTTCACCCCCATGCTCGACTTCCACCGAAAGACCAAGACACCTTTCACAGTAAACCCCTACCCCTACTTCGGCTACAATGGTCGCACACTAAACTACGCGCTATTCCGCCCCAACGCCGGCGTATTCGATTCCGCCACCAACATCAACTACACCAACATGTTCGAGGCCCAGCTCGATGCAGTCTATTCCGCCATGAAGAAGCTCGGCTACGGCGACGTCGACATCGCCGTCGGGGAGACAGGCTGGCCTTCCCAGGCGGAGGCCGGTCAGATCGGGGTGAGTGTGGCGGATGCAGAGGCCTACAACGGTAACCTGATCCGCATGGTAAATTCGGGTCTGGGCACTCCACTGATGCCCAAGCGGACTTTCGAGACCTACATCTTTGCTCTGTTCAATGAGAATCAGAAACCTGGTCCGATAGCAGAGCGTAATTTCGGGCTGTTCAACGCGGACCTGACTCCGGTCTACGATGTCGGCTTGCTGCGTGATCCGGTAAGCGTTTCTTTACTTAATCAGTTACCTGAATGATATTACGAAAATGCCCCTATGGTTGGGATGGGAACAATACATATTCTGTGGCAGACTGGCAGTGATCTAGTAGTGGGGGACAGCTGGTAATGTGTACTGTGATTTGTGGACTACGAGGCGATAGGTTTCGGCATGTGTGAAACCAAATCAAATGTAAACGAGGGAAAGTGGGTGGGTGCCGACTGCGGGTGTCGAGTAAGTGAATTTTTGTAACAGCGTGGCGGCATTTTGGTAACATGGCGTATACCGTTGAAAGTGAGGTTACTATTAGGGAATACGAAAGGAACCTTTCTGTATTTTTCTAGACTAGATCAGATTCTCTTTACCATTGGTCTGAAGAGTAGCAATTCAAAAGAAAAGTGCACGACACGACACGCTTCCGCAAGCAAAGC